>JAREIS010000275.1:1307500-1670000 GCA_030060385.1 Muscicapa striata striata | reverse complement strand
TGATGAACCCATTTCTCTCAAGCTTTTCTTTGGGAGGCAGCTCATTAGGATGCAGTTTAATTGCTGCAAGTTTTGCTTTTCTTGCTGTGCTCTAAGAATCCTGAGCATTTTGGGATTCTTTTGGAGGCAGCAGTGATATTTGTGCCAGCCCAGCCCTGCTGGGTGACTCGGTGTCACGCCCAGGGTGGGGCACAGGGGTGACAGTGACAGTGACAGTGACAGGCTGGGGCTGCTCTTCCCACGGAGCCCAGGGATGTTTTGTCCCCCAGCCCATCCCCTGGTCCCTGCCTGGGGGTCCCAGGGGCTGGCAAGGGCAGGGATGGGCTGAGAGCCCCCGGGCCAGGGCCAGTCCCTGTGAACGCCCCCGAGCCCCACAGACACCACCAAACACGGCTTTGTCTTTGGTCGGTTTTTATTTATCAATAAAACAATACTACAAAACATGGGAAACATCTGCATTAAATACAGACTCGCTGATACTGTGCCAGTTTTTAACCTGCTGTATTTACAGAGTTCTGCCCCCTGAGCCCCAGCAGCACAGGGGGAGACCCGCGGGGTTCAGGGAGTGTCCTGTGTCCCCCTGTGTGTCCCCTGTGTGTCCCCTGTGTGTCCCCTGTGTCCCCCCGTGTCCCCCTGCTCCTTGCCCTGCCTGCAGGATGCTGAGCTCTGCACCCCAGCCTTGCCCTCCTGCCCTGGGCACCCCAGAGGGAGCAGCCAAGCTGCTCCAGCCTGGGCTTTGGGGCTTGGCCAGAATTCAGTCCCACCCTGGCCAGCCCCCATGGCCTGCAGGGTCACCCCATGGCCTGCAGGGTCACCCTCACCTGCAGGGTCACCCTCACCTGGCCACAGCCTGGCCAGCCACAGCCCAGCTGCTGGCACTGCTCAGCATTGGGGACTGGCCCTGGCAGGGGGTGCCCCTCCTCTGCCAAGGCTTTGGGCAAGCTCTGAGTGTCCCTGCTGGCCCCAGGCACTGGCCACAGCCCAGGGCACAGGGCACAGGGCACAGGGCACAGGGCACAGGGCAAGGCCAGCCCAGCCCTGGTGCTGCCCACCCTGCTCCCAGCCACAGTGCTCCTGGGGACACAGATGGATGGATAGACATTTCTATATATGAGCTCTCTTAATTACAGAGTTGTAAGGCAGATTAAAGCCGTGTTCTGGTATCACCTGGTATCAAAGGGAATCTCTCCTCCTTCCCGTGCACATCACCCACTGCTGCGTGGGGAGCTAATTACATCCTCACTAATTATCCTGCAGGTGCTCTACCCCAGCACCCACAGCCCTTCCACATCTGCCCTGGTGTGAAAAGCAGCCAGGACAGTGCTCAGAAGTGCTGGGAATAGCCAGATCCAGCTCCTGGAATAGCCAAACCCAGCTCCTGGGAATAGCCAGATCCAGCTCCTGGAATAGCCAAATCCAGCTCCTGGGAGTAACCAAACCCAGCTCCTGGGAATAACCAAACCCAGCTCCTGGAATAACCAAACCCAGCTCCTGGAATAACCAAACCCAGCTCCTGGGAATAACCAAACCCAGCTCCTGGAATAGCCAAACCCAGCTCCTGGAATAGCTAAACCCAGCTCCTGGAATAACCAAACCCAGCTCCTGGGAGTAACCAAACCCAGCTCCTGGAATAACCAAACCCAGCTCCTGGAATAACCAAACCCAGCTCCTGGGAGTAACCAAACCCAGCTCCTGGGAATAACCAAACCCAGCTCCTGGAATAGCCAAACCCAGCTCCTGGAATAACCAAACCCAGCTCCTGGAATAACCAAACCCAGCTCCTGGGAATAACCAAACCCAGCTCCTGGAATAGCCAAACCCAGCTCCTGGAATAGCCAAACCCAGCTCCTGGGAATAACCAGATCCAGCTCCTGGAATAACCAAACCCAGCTCCTGGGAGGGGCAGCCATGGAGTGACCCAGCCCAGGGCTGGGGTGTCCTGGCCAGAGAGGGGCTGTCCCCAGCAGGGACCAGGGGGCTCCCCTGCCCTGGGGCTGGCTGGAGATGGAGCCTGAGAGCCAGCCCAGGCAGGGCACAGGGTCCCCCAGCCCAGGCAGGGCACAGGGTGCACCCCAGCCTGGCCAGAGCAGCAGCAGGGTCCCCCCAGTGCCCCAACTGGGGATGGTTATTGGGGAGAAGCCCCAGGGACACAGGGACCCTCTGCAGGGGCTGGCAGGGCCAGCACAGCAGTCCTGCCATCACCATGAGCAGGCTGTGCCACAGGGGAGCCCAGGGCTCACCCCCTCCCCTCTGAGGGACCAACCTGAGCTCCCAAACCCCGGCCCCAGCACCCAAACCCCTCCTGGGGGAGGCAGCACACGGGGCAAAGGCTGCAGAGATGGATCTGACCCTGCTCCCAGCTGGAAGGGGCTTCCTCCCAGCCACAGCCAGAACTGCAGAGTGAAAATAATCCTAACAAACCCAGAACTGAACTGGGGAGAGCCCCAGTGGTTCCATGAGTGCTAAATCCCTGGGAGCAGTCCCTGCAGGTGTCCATGGTGCCCTGCTGGGAGTGTGTGTGACAGCTGGAGCCACCAGCTCCTCTGTCCCAGCCTGTCCCTCCCAGTGTGCATTCCCTGCTCTACTGGGATGGCAAAAACCAACTCCTGGTTTGTATTCCCTGCTGCACTGGGATGGCAAACACAGACTCCCAGTTTGTATTCACTGGGATGGCAAACACAGACTCCCAGTTTGTATTCACTGGGATGGCAAACACCAACTGGCTGCAGCTGTGAGCCCCAGCACCCCAATACAGGATTCAGTACATCCAATACAGGATGCAAATACCCAATACAGGATGCAGTAAATCCAATACAGGATGCAATATGTGTAATACAGGGTTCAATGCATCCAGTACAGGATTCAATGCATCCAGTACACGATTCAGTACATCCAGTACAGGATTCAGTACACCCAGTGCAGGATGCAGTACATCCAATACACAATTCAGTACATCCAGTACAGGATTCACTGCATCCAATACAGGATTCAGTACACCCATACAGGATTCAGTACATCCAGTACAGGATTCAGTACATCCAATGCAGGATGCAATACACCCAATACAGGATTCAGTACATCCAGTGCAGGATGCAGTACATCCAATACACAATTCAGTACATCCAGTACAGGATTCAGTACATCCAATGCAGGATGCAATACACCCAATGCAGGATTCACTGCATCCAATACAGGATTCAGTACACCCAATACAGGATTCAGTACACCCAATACACAATTCAGTACATCCAGTACAGGATTCAGTACACCCAATGCAGGATTCAGTACACCCATACAGGATTCAGTACACCCAATACAGGATTCAGTACACCCAGTGCAGGATGCAATACACCCAATACAGGATGCAGTACACCCATACAGGATTCAGTACACCCAATGCAGGATTCAGTACACCCATACAGGATTCAGTACACCCAATGCAGGATGCAATACACCCAGTGCAGCATTCCCTGCACCCAGCAGAGCCTGCCCAGCCCTGCCCAGCCCTGCCTGGCGCCCAGGGGAGCCTGTCCCCCCCTGCAGGATGGCCCTGCAGCTGTGCAGGCGCTGTGCTCCCCTCGCAGGCTGAGCTCCCCCAGCCCAGCTCCAGCAGGGATGCCAGGGGTGCCCTGGGCAGCAGCAGCAGCAGCACCTTCCCTCCCAGCTGCCAGCCCCTGCAAACGGCATTTTTAGCATTTTTAACATTTCTAGTGTTTGTAGCACTGGTAGCACAGCACCCCACGGGGGCTGTGTGTGAAGCACCCTGCTCAGGGCACAGCTGTGACCTCAATTCTCCCAGATCTCTCTCGCTCCTGGTGCTCTGTGCACCAGGGAAATACAGCAGGCTAAAAGCTACAGGGTTTTTCACACGCCACAGCAGAAACAGTTACCGAGTTATATTTGTCAGAGTCACAGTAGTTGATGCATATTTGCTATTCACAGACTGCAGAATATTGCCAATAACCTCACTGGTGGGACTGACGACACGGATACATGCATTCAGGTGAGACCATTAGCAAGGATGTCTATACTGTATTAAGCACATTCATTTTTTAAAACACCTTCCAGTAAAATCGATTCCTTTAAATTTGTAATTAATTTTTTTTTCTCCACTGTTACGCACAAAAGAACCTGTAAACAGTTTGACATTACACTTATGTACAAGTGAACCACGTTGGAAAGTCGAGAGGTAATTCAGTGGGTGCCACTTCACCTACAGCAGTGTGCAACAGGCTGACTCAGCCTCAGCAAAGTCATCAGTGCTGAATGAGGTCCGGAAATGGAACGTGAGCAAGGCCCCGGGAGATGCCCAGGGCACCAAAGCCCTGGGAGCCCTGGGGGCTGCAAATATTGCACTGGCAGCACCTCAGCCCAGCCCCGGGGCTGGGGCAGCCCTGGCAGCCTGGGACAGCCAGAGGGGACAGCACAGGGGACACAGCACAGGGGACACAGCACAGGGGACATCCCCTTCACCTGCAGCCCTGGGACAGCCAGGGGGGACACAGCCAGAGGGGACACAGCACAGGGGACACAGCACAGGGGACACAGCACAGGGGACATCCCCTTCACCTGCAGCCCTGCCACCCCTGGGACAGCCAGAGGGGACACAGCCAGAGGGGACACAGCACCCAGGGGACACAGCACAGGGGACACAGCACTCAGGGACACAGCACAGGGGACACAGCACAGGGGACATCCCCCTCCCCTGCAGCCCTGGCACCCCTGGGACAGCCAGAGGGGACACAGCACTCAGGGGACACAGCACTCAGGGGACACAGCACTCAGGGACACCCCCCTCACCTGCAGCCCTGGCCCTGCCACCCTCCTGCCTCACCTCGCTCCTTTGCTCTGTGGAACTCTGCACTCGTGTTTGCTTCAGCATTGCTATAGTTTAAAATCTGCAATATCCTATTTATAAACGGATTTTTAGCTAAGTGACATCGACGCCAAGAAAAATAAAGAATGTCTTTTTATAATATAAATAATTTAAAAGTGCTTTTTTTGTTGTTGCTGTTGTTGGTTTGTTTTTTTTTTTGGTTTTCTTTTTTTGCCTTTTTTTTTTTTTTTTTGGTTGTTTTTTTGTTTTGTTTTGTTCTTTTACTATTGATGTACAAAACCCCCTTGGGGCATAAACTATCCATAAGACTGGACAATTATTTTGTACCATGATACACATGGGGCCTTGTGCATAAAGTACTCTGCAAGTCAGGCTGTACTGGAGGTGGGGGGCTGGGGGAGCAGGGCTGAGGGGCCTGGGCACGTGGTGGCCACTGCCAATAAACCTTGTCCCAGCCCTGTCCCCTCCTCCAGCCACAGCTCAAAGAAATGAAAGAATGGACACCCAGCTGAGCCCCAGCTGGCTCTGCAGAGCCCCTGTGCTGCGTGGGCAGGGGGCAGGGACACACCCAGAGCCTGGGGGCCCTGGAAATGCCACTGTCTGTGTGTCCCCATGGAATGACAGTGTCTGTGTGTCCCCATGGAGTGGCACTGTCTGTGTGTCCCCATGGAATGACAGTGTCTGTGTGTCCCCATGCCGTGGCACTGTCTGTGTGTCCCCATGGAGTGACAGTGTCTGTGTGTCCCCATGGAGTGGCACTGTCTGTGTGTCCCCATGCCATGGCACTGTCTGTGTGTCCCCATGAAGTGACAGTGTCTGTGTGTCCCCATGCCATGGCACTGTCTGTGTGTCCCCATGGAGTGGCACTGTCTGTGTGTCCCCATGGAATGGCATTGTCTGTGTGTCCCCATGGAGTGGCACTGTCTGTGTGTCCCCATGCCATGCCACTGTCTGTGTGTCCCCATGGAGTGGCACTGTCTGTGTGTCCCCATGGAGTGACAGTGTCTGTGTGTCCCCATGCCGTGGCACTGTCTGTGTGTCCCCATGGAGTGACAGTGTCTGTGTGTCCCCATGCCATGGCACTGTCTGTGTGTCCCCATGGAGTGACAGTGTCTGTGTGTCCCCATGGAATGACAGTGTCTGTGTGTCCCCATGCCATGGCACTGTCTGTGTGTCCCCATGCCGTGGCACTGTCTGTGTGTCCCCATGGAGTGGCACTGTCTGTGTGTCCCCATGCCGTGGCACTGTCTGTGTGTCCCCATGCCATGGCACTGTCTGTGTGTCCCCATGCCGTGGCACTGTCTGTGTGTCCCCATGGAGTGGCACTGTCTGTGTGTCCCCATGCCGTGGCACTGTCTGTGTGTCCCCATGGAGTGGCACTGTCTGTGTGTCCCCATGCCGTGGCACTGTCTGTGTGTCCCCCGGGCTCTGGGTCCCGCTCAGCTGGCTCAGGGTTTGGGGGGCACAGCCCCTGCTCTGGGAGTTCTGCTGAGTCAGCCCCACTGCAGCCAAGGCAAGGTTTCAAATCAGCTGCAACACAACTTTGTCCCTGCTGGGAAGTGACTCAAAGTCCAGTTTGCAGCTGTTTCAGAAAGAACAAAGTTTAATTTTGGCTGCTACTCCCAGGGACACACGTGGGTTCTCTCACGGGAACCAAGGGCAATTGGAGTAGAATGTGGTTCCCAGCCCAGCCCAGGTGTGGCTCAGACAATCTGTGTTTTACAGCCCAGCCTAGCACAGCTCAGCCTAGCACAGCTCAGCCTAGCACAGCTCAGCCTAGCACAGCTCAGCCCGGCCCAGCCAAGCCCAGCCCAGCCCAGGTGTGGCTCAGACAATCTGTGTTTTACAGCCCAGCCTGGCACAGCCCAGCCTAGCACAGCTCAGCCCGGCCCAGCCTGGCACAGCCCAGCCTGGCACAGCCCAGCCTAGCACAGCTCAGCCCAGCCCAGCCCAGCAGAGCTCAGCCCAGCCCAGCCCAGCCCAGCTCAGCTCAGCCCAGCCCAGCCCAGCCCAGCCCAGCTCAGCCCAGCCCAGCCCAGCCCAGGCTCCCAGCAGTTGGGCCTGCCTGTGGTTAGTGCAGTTTAAGACCTTTCTCTCTGCAGCACTGGAGGGTAACAACCATTTCATCTCAGGCTGGACACATGAAGGCCACATCAATCAAACCCACTTGGGCACAGCTCATTTGGTCTCATGTTTGCCCAGTTATTAATCATGGAGCAATCCTGGCAATCCCTGGGGGCACACACGGACACACAGACACAGACAGACAGACAGACACACACACATGGACACACAGACACACAGACACACAGACACACAGACATACACACACAGACAGACACACACAGACAGACAGACACACACACACAGACACAGACAGACAGACAGACACACATAGAGACACACACACAGACACACACACAGACACAGACACACAGACACACACAGACACACAGACACACACAGACAGACACACAGACAGACAGACAGACACACACAGACACACAGACACACACACACATAGAGACACACAGACACACACAGACAGACAGACACACAGACACAGGGACAGACACAGACAGACAGACACACACAGACAGACACAGTGCTGCTCCCCTCTGCACACACAGCTCACAGCCAAGGAGCTGGGATGCTGAAAGGAGTCAGGGGAAGATCTGGGGGGAAAGCACGAGGTTTAGCTGCAGTCTCCTGCCAGGGAACAAAGGTGCCCTGTCCTGAGCCCTGTGCCCTGCTGCAATCCCAGGTACCTGTTCCCCAGCTCTTGCTTGGAGCCAGAGCAAGGGGCAGCAATCCCAGGGGGACAAGGTGCAGGAAATGTTGAGTAGGGAGAGAAAAATGCAATAAACTAACCATGAAATAAGTAAGCAGGGCCAAATCTGTGGAGCTTGTGCAAAACATGGATTTCTGTGGCCTGGGGGTAGAGGGTGGCACAAGAGCCTGCCCTGAATTCCAGCGGGAGGGAATGTCCTGAGCCCTGAGCTGCCCCTAAAGCACAACCCCAGCAATGCTGAGCGGCCTCACGGAGCCTTTCCCAGGCACAGCCTGTCCTGTGGCACCACCAGAGGGGACAGCTGCATCAGGGACAGCTCCTCCTGCAGCCACAGCGTCCCAGAGTGACCCCAGTGACCCCAGAGTGACCCCAGTGACCCCAGCTGCAGTGACCCCAGAGTGACCCCAGTGACCCCAGTGAACCCAGCTGCAATCCCACAGTGACCTCAGAGTGACCTCAGTGAGCCCAGCTGCAACCCCAGTGACCCCAGAGTGACCCCAGAGTGACCCCAGAGTGAACCCAGAGTGACCCAGAGTGACCCAGAGTGACCCCAGTGACCCCAGAGTGACCCCAGTGACCCCAGAGTGAACCCAGAGTGACCCCGAGTGACCCAGAGTGACCCCAGAGTGACCCCAGAGTGACCCCAGAGTGACCCCAGAGTGACCCCAGAGTGACCCCAGTGACCCCAGAGTGACCCCAGAGTGACCCCAGAGTGACCCCAGAGTGACCCCAGCTGCCCAGCCCAGAGTGACCCTCTGGGCACTGCTGGCACTGCAGGAGCCCCTCCAGGCTGTGTTTGCTGCAGTGCCACACACACCTGGCACCTGCAGGTGCAGCATCCTGCCAGCACCCCCAGAGCCCAGAGCACCCCTGAGCTTTGGGGGGCAGCACCCCCAGAGCCCAGAGCACCCCTGAGCTTTGGGGGGCAGCACCCCCAGAGCCCAGAGCACCCCTGACCTTTGGGGGGCAGCACCCCTCCCAGCCAGGGGCACAGAGAGCCTGGGGAAGCACAGGAGCTGTGGGGGGACACGGAGGGACAGGAGCACCCCAGACACGCTGACAATTCTGCTGGTGGGAACACAAACCCACAGAGGCAGCCTGGTCTCCACTGGGACACAGTGACAGTGCCCAGGGAGGGGAAGGACTGGCAGGGGGAGCAGGAGAGAGCCAGGGAGGTGGATTCCCACTGCCCAGCCCTCAAAGGCCTGGAGAAGAAACGGGACACCCACAGACTAAAAAAATGCTCTTTTCTGAGAAAGTGCAGTTATAAGGAGAGAGCCAGAAAATCTTTAAGCAATATATATTGATATATATACACATATATATATATACACAGAGATATATATACACACATATATATATGCACATATATAAATACACATGCTTAAACTGCCGGGGCAGAGCTGGGGCTTTGTGCTGTGCTCCTCCCTCTGAGCAGGGATGAGCAGGATGCAGGGGCACAGAGCCCCAATCCCCATCCCCCTGCCTGCTCCAGGGCCACACGAGTGTCCCCTGGGGGGGCCTGGCCATGCCCTTAAGGTTTTCAGCTTGTGTAAGACTCCAAGTTTACAAACAAAAGCGTTTGTCATTGTGCTTCCAGGACTGCAAAAATATCATTCCCTACGACTAGAAATGTTAAGGTGAAAGAGGCAAATTAGGCAGTACTAGAGATGGATTTTGGTATTGGTGGCCTAACCAATAGTTATTGTTGGGAATTGCTGTAGTGTCAGGGTAACCAGGTGTGGAACCAGGTGTGCTCTCCCCACCCAAACCTAGAGGTGATACTTCCGCAGCAGTTCCGACTGCCAGGGGTGCTTCCTCTCGGGAAACCTGTCGGGGATTTTGATTTTGAGGAAATCCTGGATGCATTTCTCCAGCTCCTCCTCAATGGAGAGCTTCTCCTTGACTGCCTTCTTCTTGCTGGCGTTGGACTCGCGGGAGCCGGCGGTGAGAGTCCGCAGCAGGTCGCTCTTCCTGCGGCTCTCGCTCTGCTGCAGCAGCTGCAAGGGGCCCTTCCTGGCCCTGTCCAGAGTCTGGATGTGGGGCTGCCGGGTGACAGGGCCGCAGATGACAGTCTCCTGGGGGGAGCTGGCCTCCGACTGGCTGTCGCAGCTGGACGTGGACAGCTCGTTGCAGGACGTGCCGCTCTCGCCCTCCTTGGCGCCCTTGCCGTTCTTGCAGCAGCACTCGCAGTGCGACGGGGACCAGCGGGAGGGTTCACGCCTGTGGGGACACAGAGGGGGTTAGGGCACCCCCAAACCCAGCACAGGCTGCTGAACCCTCGTGGGGACCTTCCCTGGCCATGGGCACACACGGCCAGCAAAGCTGCCAGACCCGAGAGCAGCTGGGCTGGAGCCTGGAGCCCCCCATGCACCCTCTGAGTGCTGCTCCGAGCAGCTGGGCTGGAGCCTGGAGCCCCCCATGCACCCTCTGAGTGCTGCTGTGAGCAGCTGGGCTGGAGCTGGAGCCCCCCATGCACCCTCTGAGACAGCAGAGCTGCTGCAGCCAGACTGACAGAATTGAATTACCAGCATTGCCACAATTACCAGCATTGCCAGAATCAATTACCAGCATTGCCAGAATTGCCAGAATTACCAGAATTGCCACAATTACCAGCATTGCCAGATTTGCCAGCTTTGGCAGCATTGGCAGCATTGCCAGAATCACCAGCACTGCCAGAATCACCAGCACTGCCAGAATTACCAGCACTGGCAGCATTTCCAGCACTCCCAACACTTGCAGCATTGCCAGCACTGCCAGCCTTGCCAACATTGCCAGCATTACCAGCACTGCCAGCATTTCCAGCCTTGCCAGAACTGCCAGCATTTTCAGCATTTTCAGCATTTTCAGCATTTTCAGCATTTCCAGCATTTCCAGCCCTGCCCCCATCCTGGTGGGCATCACCCCCAGCCCCCTTCCCTCCCCAGCCCCCAGCCCTGCCTCCCCACACGAGGCTGGCACACCCCACCAGAGGCTCTGGGGACACGGGGTCCTTGGTTTGCCTGAGCCCAGCCCAGCCCAGTGACAATGGCTGCTCCTGCAGGGCAGGGCTGCAGGTTTTGTTGCAGCTGGAGCCCTGCCCAGCCACAGCAACCCGTGACCGAGGGGAGAGCTGGCACCAGGAGCAGCTGGGCTGGGACAGCAGCCATCGTCCCCTGGCAGGGGTGGCACTGCCAGCTGGGCCAGGGACCAGGGACTGTCCCCAGGGAGCCTGGGACTGTCCCCAGTGACCCAGAGACTGTCCCCAGTGACCCAGGGACTGTCCCCAGTGTCACAGCCGGGCTCAGGGTCCCTCCCAGGGGCTGCAGGAGGGGCAGAGAACAGGGTTGGAGCCGTGGGGCCAGCTGGGGAAACTTCCTCTCACCATGGGCTGAGGTGAATTTTTGCTGCTCTGCCCCCTCTCCAAACCCCCACTGAAAAATGGGGAAAAAGAAAGAAAAGGAGAAATAAATGCTGGTGCCAGTTCAGAGCCCCTGAGCCCAGGACAGGGCTGGGAGCCCTGGCAGGGCCCCTGCTGGCACTGCCCTGCTCTCCTGGGTCCCCAGCTGTCCCCAGCCAGGAACACAGTGCACACCATTTACAGGAACAGGCAGAAAACCAGAGCTCAGGAAACCTCCTCATCTCCTCCCTGCTCCTCCTTGTCAGTGATGGAGTCTCTCAGTCTGGGAGTGCAGGGCTCCTCTAATTTACAGACTCACTTCAAAGCTGCCCTGTGTCTGCTCTGAGAACGGTCAATAATGGCTAAATTGAAATTTTTTATCAATTTCTAGGCTTGCCCAAAGGCAGCATGAGCTGTAAAACGTGCCCCAGGTGCCCTGAGGACACTCCCAGCAGCTGCTCACTGCAGCTCACAGCCCCAGCCCAGCAGGGACCAGCACTGCTGGCACCACCAGAGGAGCTGGGGCTCGGGGCTGGCATTTCCCATGGGTGTCCCAGGATGTTTGGGACTGGAAGGGGTGGGAATGCCTCCATCCCATCCCCCTGCCATGGAGGGACAGCAGGAGGCTGCCCTGGGCTGGCTCTGAGCTCTGCCAGGACTGGGGCAGGCACATCTCCAGGGCTGGGGGAAAGGAAGGGACTGGAGCTGGGCCAGAGGGACCCACAGCAGGCACAGCCACAGCAAAGATTTCATTAGCACAAAACAAGGCTTTTATGAGCCAATTAAGACCTATTAGATGCTAATTTCACTTAATGAATATTCACCAACAATGGGCACAGCAGGAGACAGAGGGCACTTTGCCCTGAATGAAGAGTTTGTGGGAGCCCAGGGGCAGGGGCAGAGGCACGGGTGGGAGCTGGGCTGGGGTCAGCAGGGCTGGGGTCAGCAGGGCTGGGGTCAGCAGGGAGCTCTGTGCCAGGGTCAGCAGGGTACCCTGTGCCAGGGCAGGGCTTGGCACAGCTGCAGCACCCCACATCTGTCCCCTCCTCTGGGGACAGCCAGCACCAAAGGGATCAAAGCAGCATTTCTGTGGCTCTGGGGAAGCACCTGCAGCAGCAGCAGCACCCCCAGGGCTGGGCAAGGAGGGGCTGGCTTAACACAGCACTCATTAATTAATGTCTAAATGCTTGGAGATTCTTAGATAAAAGTGGCTAATTAATTCTGGCCTGGCTTTCCTGCTTGCCTCCCTGATCTCAGCACATTTCTCTCCCAGTGCCCTAATTATAATAATTATTATTAGAAGCCTCTGAAGCAGCAGCAAAGCTTCTGATGTATAATTGACACACAGCCCAGCAGCCACCCAGCTTTCCCCTTCTCCTCTCCCTCTTTGCAGGCTGCAGGAGGGGATGGGAAATGGCTGGGCAGAGACAGATGTGTGAGAAAGCTGGGGAGGAGCGAGGAGCTGGGGCAGGAACCAGCCTGACACAACCAGAGGAGCAATTCCACGGTGAGAGAGGGCACAGGGACCCTCCCCAGCTCAGAATTCCATTTTCACTGCCCTTGGGTTTGGGGTGCCAGTCCCAGCTGTGGGGCTGGGCTCTGCCCTGCAGCTCCTCTCAGTGCTGCTCCTTGGCTCAGCCTGTGCCCTTTGCAGCTTGCCCAGCCTGCCCTGAGCCTTGGGGGCAGCCTGGGGACAGTGCCACGGCTGGCAGGGACAGTGTCCCCAGGCTGCAGCTCAGGCACTCCTGGAGCCCGTTTGGGAGGCACACAGGGATATTTTCTGTGTGCAGACACCCAGTTACCTCCACAGGAGTGCCTGTAACAACCTCCCAGCCTGGCATCGTCACTTGAACCATTCTCCTCCTCTTCTCAATCCACCCCAGTCCATTTCTATCATCCTCTCACCTTCTGTTCCTTCCCCTGCTCCTCCTGCTCTAGGCCTTTGTTGTTGGTTTGATTTATTTCTGTTTCACACTCCTTTTCTCCTTCCTGTCCCAGGACTTTCACCTCTCTCTCCTCTCTCTGGGTTTGCTGCCTCCTCCTCCTCCCTTTCTGTGCTGTGCTGGGGCTCCTGGCAGCAGCTGGTCCCTGCTTGGGCTCTAAATTAGCCCTGGGGACAGGGGGACACAGGGGGACAGGGGCACAGGGGCTTAAAATGCTTCTAAAACATGGAATTGTATACCATAGATTCAGGGGGTGGAAAGAAACTTGGGTCTGGTAGGGCTGGGAAAGGGAACTGGGCCCTGGCACCTGCATAATCATCATATGATAAGTGATGTGATTGTTAAATGCAATGATTGTTTGGTGATTGAATGTTAATTATTGTGTAATGGCAATAAGAATCATGAGAAATGATGGAATTGAAACAAGAGTCATGAGAAGGGATGTTTGGGGGTCCTGATGAAAATTGCAAGAATCCATGCTTGGATAAGATCAATGCTTACAGTAGAACAATAATTAATAATTAATATAGTGAGCAGGGTGTAATTGCAGGCACTGAGGGGCTCTGGGATCTGTCCTGGCAGCAGCACCCACACCCCGGGGTTTATTTGCTTTTAGGATCAAGAATCTGCAGTAAAACTTCAGTGAGAGACAGAGCTGGGAAGGTTTGGCAGCAGCAGCATTGGCTTGAACCCTCCCATCTGTGCAAAGGCAGCAGGGAGGGAGTGGGGAGGAGGAAGGGGTCTGGGGAGGAGGAAGGGATTTGGGGAGGAGGAAGGGGTTTGGGAAAAAGGAAACCAAGGAAGGAGGGGAGCAGGCAGACCCTGTGGCTGCTCCAGCCCCCTTAGGAAGCTCACACCAATTTTTACCCTTCTGGGGGCAGCTGGGGACACCTGGGTGCTGCCATCTGATTGGAATTCCACGAAATTGAAATTAAAATTTAAAATTTCTGTTTCAAAGTGTTTGCAATTTAAACATTCTGAGCCTGCCAAGCCAATACAAGCCCCAGAATTGTTCCCTGGCCTGTTTTGTTTGTGCACAGGGATTTCCAGGCATCCCCAGCAGCACACACACTCCCAGCACACTCCTCTCAGCAGCACTGCTGCAGCCTGCCCTGGAACACTTGCTTCTGGAAGTGAACTTCTGTAAGAGCGTCAAATTTGTTTGAGAATAAAAATAAGTTCCCCAAATGGTGGAGGCAAAGAGACCTGGTGTTAAAATACCAGAAGGCACATTAAATGAGCCAAAATATTTATATAGGGATCCTGTCAGAGTGCCATGTGCTGCAGCTCTGGAGAGGAGCAGCAGGCTGCAGTGTGAGCAGCAGGGGAGGCTCAGGCTGTGCTGCCTCCCTCCCTGCAGCTCCCCTTGCCTGGGCTGGGAGCAGCAGCAGCCTTTGGCCACGGGCAGGGACTGAGGCATTGCAGTGCTGCTGTGAAACCTGTGAGACCTCAGCTCCCTCTGCCCCTTTGCTCCTCCTGCTCCAGCCTGGTTTGCAGCACTGAGAGCTCCCTCTGCCCCTGTTTGCACCCTGATCCCAGCCAGCCCTGCCCCCTGAGCTGGGCATTTGCTGCATGTGTTTGGGTTGATCAGGGCCATGGTAACCCTTCCCTTAACCCAGCCTGTCCTTTGGCTCTCTGCTACTTTCCATTCACACTCAGCACCACCGAGGTGGAGGTGGATGGGAAGGAGGAACCTGGGCTGAGGATTTCCTTGTCCTCCTTCCTGGGGGATCCCTGCAGGGACCCCTGGCCAGGCTGGGATGGACACAGACCCCAGGGGCAGGGGGATGCATTTCCTTGTCCTCCTTCCTGGGGGATCCCTGCAGGGACCCCTGGCCAGGCTGGGATGGACACAGACCCTCAGGGGCAGGGGGGGATGCAGGAGCATGGGCTGAACCTCTCACTGAGAAAGGCACTGCAACCAGGCATGCATTAAAACACAAGTTACCTGAACTGCAGGAGAAACAGGACTCTTGGACAGCAAATCAATGTGATCATGCAGAAGTGGATTTATTGTTTACTTTTTAGCTTTAATTATACATTCTGAGACTACTGTCCAAGCTATCACCCATTTTTTGATTGGTGCTTCTATGCTGTTCATACACCTTGCACGAGCCCCTCAGGTGAGGTGGTTGTCTAGAACTTCACTGCTAACTTTTATTTTGGGTTTTTTAATTTTGGTATTGTGTTTTTTTAGCTTTTTTCTTCTCGATTTAGTACAATTTATGTTTTAGTGGCTTTGAAAGATCTTAACAAGCTGTAGAAAAACGCTTAAAAATGGCTCATTTTGTGCACTTGTTATAAACATTGGTTAAAACTAAGAAACATACAGAAAAACAGCCAAGTGTGTGAAGAAACAGCAAAATAGGCAGAAAAACAAATATGGAGAAAAGCAGCTCAATAGAGTTTGTCTGGTGCACACAATACAGAGCAAGGCCTGGGCCTGTTCAGACGTGGCACTGGGGCCCAAACCTGCTCAGCATTCCCACATGACCCTCGTTAGTCTGGGTGATCAGAACCATCCCTGCCTGCCCCAGCGCTGGGATTGCTCCCAGGAGCTTTGCACAGTGCAGGAGGGCAGGCCCAGCCCAGCCTGGACACTGCAGGGATGGATAGATATTAGATCTGGATAGAGATAGATAGATCTAGATATAGACATATAGATATAGATATAGAGATCTAGATCTAGATATATAAATCTAGATCCAGATCTAGATCCAGATCTACGTATAGATATAGATATAAATATAGAGATAGAGATATAGACATAGATATAGAGATATAGATATAGATATAGATATATATATATTGATAGATAGATATAGATATATTGATATAGATATAGATATAGATATAGATATAGATATAGATATAGATATTGATATATAGACATATATATAGATATAGAGATATAGATATAGAGATATAGATATAGAGATATAGATATAGACATATATATAGATATATAGATATATAGATATAGAGATATAGCTATAACTATAGATATAGATCTATAGATATAGATATATTGATATATAGATATAGAGATATAGATATAGATATATAGAGATATATAGATATAGATTAGATATAGATATAGATATAGAGATATCCAGTACCTGGATATTCCCATTCCTGCTGGGACCCCCCAGCTCACCCCAAACCAGCCCCAGTTTGGACACCTGCTTTAATTAGCAAAGCCAAAGTGTTTATTGCTCCTGCTTCTCGAAGGGCTGGGTGGGAAACTGCTGGCAGATGGTTGTGGTAATGTGGGAGCCAGAATTCTTGAATTTCTGGAAATTAGAGCTCGTGAACTCAAAAATGCTCTGGAGATCCGAAGCTCTCGTGTCAGCCTGTGTTGTTCCAATTAATTGCAATCAATCGCTAATTGAGAGCTATTTTAAGGCTTGTCATTACTCTGAACATAATGGAGAATAAATTGCATGTTCCCCTTTACCCCCACCATGCACAAATGACATCTGTGCAGAGAGATCTCAGGGAGCAGAGTGGGAAAGGAGCGGGAGCGGGGTCCTGGTTCCCCCTGTCCCCTGGCAGGGCCATACCCAGAGCTGGGGTGCAGGGAGGGGGAGATGGGGCTGGGGGCTCAGGGGGGAGGGGGAGATGGGGCTGGGGGCTCAGGGGGAGGGCTGGGCTGGGGGAGGGCAGGGCAGGGGCTGGGGGCTCAGGGGGGGGGTTGGGAAGGGTGAACTAGGAAAACCTCACAAATATGAATGCTTAGCAAAAGATTCTGAGAATATGGAAACCATAAACAAGATAGAAATGAAAGCATCTTTGAGACACCAAACCTGAGTTACTGAATAACTAGAAAACAATAGGATGGCCAAAAGTAATCTCCTCTGACAGAACAATGCCTTCTGCTGGAGAGCAGCTCCAAAGGGCAGAGCAGACCCTGCTGCCTTGGCAGGAGGGCTCCAGAGAGTCGTTTTTAGGGTTTAAAGTATAACACATTGTGGTAATGTAATGATTCTTATGGGATGTATGGAAATGCTATAGGATCTGTATCTTGTGTTAGATTGGTTAGTGGGAATTAGAATATTCAACATAGAAGAAGATTTATTGTGTTGTAAATGGGAAAATCTCTCTCTTATTTCTTCCTCTCTCATCCCTCTCTTACTTCTCTCTCTTACCCCACTCTCTTTCCACCCTGCTCTGAGCTGTGGCTGACACTCTCAGCAGAACTCTGTACACCCACACCCTTTACAATAAACTGCAGCTTTCAGACCAGCTGGAGGGAATGGGGCTGAGCCAGGGGATGGCAGGGCAGGGCTGGGGGCCCAGGGACAGCCAGGCTGTCACTCACTGTCACTCTGTGATGGCACCAGCTTGACAGGCAATTCCATCAGTGCTCAGAGGGAAATCCCCAGGCTGAGAGATAACCAGCTCTCAAATGAGGAGCTCTGCTAGTGAGGGAGTTTTTAATCCAGCTACAGCTCTGCTGTCTTCTCGTGACATTTTATTTTGGATGCAGCTGGAACAAACCCAGCTCTCCTTTTAAAAGACCCAAGTTTCACTTTTTTCTCCCGATGATTTAATCCCATTCATTTCCCACCTGCACTATATTTATAAATCTGTGTCTCCTTGGGTGCTGGTGGCCTCTGTGTGCCACCATCCCATGGAGAGGCTCACCCCTCTCACCTCTCATTTGTTCTGTTCCTGCACCCGCTCCACTTTCTTCCCTCTCATCTCTTACTCTCAGTATCAAGTGATTTGCTATTCTTGGAGTATCCTGCCCTTGTCCCTTTGTCCGTGCTCCAGTGCTGTTCCCAAAGGTCACCCTTTCCCAGAGGCTCTTCCCAGGGGCTCCTTGCCAGCCCCCCACCCAGGCTCTGCAGCCCCATTCTCCTTCTGCTCAGGGTTACCAGCTCCCCTAAAGTGTCTGCTCTTCCCTTCCCTTCCCTTCCCTCCCCTCATGCCCCCCTCATGCCCTGCAGGGGTTTACAATGCTACCAATCAATAATTAAGCTGTATAACAGGGCTATCAATCAATAATTAAGCTTTATAGCAGGCAGCGAGCTGTTACAACACACAACTGCAGTGACTCTGCTGAGAAAGGGAGGTGGTGGGAGGAGATTCTCTGGATTTGAAGCAAATGTTGCTAAAGGAGAGTGAATGCAGGATGCTGCTCACCTGGGCAGGGGAGGAGAGGAGGGGATCCCCAGGGTGGGGGGATGTGCTGGCAGCCCCAGGAGGGGTCCCCAGGCTCCCCTGTTCCTGTTCCCACCCAGCTGGCAGAGCTCAGTTCCCCACCTGGCTGCCAGGTGAGCCCAGCAGCTGTGCCAGCTCTGCCAGGTGAGCTGTGCCAGGGGCAGCCCAGGGCCTCCAGAGAGCCTGTCCCATTTGGAGGGGCCACAGCCACTGGTGAAGTGACTGTGCTGTCACTGTTCTGTGCTGGCACTGCTCTGTCACTGTTCTGGGCTGGCACTGCTCTGCTCTGTCACTGCTCTGTGCTGTCACTGCTCTGTGCTGTCACTGCTCTGTGCTGGCACTGCTCTGTGCTGTCACTGCTCTGTGCTGGCACTGTTCTGTGCTGTCACTGCTCTGGGCTGGCACTGCTCTGTCACTGTTCTGGGCTGGCACTGCTCTGCTCTGTCACTGCTCTGTGCTGTCACTGCCCTGTGCTGTCACTGCTCTGTCACTGCCCTGTGCTGTCACTGCTCAGTGCTGGCACTGCTCTGTGCTGTCACTGCTCTGTGCTGTCACTGCCCTGTGCTGGCACTGCAGAACAGCTGCCCAGCCTGGCACGGTGACATGATGGATGTCCCCATTACAGAGGGACACAGAGCGTGGCTGCTGCACCTGGGCTGGGGACAGGGACAGGGAGCAGGGCAGCAGAGCAGCCAGACATGGCTCTGCTGAGACACCCAGCTGAAAGAGATCTTATGAAAACAATTCCTGGGGAAATTACTTCCCCCTTTCCTGCTTAAAGCCATCAGTGATCTCCTAATTAGTGGTGGAGCATCAGCCCCTTCCCCAGGCACTGGGGGATGGGACAGGGGACACGGCCCAGGGTGCCCCAGGGAGGTTCAGGTCGCTTTGCTGGGGACAATTTCTTTACTGAAGGGCTGGGTAAGCCCAGGAACAGGGAAATGGGGGAGCCCCGTCCCTGGCAGTGCCCAGGGCCAGGCTGGACAGGGCTGGAGCAGCCTGGGACAGTGGCAGGTGTCCCCCATGGCAGGGGGGGCACAAGGTGATGTGCAAGGACCTTCCCAGCCCAGACCTGCTGGGGTTCAGTGGCTCTAAGGCACCACTGGCCACAGGAGCTGCCAGCAGTGGCACAGGGCGTTCATCCCCGTTTGTTTGTTCCTTTGTTTGACTCCTGGGGTGACAGTGGCATTTCCCCTGGCACAGGCACTGCCAGCTCGGGCTCTGCAGCGTTTCCCACAGCCCAGAACCAGCTGCATTTCCCTGGGCACCTCCTGGGGATGAGCCCTGTGTGCTCTGCAGGGCAGCAGAGGCTCCTGGTGTGGGGCACGGGGACATGGGGACAGCAGCTCATGGGGACAGCAGCTCACCCTCCTGCTCCTGCTCCTGCCCCTGCTCAAATTCCTGCTCCAATTCCTACTCCTGCCCCTGGCCCTATTCCTGTCCCTATCCCTATCCCTGTCCCTGCCCCTGCCCCTGCCCCTGTCCCTATTCCTGTCCCTGTCACTGTCCCTATACCTATATCATCTGTCCCTGCTCCTGTCCCTGTCACTGTCCCTGTCACTGTCCCTATGCGTATATCATCTGTCCCTGTCCCTGCCCCTGCTCCTCCCTGTCACTGTCCTTGTCCCTGTCACTGTCCCTATACCTATATCATCTGTCCCTGTCCTGTCCTGTCCCTGTCACTGTCCCTCACTGTCCCTATGCCTGTATCATCTGTCCCTGTCCCTGCCCCTGTCCCTGCCCCTGCTCCTGCCCCTGTCCCTGTCCCTATGCCTGTATCATCTGTCACTGTCCCTGTCCCTGTCCCTGTCCCAGAGCAGCAGCAGGGGCTCAGGCACACAGCAGCCCTGCCCTTGCTGGTTCTGCTCCCCTGCAGCACCGCTGTGCCCCAGCTCTGTCAGGGCTGGCACTTTCCTGGGACTATCAGAGATCCCTTTCCACTGGGGCACATGCTCGGGCCTTATGAGCTATTTAAGACACCCTCTCTGGAAGTTTTCTTATTTTTTCCCTGTCTGAAGCTCATAAACTGGGCTTCTGCTCTGCAGAGATAAATTTGATTTATGTGAGAAACATTCCCAGGCACAGTGGGCTTTGCCTTAAACCCCCTATCTCGCTGTTCAGTGGTGCTGGGGCTTAGCCTGGTTTATTCTCTATCCTCTAAGTGGTGAATTGAACTTTCAGAAATGAATGGTTTGCTTTATCTGATTGAGCATCTTGAGCAAAGCACTTTTGCATCAAATGAGCGCAGGCAGTGGGAGACCCTCCAGACACTGCCCCACTCCAAACGTTTCCAGCACTGCTTCCAGGGCCAGTGAAGCCATGCCTGGGCAACCCTAAATGCTCTGGGAGCAGAAGTTTTCCCTTCTGTGGAGGGTTGGAGGGGGTGAGGGGGGTGCTGGGCAGGGGCTGGAGGGTCCCCATCACCCAAAACCACCCGGGCTCTGCCTGTGGAAAGAGCAAAGGCAGAATGCAGCCCGAGGCTCAGGAGCCCCATTGCTGAATTCTGAACTCCCAGAGGGACTGGGAGGGGATGGGCAGTCAGAGCATGGACAGGACCCTGGCACCTGGGGAGCACCTCCAGGTGGGCACAGTGCCCAAGCTCTGGGCAGGTAAATCCTGCCTGGGGGGGAGGGGAGGCACTGGGAGCCCGTGGGGGACGTGGGATCCAAACAGCAGCAGCTGCACACACAGCCCTGGGCAGGGGCTGCCACCAGCTCCTCAAAGAGTTTCCCTAATGAGCCCAAGGATCATTTGTTTTTTTGTGAGATGAGCACACTGCACTGGATAGGTTTGGGGAAAATAAACTGGTTTGGGTTAACTAATCTGCAGCTCTGCCCTGCAGTTCCAGAAGAAAATATTCTTTTTTCCTGCCAAATCCAACAGATCAGTTGAGATTTTCTTTATTATTTTTTTAAAGGAGGATGCAAGAAGTCTGGGGAGATATTAGAGGTTTCTATCAAACTTCTGCACAGGAAAGCAGAAAATCTGAAAAACTGTGAGTCCAGTCCCTCTGTAAATAAAGAAAGAAATAAATATATATATACATATACATACATATATATATATACACACATATATATACACACACACACACATATATATATATATACACACACATATATATACACACACACACATATATATATATATACACACATATATATACACACACACACACATATATATATATACACACATATATATGCACACACACACACATATATATATATATATACACACACACACACATATATATATATATACACACACATATATACACACACACACACACACACATATATATATATATATACACACACACACATATATATATATATACACACACACACATATATATATATATATACACACACACACACATATATATATATATATACACACACACACATATATATATATATATACACACACATATATATACACACACACACACACATATATATATATATATACACACACACACACATATATATATATATACCCAGCTGTATTTCCAGCATCACAAACACACACAGAGCCAGAGCAATGGAAACCCCGGGGGGACCCCTGGAGTTTGTTGCAGCCCCCAGGGCTGGGCTGGGTGAGACTCCCCCATCAGGGGCAGCTGCTCCTCCCCATCCCTGTGTGCTCAGGAACCTGCACTCTGCTGATTAATGCATTGTTTCCTCTGCTCTCCTCTTGATTAACAGGAACCACAGAGAAACACTCACTGTGCTATCATTACTGGCTCGGGAGCTCTGCAATTACAGATTCTAATTAATATCCTGGCTCAGTTCAGGGGAACTCTGCCTTTACAAATACCTTTTGGGGACCCAATAGCAGCCATGGAATAGATGGAGAGTTCTGCTCCTGCATCCTGGGGTAAGGGTCAATGAGGAAGAACATTGCTCAGGAAAAGTTTGTTCTTTCTTCTGAAAACTTCTTTTCCAAACCAAACCTCTGGGTTTAACCCAAGCCAGGTGGGGATGTATTTCCCACCTCCTCCTTTTCTGCAGTGCCACAAACTGTGCAGGTTTTGGGGAGGTCCCTGGCCTGAGCCCAGGGCACTCAGTGCCACCTCCAGGGACGGGCAGTGCCCCACACATGGATCCAGGTGAGTCCCTGTGGCTCTGGGGCCTGGCCCTTGGCCAGAGGTGCTGTGGCACTCACCTGGCCCAGGTGAGCCCCAGGTGAGCCCCAGGTGAGCCCCAGGTGAGCTGCTCTGAGCTCTGAGCTGAGCCAGGCCTGGGAGAGGCTGCAGCTCCCACTCCTGACAGGGACACATCTTTTCCCCACTGGCACCATTCCCTTTTCCCTCATCCTTTCTCTTCCCATCTCCTCTCCAGAGCTGGATTTCTCTTGGGGCTGTTCCTTCCCTGTGGGGAGGCAGGAGCTGGGAGCTTTCCCTACAATCAGAAATAAACCTGTGCTGGAACAGGGGGCGGGCAGGGGGAAGGCAAGAAGGGAACTATTGTGGTTTTAAAATAGGGGAACATTTCTGTGGGAAAATAGAAATTGCTTTCAGTCTTGAAATATATCTTTTTTTTTTTTTTTTTTTTTTTTTTTTTGGCCAAGCCTGCCTGTGTTAAAAATGATGGATAGTCTTATCTCTGCACAATCTCCTGGCTGTGCTGGGGAAAATGACCCAGAGGCAGTGCCAGGCTCCACACTGAGGGCTGGCAGTGCTCAGCATCCAGTTTGTCCTGCTGCAAAGTGGGAGTCAGGGGAGTTGCATTTTAGGCATCCCTGAGCTCCAGAGAGATTTTTGTCCTAAATGAGAATAAGCTGAGCAGCCACTGGTGCTCCAAGGGATTGAAGTGAGCATCCAGCTCAGCAGCAGCCTGCAGGCATCTCCCCGTGCCCATCCCCAGCCCTGGCACCAGGGGCTGAGGGCAGGGCCCCGCTGGGGTCTGGGGGTGCTCCTGGTGCCCCCAGCACAGCAGGGGGGCAGGGCAGGGCTGTCCCCATGTCCCCAGAGGCTCCCTGGGGCCAGGGCTGTGCTGCAGTGCCAGCACTGTGTGCACCCAGAGCCACAGCCAGAGAGCCCAGGGCAGCTGCTGGCTGCCTTTGATCTGTGCTCTGCTGAGAGCCACCGACAGAAATTCTAGTCTGGCTTTAAAAAGAGGGAAGAAGGAAAAAAAAAAGGCTTTATTTTGATGTTTTAGTGTTTGCTTCCCAGCAATGTGTGCTTAAAGGGAACTATGGTAATTTCTCTTTCCAATTCCTGCTCTCTACAGCTGAAATAAACAGGAATAGCTCCTGTACATTTGCATTTCATTTTAGCTCAAGCTCCTCTCTGAGCATTCAGCCAAAGGAGCCAGCGCCGCTCGCAGCAAGAGCAGCTCAAGGAAACAAATCCCCCAGGGCTGCTGAGAAACAGGCACCAAACAGGGGCTGCTCCCCTGGGGCAAGGAAACCAGCACTGGGAGCAGGAGTCAGAGTTTGCTGAGCTCCTTCCCCCAGCTCAGCGGGCTCGGGGTGCCCCAAAGCTGCAGGGATGGAGCAGAGCCCCTCTGCAGAGCCTGCCAGGGCCAAGCCCACCCTAGACCCCAGCCCACCCTGTCCATGGCATGGGGGGGACAGAAACCCTCCATGGTCCCAGGATATCACTGTCCATGGCACAGAAACCCTCCATGGTCCCAGCACATCCCTGTCCATGGCATGGGGGGACAGAAACCCTCCATGGTCCCAGCACATCCCTGTCCATGGCACAGAAACCCTCCATGGTCCTAGCACATCCCTGTCCATGGCATGGGGGGGACAGAAACCCTCCATGGTCCCAGGATATCCCTGTCCATGGCACAGAAACCCTCCATGGTCCCAGCACATCCCTGTCCATGGCATGGGGGGGGACAGAAACCCTCCATGGTCCCAGCACATCCCTGCCCCCTGTGCCTGGGGATGCTCATGGCATTTCCAGGTAATCAGGAATCCAGGTAACGCAGGAGCTGAGTGTCACATCACCCCCAAATCACCTCCTGCAGGTGGAATTCTGCCATTTCCTGAGCAGAAAGGTAAAACAACCCAAGCATCTCATTTTACTAAAATAAGCTTCATAGAAAAAATAGCTCAGTCTTCCTTGGGAGCAGGGTGGTTGTTTCTCTGGAGCAACATGAGGTAAGTGACACAAATAGCTGTGAGTGATGCTTTCCCAGAGCACCTGGGGGCCGTTTGTATCTGAGACAGGAGCTCAGCAGCCTCAGCCACCGAGTATTTTTGGTGAAATATCTCAGGAGCACTCGGAGCTAGAAATGACTCCAGCCCTCCCCTCTAGCAGCAGATTGCTTCCTAATTCACAGGATGCAAATGCAGATGCTGCTCCTGGCACTCCACCAAATTAGTGCACAACACATTTGTTTCTAGAGGAGCAGCGTTTAATGCAGCAGGAATGAAAGGGGAAACAATACCTGACATCACCTGCCTTTGCCTGGGTTTGTTATTTCTGCTGTGGCACCTCAGAGCTCCTGAGCTGGCAGCAAACAGCAGCTCCTCATTAGTGCCTGTCCTGGCAATGACGGACGGGGGGAATGGTAACGAGGGTTTCCAGAGGGAAATTTTCCATCCTGGGGCACTTTGTAGGGTGGGGTCACCCAGCACAGGCCCTGCCCTGCTCCTGTGGCTCAGCTCCAGGCAAAATGGTGAAGTTAAAAATCTTCTCAGAGCCAGGGATTCAGAGCCTCCCACTGCCCTGAGCTCCTCTGCAGAGGATCCAGTTTCAAAGCCAGGCTCACTCTGAGCTCTCCCCGTGGAAGGAGCACATTCCTCCCCCAGGATCCACAGCCCTGGCCTGGGGAATCCCTGGAAAACCAGGGGTTCCCGACCTGCCAACTGCTCCCACAAACTGCTCCTTATCACACTGAGGTCCATGATGCCATGACTCAAAGGACAATTTCCTGGTGCCAGAGCCAGTGTTTGTCACCTGCCCTGTGTGTGCAGGCAGGGCTGAGCTGTCAGGGCACTGCTGTGCCTCTGCTCCCTCCTTGGGGCTTTCCCTCCCTGCTGCTGCTGCAGACTGAGCTGTGACCAGAGCCAGGACAGAGCCCTGGCAGCATCCCCTGCTGCAGCAGCACCCTGGCCATGTTTCATGTTCCATGTTTCATGTTTAATCATCATATCAGCAGCTGGGTGCAGGGGTGCAGTGCTGAACGCTGCAGACTCCTTGGTGCTTGAGTTCACCAAACCCAGCAGGCTTTTCTGGGGGCCTAGAGGGGCATCCCATAACCCTGGGAACTGGATCCACCTCATTGCAGGTGACAATGACACAGCTCAGCCCCACCACAGGCAGCCCCACCTTCCCATCACTGCTGGTTCATGACCAACACAATATCCAGATTTGGGTCTGTTTGTCAGATCTCTGCACACAGTAACCTCATTTACCCGGGCAGGATGGAGGGGCAGCAGTGAGCAAACACTTGGTGAGTATTAGCTGAACTTCAAATGTTATTCCTGGTAAAAACGTCAGCTTGAAAATCAGTTAAGCCCCATGGAAGCAGATTGGTAGCTGAGAAGAATTGGCTCTTTTGTGGGAAGTCAATGAAGTTAAACCCATTCCAGAGCTGCTGACCCCACCCTGAACAGCAGCAAATGCTCTGAGCTCCCCTGGCTCTCAGCAGGAACAGTTTAAACTTGTTCAAACACAGCTGAAACAGCTCCTGAGCTTCTGGCCTGACAGGGACCCCACCTTCCCTGCTTGACCCCAAACTGGGTTTGAGTGCTGTGCCTTGGTGTGACACTGACCCCACTTTCCTTCTTTAACCCAAACTGGGTTTGAGTGCTGTGCCTTGGTGTGACACTGACCCCACTTTCCTTCTTTAACCCAAACTGGGTTTGAGTGCTGTGCCTTGGTGTGACACTGACCCCACTTTCCTTCTTTAACCCAAACTGGGTTTGAGTGCTGTGCCTTGGTGTGACACTGACCCCACTTTCCTTCTTTAACCCAAACTGGGCTGGGAGTGCTGTGCCTTGTCTGGCAGATCCCCCCTTCCCTGCTTTAGCCCAAATTGGGTTTGAGTGCTGTGTCCTCATCAGCTGCACTCACAGAGTCCTCATGGCTGGAAAAGATCATCAATAATTCACCATTTCTGGAGGTTCCAGCCCTGCCTTGAGGAAAATGAGCAGGACTTTACAACCTCAGCCTGGAGGAATCCTCCTCATGTCCCATCTAAACCTCCCTGGGGAATCTCGAGGCATTTCCCCCTCCCTTTGTCAAGATGCCCCCTTTAAACCAAACTGGGTTGGGAGGCTGAGCTGCAGGAATCTCCTCCCAAGGCCCAGGGGGGTTGGCAGCCAGGGTTCTGCCAGGAAAGAGTCTGACAAAACTACTTTTTGTCACTAATTAAATCTAAAAAGTTCCCAGTTTTTATGGCCCCCGAGGTCTCCCACACAAGTAACTCCTGCCAGTTTTGTGAGCCCAAATCACAAACACTGACAAGTGATTTAGGGGGATGTGGTGAGTTCTGCCTGCTCCTGATGAGCCCTGCACAGCCTGAGAGGAGGCACCAGAGCAGAGAAACCTCTGCTGGTGCTGGCCAGCCTTCCCACACAGATGGAGCAGGAGCAGAGGCTGACAAACACAAACCCAGCAAAAACCCAGCAAAACCCAGCACAAACCCAGCAAAACCCAGCAAAACCCAGCACAAACCCAGCAAAAACCCAGCAAAAACCAGCACAAACCCAGCACAAACCCAGCACAAACCCAGCAAAAACCCAGCAAAAACCAGCACAAACCCAGCACAAACCCAGCACAAACCCAGCACAAACCCAGCACAAACCCAGCACAAACCCAGCACAAACCCAGCACAAACCCAGCACAAACCCAGCAAAACCCAGCAAAAACCCAGCACAAACCCAGCACAAACCCAGCAAAAACCCAGCAAAAACCAGCACAAACCCAGCACAAACCCAGCACAAACCCAGCACAAACCCAGCAAAAACCAGCATAGCTCAAACCCAGCAAAGAACCAGCACCTGTGCCCCCAGAGCAGGGCAGGGCAGGGAGGAGCTGCAGCTCCTGTTCCAGCCAGGGCAGCTGAGCAGAGGGAACACAGGAATGCTGTAATTGGAAGGTGCCTGGGAGTTGTCAGGGCTATCAACAGAAAGGCAATTACTGTTTGAAAATTAATCTGGTTTTTTTTTTTTTTTCCTGTAACCCTATTGTTATTCCCTTTCTGATGTCAGAATAAGCAAAACAGGAGATTACCTGGTGTGCTCTCCCTGGAGGGAGAATGCAGTTAAAATGGAAATGAGCACCAGGCTGGCACAGCATCCCATCCCAGCTCCATGGCCAGGCTGAGCCTGCATTCCTCTGGCAGCCCTTTCCCAGCCCAGCTGCTGCTCCATCCCAGCCCAATCCCTCTGCTCCATTCCATCCCAATCCCACTGCTCCATCCCATCCCAATCCCTCTGCTCCATCCCATCCCAATCCCTCTGCTCCATCCCAATCCCAATCCCCCTTTCCCATCCCAATCCCACTGCTCCATCCCACCCCAATCCCTCTGCTCCATCCCCAATTCCCCTTTCCCATCCCAATCCCTCTGCTCCATCCCATCCCAATCCCTCTGCTCCATCCCAGCCCAACCCCCTGGCAGGGCACAGTGTCCCTGTCACCCCTCACCTCGGGGCTCTGCACTGCCCCTGCTTTCTCCAAGGCCATTCGGGGTGTCTCACTTGTGGCATTTCCACGTTCCCCTCCCACCCCAAGCCCCCAGTCCCAGCCCTGCCCACCCCAGGCTGCTGGAGCCTGTCCTGGAGAGGAGCAGCTGCTCTCCCCCAAACTGCTCATCCTGAGCCCAAACCCCTCCTGAAACCCATCATCCCACAGCCTCCCCAGCTCTCTGAGCACTGCTCAGACTGACTTGTTTGTCTTTGCTTCTCATTCCTTTCTGAGTAATTTCATCCCTCAACACATCTTTAATTAACAGCTCTGTGCTGATGACTCAGATGCATCTCCCAGCTCCTGACACCTCTCCTTCAGCTCCAGCCCCAAGTGCAGCCCTGGGGAGCTCTGTCCTGCCCCTCTCTCTCTCCAGACTCCCCACACGTTTCTCTCCATCACTGGGGTCCAAAATAGCTCAGTGCTGTGCTCTGGCCTCATCTCAGCTGGGCTGGGCTGGGCTGGGCTGGGCCGGGCTGAGCTGTGCTGGGGCTGGGGCTGGGCTGGGGCTGGGCTGGGCTGGGCTGGGCCGAGCTGGGCTGTGCTGGGCTGGGGCTGAGGCTGGGCTGGGGCTGGGCTGGGCTGGGCTGGGGCTGGGCTGAGCTGGGCTGAGCCGGGCTGGGCCGGGCTGGGCCGAGGCTGGGCTGGGCTGGGCTGGGCTGGGGCTGGGGCTGGGGCTGGGGCTGGGCTGGGCCGGGCTGGGCTGGGCCGGGCTGGGCTGGGCCGGGCTGGGCTGGGGCTGGGCTGGGCTGGGGCTGGGCTGGGCTGGGCTGTGCTGTGCTGGCTGCACCCCCCGTGCCAGCCCTTTGGCCTGAGGGTTGGAGATGCCCTCTCTGCTATTTCCTGGCAAACAAAACTCCATCTCCATCATAATTAAATTCTTCTCTTTGGCTGCTCCCCCTTCCTGCCACTCCCACCCTGCCGGCAGTTCCTGGGAATGGTCACAGCCCCCGGTGTCACCTCAGTGTCTCCCTGCAGGCTCCTCCTCTTCCTCACCACCAAACCTGCTCCACGCCCTCCCTCTGCTGAAATGGGCTGAGCACAGAACCCCAGGATGGTTCGGGTCAGCAGGAGCCTCAATTCTCATCCCATTCCAGCCCCAGCAGGGCAGGGACCCCTTCCCCTGCCCAGGGACACAGAGACACCTTCCCCTTCCCCTGCCCAGGGACCCCTTCCCCTGCCCCAGGGACCCCCTCTCCTGCCCCAGGCTGCTCCAGCCTGGCCCTGGGCACTCAGGGCTGGAGCATCCCTGGCTGTGTCCCTGTGGGAGTGTGGCCCTGCTCATCCTGGCAGCCAGAGCAGTGCTCAGGGCAGTGCTAACAGAGCTCAGGCCCATCCCCAGCAGCACCAGCCCTGCCAGCCCCCAGAGTGTGGCTCTGGGACCAGCAGCCAAGCTAGCCCACCGTTCTGGCTGTCACCGTCATGGGGAGCAATGGAGAGAACTCACAGGCTCCAAGGCAACCCATGACTCAAAAAAACCCTGTGGGGGTGGTGGGGGTGGCTTGAATTCACACTGATGCCATGCAAGGAAAAGAAAAACTAAACTTTGGCTCCTTCAGAGAATCATACAGTTGGGGAGCAGCATCCAAAACCAAATAGAATAAAAAATCATGTTCTTGGTGCCACAGAATGAGGAGATGCCAGAAAACACAGGAGGAGATGAAAAGCTGCACTGGCTGAGGAGACTGGGGAGGAGAAGCAAGGAAAACTGAGAACGGCGAAAGGGAATCATGAATGATGCCTGTTTCTTGTAAAAACAAATTTTAAAAATAAAATCCATCACTTCCAACCCATAGAGAGTTTGGGCTCGGTGCTGTACACAGGCTGGGGAACACAGCAGGTGCCTTTTCCTGCAGCCCCCGGAGCAGAGGACAGATTGCGGTGCCAGCCTCACCCTGCCCGCACCGAACAACCGGGGCATGGAGCGAGAGAGCCGCTAACGAGGGTGGATGAACACAAAGTTAATTTTCCGATACATTTCCTACAAACTGTTTCTTTAGGAATTCTCCTCGGGGCCCAGAAAGCAGCTTGAAAGAGCTGCTGTTAAATATTGACTGCGGCTCCGGGATCATTAAGGGAAATGTGTTTGGGTTGTGTTTTCCAGGGCAGGCAGGGAGGGGGAGCCGGCACCGCAATGGGCTTCTCCTCCCCAAAAATCTCCCCAAAAAACTGTTATAAATGCATGACTGTTGTTGGCTCTTTGCAAGTGTGGGGATAAATGCTGTATGAATAATGTTAAAATAGCATTTCTATATGGATTTAGTCTTAGTTAATAATAAAAGTTAGACATAAGTTTTTTAGAGATAGTATGCTTAAACTACTTGTTTAGTCAAAGTAACAACCCGTGAACAGGTGATGAAAACCCCGCAGCTGACACAACAATTATCAACACTCAACCGACTGCAAAAGGCCAGGACACCACCCAAATTAAAAATATAAAAATAAAACCACAAGCCAAGAAACATGCTTGCTCTAAAAAAGCAAACCCAAAACGTGGCCATGCTGAACAGCTCCCAGAAACAGCTGACTGTGCTTGAAGGTCTATGAATATGTAACAAATAAATAAACTGTAAAACGTATTTAAAGGGGTGTTCCCTTAGCAGGGTGTGCTCTGGCAGCATGCCAAGCACCGGCCCTTTTAACCCTTTGCTTTATATACATCTCCTATTGTCTTTTTATTAAACCTTTTAATCCTCCCCAAGCAGTGAACCGTGTTTTTCACACTCTGCTCGCTCTGGGATCTCTTGCAGGCACTGGAGGCTCTGCCCGGGGAGCTCTGGGTCCCCATCCTGGCATTGCTGGGGTGGCACTCTGAGCTCTGGGTCCCCATCCCTGGCATTGCTGGGGTGGCACTGAGCTCTGGGTCCCCATCCTGGCATTGCTGGGGTGGCACCTGAGCTCTGGGTCCCCATCCTGGCATTGCTGGGGTGGCACTGAGCTCTGGGTCCCCATCCTGGCATTGCTGGGGTGGCACTCTGAGCTCTGGGTCCCCATCCCTGGCATTGCTGGGGTGGCACTGAGCTCTGGGTCCCCATCCCTGGCATTGCTGGGGTGGCACTCTGAGCTCTGGGTCCCCATCCCTGGCATTGCTGGGGTGGCACTCTCTGAGCTCTGGGTCCCCATCCTGGCATTGCTGGGTGGTGGCATCCCTGGCATTGCTGGGGTGGCACTGGGTCCCCATCCCTGGCATTGCTGGGGTGGCACTCTGAGCTCTGGGTCCCCATCCCTGGCATTGCTGGGGTGGCACTCTGAGCTCTGGGTCCCCATCCCTGGCATTGCTGGGGTGGCACTGAGCTCTGGGTCCCCATCCTGGCATTGCTGGGGTGGCACTCTGAGCTCTGGGTCCCCATCCTGGCATTGCTGGGGTGGCACTCTGAGCTCTGGGTCCCCATCCTGGCATTGCTGGGGTGGCCCCTCTGGGTCCCCATCCTGGCATTGCTGGGTGGCACTCTGAGCTCTGGGTCCCCATCCCTGGCATTGCTGGGGTGGCACTCTGAGCTCTGGGTCCCCATCCCTGGCATTGCTGGGGTGGCACTCTGAGCTCTGGGTCCCCATCCTGGCATTGCTGGGGTGGCACTCTGAGCTCTGGGTCCCCATCCTGGCATTGCTGGGGTGGCACTGAGCTCTGGGTCCCCATCCTGGCATTGCTGGGGTGGCACTCTGAGCTCTGGGCTGGGACAGGGTGGGGATCAGGCACAGGATGGCCCTGAGGGGCTGGGAGGGATTTTCCAGCCTCAGAGATTCTTCCTCTTTTTCCCAAGTAGGCCCCGCTCACTCATATATCAAATTTTCATTTATAGTTCATGACCTGATCTTCAATTTTCCCCAGCACTGAAATATTTGCAGTCAAGGGTGAGGCAGAGCCAAGGAACCCATGGACATCACCAGCTGAAACACTTCCCATTCTTCCTGGTTTGAAATAGTGATGAATCCCAGCTACAGGACACCCTGGCCTTGTGCATCCCTCACATCTACTCGGGTATGACATTCATTTTCATGTCATAAATGGTATGTGGAGGAGAGGGGGCAACCAGATCCATTTTGTACTTTGGATTCCATTTTACTTGGAAGATTAACTAAAACCACTGTGAGTCCTCTTTAAAACAGTCATACTTTTAAAAAAGGAAAAAATTCTCACTTTTTCCTTTAAAATTAAAATTCACTGATGATACACACTCAGCAGTGGAACAGCTTAATTTTGCTCATCATCATCAAGAAGCTTTTGAGTGACAGAGCCGAGTTAAAAAGCCCTGATTAGCACATGAAATGACATAAAAGATCCAAACAAAAGCTGAGCTTCAGATCCCTCAAACACCCCAAATAAATAAAATGTTGGTGTTGGCAAAGCTTGTTTGTGGGATCTCCAATTCATGAGAGAAAAGAATCCCCTTTTTCCCTTGGAGAAGCCCCAGGTGTGGCTGCACAGCAGCAGCAATAAAACCTGCTCTGGCCAAGCGAGAGCAGTGACCCTGCAGTGTCCCCTGTCCCCTCAAGGTGACGGAGTGAATAATTGCAGCTGCTGTGAACAGCAGCCTGAGAGCCACGGGGGCTGTTCCCTCCCCACACACATCATCCCGGTTCCTGGAGTACCTCAGCACCTGCACTGGCCTCCAGACAACATCAGCTCTTAAAAAGAGCACAATCCTTTCAGACAAATCAGTCATTTTCCAGAAGGGAAGTCTGAGAGGAGCAGGAGAAAGCCCCAGCACAGCGATGTTCCCTTCCCTGGGCTGTGGGCAGAGCTCTCAGCCCCGGCAGAGCTGCCCCTGCCCACCCTGTGCCCACCCTGTGCCCTCCCTGTGCCCTCCTTGTGCCCTCCTGTGCCCTGTGCCCACCCTGTGCCCTCTCTGTGCCCTCCCTGTGCCCTCCCTGTGCCCTGTGCCCACCCTGTGCCCTCCCTGTGCCCTCCCTGTGCCCACCCTGTGCCCTCCTTGTGCCCTGTGCCCTCCCTGTGCCCTCCCCCACCCTGTGCCCACCCTGTGCCCTCCCTGTGCCCACCCTGTGCCCTCCCTGTGCCCTCCTTGTGCCCACCCTGTGCCCACCCTGTGCCCTCCTTGTGCCCTGTGCCCACCCTGTGCCCACCCTGTGCCCTCCCTGTGCCCTCCCTGTGCCCACCCTGTGCCCACCCACCCACAGGAGCCCAGCTCATCAGGAGGGAGCAGAGCTGGGGAAGTGCCTCGGCTCCCCTTCCTTGGGGGCTCACAGCCCTGCACAGCAAAGGCAAAACGCCTCATTCACATTAGAGACGGTTAAAGGCTGTTGTTCCTAATGGATTCTCACAGTTTAAAATAAAGCAGCTGGGATGTGCTGGGCTGAGCTGCCTCCCCTGACACCCCGAGCTTTCAGAGCTGCCCTCAGCCCATGCCCACTAAAACTCCATCAAACAATTACCAGCACTTTGCCTGGGGCAGGGCTGTAACCTCACACTGCAGCATTGGAGGAAAAGTTCAAAATCCAGCTACGGCTTCTTACCCACGGAGGGATTTCAGTGCCTGTGCTGCTGCCCCCACCCTGCACTGATCCCTGGTGCCGGGAGCCCCCCCTGCCCCAGGGGCTCCTCGGGGGGACCTGCCCTTGGTGGCACCCAAACCGTGCCAGGACAGGAGCTGGCTCCTCAGGGAGCCTGGATTGGCAGTGCCAGCTGGGCCTTGGCGTGGCACCAGGGCACAGCCAGCCTGGAGCTGCCACAAGGACAGCTCTGAGCTGTGACAGCCCCGGGTGGGACAGGAGAGCTCGGTGCCCCCAGCCAGCAAAGCCACACAGAGCTGCTGCAAAGGTCACTGCTTTCCTGGAGACATACATTGTGGTCCCACTTCAATTTCAGCATGTGGATCAAGTAATTGTTTGGATTTTAATATTGAGTCTACGTTTCACTGATTTGCATTTAAATGTGTTGTCAGAGAACTTGCAGAACTCTTTAATAAGAAGGCCGATTTGCATTTTAATGTGCACTTAAAGAATTTGAAGAAGTCTTTTCATGTGAGCTGTGTTATCTGAGGAACGCTCACACTGGAGGGGGAATGAGAGATGCAAGTACAAGTCCAACAAAACTGCTTCTGTGAGACAGCCCAGCCTTGTTAGGCTCGGCTCTAACATCTGTCTGCTGCAGCTGTGGTTTGGAGAGAGCTCTGGGATGGCTGAGGAGCAGCTCAGGGGGCTGAGCCCTCCCTGCCAGGGCTCTGAGGGGCTCTGCAGGGCTCAGCTGTAACCCAGCAAGGATGGAAAGATCATCCTTTGGTAAATGACAGAGTGACAGAATATTCTGAGCTCACAGTGACCCACAGGGATCACAGGTCCAGCCCTTGGGTGCACGGCCCAGCAGGGATGGAACCCCCAGCTTGGCACTGGGCTCAGCCCAGCTGAATGTAGATATAGAAAACAGATAGAAATACACTGAAATATACTGAAATACACACCACGTGTCCAGTGCTGCAGAGCTCTGACCAGCCCACAGCCCCCAGGGAATGCAGAGTTTAAAAACTGCAATTAACCAAGGGGAGACAGGCAGGGAGGCAGCACAGTAATCAGAGCAAAGCAAAGTGGGTACTTCAGAGCTTCCATTCCATAACACATAATTGGTGCAGAGTGAGAGTGTTTGTTTGTTTACTCAGAGCAGGGTCACCTACTGCTGTCACTGAACAAAGCTGTCACAGCTTTACATGCAATAGGCTTCTGCTGCTTAAGCCAATTATTTTCTCACCAGAGATCAGAGCATCAATAAAAACCGACAAATAAACCAGTTCTGATCAGCTGAAATATTGGTTATGTGGGGATTTTGTCGTATTTTTACTGCAGCAAACAAAGCCAGTGTCACATCCACATGGCACTGCCACTTCCTGGGCTGCTCCTGAGCCTGGCCTGAGCTGAGCTTTGTCCCCCCGCTGCCCAAAGCTGAGGGCAGGGAGGAGAAAGCACAGTGACAGGACAGCTTTGTGTCACCCTGTGTGTCACCAGCAGCTCCAAAGCCAAGGAGACCCTCCCTTGTGGGAATGAGAGCAGCTCTGGTGGCTGTGGGTGGCACAGGGGCACAGGTGACATTTGGCACGTTGTTTCAGGGTGTGCAGCACACACCGAGCCAGACTTCAGCTGAGGAGACTGAAAACCTGGTAAAGGTCTGAGTGAAACGATTCCAGCCCTGCTGGTGGCTGGCTCAGCAATCCTGTCCTGCTGCAGGTTCAGGTCCATCCCTTTCCCCTCAGCTCTGGGGGTGAGGGCTCCTCACGTGGGCTCAGCTCCTCTGGGGACATCTGGGACATGTCCCTGTCCTGCAGGAGGAGCCTGCTCCGTGTGAGGCTCTATCCAGGGGGACATGTTCAGAACAGCTCAGGAAAGATGTGACTCCTGTACATCCAAACAGCTTCTGGCAAACGGTGTCACTCTGCATTTCCCAGGTGGATGAGTCTGGAGTGGCCGTGTCCCAGAGCTGGCTGGCACAGAGCAGGGCAGAGCTGGCAGTGCCACCCAGAGAGCAGGACAGAGGTGACAGTGCCACCCAGAGAGCAGGACAGAGCTGGCAGTGCCAGCCCAGCCACCAAAGCAGGGCATTGATCACACCCAGAGCAGGGCATTGGGCACAGCCCAGACCTCCCTGTCTGCATTTCCAGCAGGGAAGGGAAATTTTAGGGACCTGCAGCCTCAGAGCCCCTCCAGCCCAGCTCCCTCACAGCCCTGCTGGAATGCAGGGACAGCACAGGGACAGGGACAGGGACAGGGACAGGGACAGGGACAGGGACAGGGACAGGGACAGGGACAGGGACAACACAGGGACAGGGACAGGGACAGGGACAGGGGACAGCATAGGGACAGGGACAGGGACAGGGACAGGGACAGGGACAACACAGGGACAGGGACAGGGACAGGGACAGGGACAGGGACAGGGACTTTGGGGCACACCCCTCCAGCCCAGCCCAGGGACAGGGCCCAGGGGAGCCCCCTTTTCTGAAAGGCTCCTGGCACACCCCTTGGATTTGGTTCCTCTGCTGCCCTGGGGCTCAGGGTGGCACACACGGGTCACTGGCTGCTGGCCCTGCCCACTGCTCACAGCAGCACTGACAAATACAAGCCAAGGCCTTGCACAAAGCCTGCTCAAAGGAAATACAATTTCCCCCCACAGAACATTCTTTAAGGTTTATCTTAATCTCTTCTTTTCAGTCACTGCATCCCTTGGGAATAAGCACATTAAACCACTGATGATCTGTACAAGCAAGGAAAGGCATTACAGTGCCATTATCAATACAAACCAATTTAAAATCCTTCCAATATTTGGAGAAGAGCTACAGCACAGTTGCAAACAAAATCTGTGATCACTTTTTCAAACAATATTTAATCTGTCCTATAGACATTGTCTGTAAAAGCTGCATCTGCAAACAAAAAGTAGTATGGGACTGAGGCTGTCACTCCAGCTGAGCAAACACTTCCCAGTGTCTCTGATATTCCACTTATTATTCCATTGACTTGACTCCCCAAAACATACTGATGATTATTCCTTGCAGGGGAGAAACCTGGCAGGGTCAGCTGCAGGAAATTCTCCCTGGCCCCAAGGTGATGGCCCATGTCAGCAGCAGCACAGGGGACACCTGCAATTCAGTTCTGGTTCCTTTGGCAGATGGGCAGACACTGATTTCAGAGCTGGCTCGATTCCAAGGCATGGAGATGGATGGAGATGGAGAGGATGGAGAGGATGGAGGTGATGGAGCTGGAGATGCAGTGAGTGTGGGAGAGCTGAGTGGGACAAGGATCCCACCTGAGGGCTGGCAGGGCAGGGCAGGGCAGGGCAGGGCAGGGCAGGGCAGGAGGGGCAGTGTGTGCAGAGGGAAGTGGGAATGGTTTGGGAGGACAGAGCCCTGCCCTGCCCTCCTTCCCAGCCTTGTGATGTTTGCCATGGAACATTTGTCACCAGCCCAGCCCCCCCGGCACTGCTGAGCTCCCCTCAGTCCCTGCCCTGCCCAAATTAGCTCAATCACCTCTGGCTATGGCACGGCCTCCTCCTCAATGTCACCTTGTCCGGGACAATGCTGGAAAAGGCTCATTAGCAGAAATAGGTGGGCGGGTGACTTTAGTGCTGCAGGGGATCCCAAAAGCCCGAGCCGGCGAGAGGGGACGTGCCAGCCCTGCGGGGACAAGGCACCCACAGCCTTTGGAGATGTGGGGCAGCATCCTGAGCTCCTGCAGCTCCCAGCCGGCCCCTGCAGCCCCAAATCCCCCCCAGCTCCGGGGGAGGGTCTCTGTCCCTGTCCCCCAGCCCTGCATTCCCAGACCCGCTGGTGCCAGGGTGGCAGCAGGGCCGGCAGAGCCCCGTGGCTTTGCAGGGAGGGCTGAGCTTGCACATTTGCATGGGGAGAGGGGAAGAGCAACGCACGAGGGAGGAGAGGCTGAGCCCAAACCCGCCCTGCTGCCTGTGCCCTGCCCCTGCTCCGGGGTTTTGGGGTTTTTGGGGTTTTTGGGGTTTTGGGGACCCTGCCCTGCAGCAGGATGGGCACGGGAGATGTGCCAAGGACAGAGAGCAGAGGAAAATTGACTTTTTATCTGGTCCCAGCCAGAGCTCAGTGGTTCCCTGTGAGGAGTGAGCTGGGCAGACACCTCCCAGTGCTTTAACCCCTGGGAAATGTTGTTCTCCCCAGTATAGAGATATCAAACACCTCCAGCTTGTTCCAGCCACGGGGAGCTCTGGGGCTCTGCTGCTCTCTGCATTGGGCTCTAAATGAAACAGCAGCACAGCTGGCACCTGCAGCCCTGCCCAGCTGCACACACAAACCTCCTGTGCCATGTCACAGCAGCTGCCACCAGCCCAGGCCAGCAGAGCCCCAGGCACAGGGGAGAGGCTGGAACAGAGTCCTGGGCCCTCCCTGGGACAGCAGGACCAGGCTGGGAAATGTGCACAGGTGCCTTGTGCCAAACACAGGGGCCTTGGCACCACAATTACTGTGTGTGCTGGCTGTAAAATATTCAGGTGGACATTAATAATTTGTAGAGGTACATGTATTTTCTTCCTATAAAAGATTAAACAAGCTTATAAATTATGACAAAAATACAAACCCGTGTTTCATGAAGGGTTAGATAATCATCTCTTTACTGGTGTAGGAGGGGGGTTGGACTGGGTTTATTCCAGTGCAACCAGGAGCAGAAACCTGCCCTGCCATCCTCACCCCCAGATGTTGGGCCCTGCCCTGGGCACAGGGACAGTTTTACCAGAGGAGGGGCACATGGGAGCAGTAAATAAAACATAGAGAGGGGAGTTTTAGGCAGAAACTGGGTAATTTCAGCTATTCCAGCTATTCCAGCCTGTCATTCCATGGAAAAGAGATTCTGAGACTTGTACATGTGCACAACACAAACACACGCAGGGAAAGATGAAAGCAGAGCAGGAACAACAATAGTCAAAGAGTAATTTGTTTTTAACCTGTTCAAAACAAAAATAACTGGTGAACAAGTTCACTCCTCGGACCATCTGCATCTCATCAGCATAAGTTAAAATCCTGCCACCATCTGTTCCACGGGAATGTGAATGCCTCAGCAATGTGCCAGCTCCAGTGCTGCAGCAGGGCCAGCAGCCCCTCACTCAGCCTGTGATTCACTGGGCAGGAGCAGCCTGGAGGCACCCAGGGCACAGCAAACCTGGGCTCCTCCTGCCCAGGCTGGGGGAGGCACCCCCAGAGCAGCAGCAGCAGCCTGGGAGCCCTCCCAGCCCTGCTGGGAACTCGGGCAGCACATCTGAGCAGCAAAACATCAACAGGAAAAATCCTCTGGGTTCTCATGGAAAATATTCTGTGCTCCAGAGCAGCAGCCAATGGCACCCTGCAGAGTCAGCAGCGTGTGCAGCCCTTCCAGGGGGATCAGCCCTTCCAGGGGGATCAGCCCTTCCAGAGGGATCAGCCCTTCCAGGGGGATCAGCCCTTCCAGAGGGGATCAGCCCTTCCAGAGGGATCAGCCCTTCCAGAGGGGATCAGCCCTTCCAGAGGGGATCAGCCCTTCCAGAGGGGATCAGCCCTTCCAGAGGGATCAGCCCTTCCAGAGGGGATCAGCCCTTCCAGAGGGATCAGCCCTTCCAGAGGGGATCAGCCCTTCCAGAGGGATCAGCCCTTCCAGGGGGATCAGCCCTTCCAGAGGGATCAGCCCTTCCAGCCCTTCCGGGGATCAGCCCTTCCAGAGGGGATCAGCCCTTCCAGAGGGATCAGCCCTTCCAGAGGGATCAGCCCTTCCAGAGGGGATCAGCCCTTCCAGAGGGATCAGCCCTTCCAGGGGGATCAGCCCTTCCAGAGGGATCAGCCCTTCCAGAGGGGGATCAGCCCTTCCAGGGGGATCAGCCCTTCCAGAGGGATCAGCCCTTCCAGGGGGATCAGCCCTTCCAGAGGGATCAGCCCTTCCAGGGATGGATCAGCCCTTCCAGAGGGATCAGCCCTTCCAGAGGGGATCAGCCCTTCCAGGGGGATCAGCCCTTCCAGAGGGATCAGCCCTTCCAGGGGGATCAGCCCTTCCAGAGGGATCAGCCCTTCCAGGGGGATCAGCCCTTCCAGAGGGATCAGCCCTTCCAGGGGGATCAGCCCTTCCAGAGGGGATCAGCCCTTCCAGAGGGATCAGCCCTTCCAGAGGGGATCAGCCCTTCCAGAGGGATCAGCCCTTCCAGGGATGGATCAGCCCTTCCAGGGATGGATCAGCCCTTCCAGGGGGATCAGCCCTTCCAGAGGGATCAGCCCTGTGCCCTGTGCCCTGTGCCCTGTGCCCTGTGCCTGTGCCTGTGCCCTGTGCCCTGTGCCCTGTGCCTGTGCCCTGTGCCTGTGCCTGTGCCCTGTGCCCTGTGCCCTGTGCCTGTGCCTGTGCCCTGTGCCCTGCCCTGTGCCTGTGCCCTGTGCCTGTGCCTGTGCCCTGTGCCCTGTGCCCTGTGCCTGTGCCTGTGCCCTGTGCCCTGCCCTGTGCCTGTGCCCTGTGCCTGTGCCCTGTGCCCTGTGCCCTGTGCCCTGTGCCTGTGCCTGTGCCCTGTGCCCTGCCCTGTGCCTGTGCCCTGTGCCTGTGCCCTGTGCCCTGTGCCCTGTGCCTGTGCCTGTGCCCTGTGCCCTGTGCCCTGTGCCTGTGCCCTGTGCCTGTGCCTGTGCCCTGTGCCTGTGCCCTGTGCCTGTGCCCTGTGCCTGTGCCTGTGCCTGTGCCTGTGCCCTGTGCCTGTGCCCTGTGCCCTGTGCCCTGTGCCCTGTGCCTGTGCCTGTGCCTGTGCCTGTGCCTGTGCCCTGTGCCCTGTGCCTGTGCCCCTGTGCCCTGTGCCCTGTGCCTGTGCCTGTGCCCTGTGCCTGTGCCCTGCCCTGTGCCTGTGCCCTGTGCCCTGTGCCTGTGCCCTGTGCCCTGTGCCTGTGCCCTGTGCCCTGTGCCCTGTGCCCTGTGCCCCTGTGCCCTGTGCCTGTGCCCTGTGCCCTGTGCCCCCTGTGCCTGTGCCTGTGCCTGTGCCTGTGCCCTGTGCCTGTGCCCTGTGCCCTGTGCCCTGTGCCCTGTGCCTGTGCCTGTGCCCTGTGCCCTGTGCCCTGTGCCTGTGCCTGTGCTGTCCCTCTGCTCCTCTGGCAGCTCCCCCCTGGCTCTGCTCGTGACAAACACACGCTGAGATCCCAGCCAGAGTGGCTGGTATTGTGAAATCAGGTGTAAGTTTGGATTCAATGGCAAAAAATGTCCTGTGAAGTGTCTGAAAAAACCTACTTTGCTAAATTAGCCCAGCAAGATTTATCCTGTCTTTTAATTAATCATTACTAGAGAGGTTGTTGAAAGTCTTTGCATATTTTTTATTGGTCCTAGTGGGAAGAAATCCATTTTAAAATGGAAATTATTATAATATCTGCATGGCCTTCTTCAGTGATTTTTTTTGCTTAGCAATATTGTAGAGTTACAAACCATACATCATGTCCTGTGCTGCTCAGAATCAATTTCTTCACGGAGGAAAACCAGAAATGTGCTCCCTCACCACTGCAGGATATGAAATGAATGAAGCTGAGGGAGGGAAGAAAGGCAGAGCACAACCCAGCAAGTAAATCTTGCAGACACAGCCCATACCCATTTTTTCCTGATCAATGGAACTATGTAGGCATGTTCACAAAATTTAATTAAGTTCTGTTCCCTAAAAAAATCTATGTGCAATGTTTCCCTGCAATTATTTATTTACTGCCTGCCATGTAGGTTTCAGCTTTCCTTGGGAGAACGTTGGATTTCCAGCAGCACAGGCTGCTCCAAAGGCTGTGGGGGAGGGTGGGATCAGGGGTGCTGTGGGGACAGGGATGATGTGGGGACAGGGATGCTGTGGGATCAAAGTGAGTACTGATGCTTCCTAGGCAAAAGTCAAGTATTTTGAAGATTTAGAAATGGAAAGAAGATAGAGCAGGGGAGGATCAAACCTCCCCACCAGTGACCTCCATTAGATTGGAACCTGGGCTCTCCCCAGCACTGGAAATGTCACTGAGTTGTGAAAACTCTTCCCACAGACCAAACTAAAATGAACTTTTCAATCCCTCTGCACAAAATGGCATCTCTTGACTTCTGCCTTCACCTACAGGACTCCAAAGCAGCAGATTCTTTAATCAAGTCCTTAGCAGTGAAAGCATTTTTATCAGCATCCTTATTTAAATCTCCTTTGTCTATGGAAGGGAAGGCATGGGAGGTTTCTCTCTGCAGACCCTGCTCTGAGGGAAGGGAATGATTTAATCCTCACCTAATACAAGTGCATTGACTTGAGAGAATGGAGGGTTTGTTCTCCTGAATGCTCACAAATTAATGAAATCAAGAATACCTGGGAGCTGCTCTTCTCCCAGCTAGAGAGGAGAGGTTTTGCATCCTGGCAATTGTGGCTCTGCCAGGGAGAGAGGAGCCAGCCCTGGGCTGGGCTCAACAGAGCCCCAGGGAGCTCCTCAGGGCCTGGCAGCGAACCAGAGAGTCCCTCAGGGGGCTGGGAAGGGGCTCAGAAGGAGGAAAGGAGGCTCAGGGGGAATTTGTGGCTCTGCACAGCTCCCTGACAGGAGGGGACAGCTGGGGGGATTTGGGATCTGGGAACAGGGAACAGGGACAGGAGGAGAGGGAACGGCCCCAGGGGAGATCAGGGTGGGCACCAGCAGGAATTTCCCCATGGAAAGGGGGTCAGGGATTGGAACTGCCCAGGGAGGGTTGGGTCCCCATCCCTGGAGGTGTGCAGAGAATTCCTGGAGGTGGCACTGAGTGCTCTGGGCTGGGGACAGGGTGGGGATCAGGCACAGCTGGGACTGGGGGGCTGGGAGGGATTTTCCAGCCCCGCTGATCCCGGGATTCGGGGGCTCTGTGACCCCTGGGGCAGAGGGAACCCGACTGCCAGGAAGTTTTTGCCACAGTGACCTCCCAGGGCAGCCCAGCTGCAGTTCAGCAAAGCACATGAAATATTCTCCCTGAGTCACAAGCAGGGGTTTGCCATGGAGCCTCTCCCAGAGAGCACAGCTGCACCACAGCTGCAGCACAGCTGCAGCACAGCTGGGCAGCCCTGCCCTGGAACAGCTGCTCAGCTCTGCTGGGCTCAGCTCTGCTGGGCTCAGCTCAGCTCCTGCCACCACCCCCAGCTCCTCAGGGCTGCTCCCCTGCCTGCAAACACAGCACCAACAAGAAAGGACATCCAGAATATAATAAATGGCATTATTTATGCATAAAGATTATGTTACCACTGACCACCACTGGACCATTAATTCAGGAACAGAATTCCCTCTGCAATTCCACAGGAGGTCATTTATTTTCCCCACAATTATGCTGCAACATCAAACCAAAGGAAAAAGCACCAGGCAGCCTCTGGAGGCCGAGGTCCCTGCACTGACGGATGGTCAGGAGAGAAAACCAAAGCAAAGCAGAGCCAGCACACTTTTAGAACAAGCAGTAACTCCTCCAATTCCTCACTATTGATTTTGGCACGTTAGAATGAGGGGGGTTGAGATTTTCAGTGTTTCCCCTGTGCTCTCCTGCCACACCACAGCACACTGAGGCACCAAGAGAGAAAATTCCCTTCCAGCTGTCTGTGAAAGCCCCAGCGTGGGTCCTGCTGGTAGATTTGGTGTAAGTGGTGATCAAAAAATCACATTTTATAGCACTATCAAAGGGCAGATTTGCAATGAGCCATTTTCACCTCCCTGCCTTGGGATCATCACAGATCCTTCATGGGAGCAGGACCTGCCCCCACCAGTGAAAGCTCTGAGCTGCCAGAAATCCAGAGACATTCTGTAGGAGCACAAACACCTTCCCAAACTCTCTGGTGGTGTGGTCTTTCCTCACCCAAGCTTTGCTCAGAGTTTTTGGCTTTGAAAATATTTAAAGTGCAAAATTCAGTCAAAATCAGCATGTTCCACTGGGTTCTATTTCAGCTTGATTTAATTCTGCTGTAAAAATACACTCTGATTCAGTTTGATGGAAATTCAATCTGAAATCCTGAAATGAGTCTCCTCCAAAATGTGCAGAGAGGTTTTTTTTTTCCTCTGAGCTTGATTTTGAGGCCCTGGCCAGAGGCTGAAGGCAGGAGGGCAGTGCTGGGTCTGTTCCTGCTCAGAGCCAGGCTGGGAGCTCCCCAGAGCTCAGCATCACTCTCCTCCTGGCAATGCAGAGTTTGGGGATGTGGTGCTGGCTCCCAGCAGCATTTCCAGCTGGCCACAGCTCTCCTCACCCTGGTTCTGCTAGAGGAGTTTTGTAGCTGCCCTCCCAGCTAATCAATGCTAATCAGCTCCTGGAAATGGTTCATCACGTCCTGAGGAGGTGCAGGGGCAGTGCAGGAACCTGTGCCACAGGGGATGCAGGAGCAGCTCCTGGCTGGGAGGACACGGGCCAGGCTGGATGCAGAGGGGTCACAGGGTGACCAACTGACACTGATGGGCATCTCAGCACAGCCTGCAGCAGCTGCTGGAATGCAGAACAGCTCCAGAACCCTCCCTCTCCTCCAGCTGTTCCACAGCTGGCTGAGCAAACTGGTCTGGGAAAGCTGAGGAGAAGAGCCCAGCCAGGCTGTGCTGGGCATTCCCTGCTTCAGTGCCTCAGCCTGCACAGAGCCACAGCCAGGGACAATCACCCTGAGGGACATTCACTCCAGAGGCCACAGAGCCACAGCCAGGGACAATCACCCTGAGGGACATTCACTCCAGAGGCCACGGAGCCACAGAGCCACGGCTGGGCCGGGCCGGGCTGGGTTGGGCCGGGCTGGGCCGGGCTGGGCTGGGCCGGGCTGGGCTGGGCTGGGCTGGGCCGGGCTGGGGCTGGACTGGACTGGGCTGGGCTGGGCCGGGCCGGGCTGGGCTGGGCCGGGCTGGGCTGGGCTGGGCCGCTGGGCTGGGCTGGGCCGGGCTGGGCTGGGCTGAGCTGGGCCGGGCCGAGCTGGGCCAGGCTGGGCTGGGCTGGGCCGGGCCGGGCTGGGCTGAGCTGGGCTGGGCTGGGCTGGGCTGGGCTGGACTGGACTGGACTGGGAGCACTCCAGTGTCACTCCCTGCCCTGGGAAAAACTCCCTCTCCAAAGGGCAGAGGGGCTGGGAGGGCTCAGGCAGGCCCAGGAACTGGGACAGCAGCAGGAGCCTGCAGGGAGCCAGGGAGGGACAGGAGGGACAGAAGGGACAGAAGGGACAGAAGGGATACAGGGACAGGAGGGACACAGGGACAGAAGGGACACAGGGACAGAAGGGACACATCACCTCAGCACTGAGCATGCTGCTGTGATGTCCCAGCAGCAGTGGGGATGTCACAGCAGCACTGGGGATGTCCCAGCAGCAGTGGCTGAGTGTGCTCACAATTCACTTGGGAACCCCTGAGAGCCCAGGGCAATCACTGCCACAGCATTCCTGGGTCCAGCCAGCTCAGGCAGCATTACACCCCAGTGACAATTGAAGGGATTTCACCAAGCCTAAAGCACCTTAATCTATTTTCTCCCTTCACAAAAAATACAATTTTGAGCAAGAAAGCTCGAAGAAAAAAGAGTTCTTCTTTCTGTGTGCAAAGCTGTAATTTAGATTTTGCTTTGTGTCTCCATATTTATTGTACGTTAGCCTTGAACTTGAAAAGCCGAAAAAAAAAAAAAAAGGAGAAACTGAGAAAATATTGTGGTTACAAAATTAAACAAATCCAGGATGGCTGGGCAGAAACAACCCAACCTGCTGCAAGGAAGTGTTTGTCTGTGTGCACAATATGTTGCTGGTATACATTGAACAGCAAATCTCGGGTTGTGTTTTCTTATTTACACTCCTTCACTCTTTGTGACTGTGCTTTCCTGAGGCCCAGAGCAGCTCCCCCAGCTCTGGGGGCTGCAGGAAGGGCAGCAGGGAGCCCAGGGCAGGGCAGGGCAGGGTGACAGTGCCACCCCAGCAGGGCTGTGCCACCCTGGGCACTCCCTGCACACCTCACACACCTGGCCCAGCCCAGCAAACCCACCCAGCCCCCAAAACAGGGCTGGGGACTCGTGTGCTGCTGCTGCCACACACCCACATCAAGGCTGCACTTCCAAATACATTGATTTTTTTTTTTTTTTCCTCCCTAAATGCCAGCTCTCCTTGGTTAATGCTTTAGTCATTATGGTGTTTTTCTGGATCACAGAGCAGCAGCAGCAGCACTGGAAGTGCCTGCAGTGCCTCCCTGCTGGCCCTGTGGCAGCTCTGGGGGCTGAGCTGGGGGGCTGAGCTGGGCTGGGCTGGGCTGGGCTGGGCTGGGCTGGGCTGGGCTGGGCTGGGCTGGTGGATCTCAGGCACAAAGTCCCTGCCTCCCCCAGAGTCACAGAGGGACAGGGGACAGAGGGACAGAGGGACAGGGGACAGAGGGACAGAGGGACAGAGGGATGGTGGCACAGTGGGACAGTAGGACAGAGGGACAGAGGGACAGCAGGACAGAGGGACAGCAGGGCAGAGAGAACCCAGGAGCCAAAGGCATCCTCGCTGCTCCCTCAGCATCACTCCACAGGTCGTCAGAACAAACTCTGAGCTCTAAATCCAACAACTCTCCTGTCGAGTTTTGCTTTGCCTACTCACTGGGCAGCAGATCCTTGGCCTGGTCTGACAGGCACATTTGACACTGCTGGTTTCCCATAAATAACAGCATTTCTCATCTATGGAGTAATTCTAATCAGCAGCTCTGCTGGTTTTTCAGGCTGCCCTGGCGAATTGGGAGAGCAGAGAAGCTCAGAGCAAGGTCCCTGAGCCAGGAGCAGGCTGACAGAGCTGGCTGAGCCCAGCACCTGCAGGGGATCATCCTGCTGAGACTTTGCTTTGGCAAGAGGGGCCAGAGGCATGGCTGATGACAATAATTACCTGGGAACAGAAACATCTCCTGTCAGCGGGGAGGAATCTTGCATTATTCATTGGATTAGGCTTCATTTTGCTCGCTTTGGGGTCATTTTGATCTTCACTGATTTAAAACCAGACAGCAGCAGCTCCTGGCTCATGTGACAGTGCTGGTTTAAAGAGAGCTGGGTGATGTTCCTCTCCCACATCCTGCCCGTTTGACAGCACAGCTGTGGGTGTCACTGTGCAAAGCCTGCTCCGTTTTGTGAGTCAAATTTCTGCCACACAATGAATTTCTGAGTCAGTGGTAGGCACATCAGGATGGGATCCTTTAGCTCAGGCACACATGCACAGTGACAGGCCCCAGCTGGCTGCAGCAATCCCCAGTGGATCCTCTTGTGAGACAGGCTCCAGGATTATCCCAGGGAATGCAATGGACAGGCACCAGGGAACAGCACTGACATTTCTGCTTCCTCCTGCACCTGCAGCACTGGCAGAGCTGTGGGGCTGGCAGGAGGCAGAGTGTGGTTTGTGGGGTTTGGGGAGAGGAGCACAGCCTTGGGGTGCTGCCACAGCCCAGGAGTGGGGCCAGGCTGGGGAGGGCTCAGCCAGCCCAGCTGCTGCCACAGCCCCCAGCACCACCAGCACCAGATGTTCAGGGCACACTTTCAGTCCATCACATCATAAAGGCTGAAAACAGGTGGAAATGAAGACCCAACAGAGGGTCAAAATGAGAGAGTTTGGAGATGAGGTTTTACTTTGAGCTCATTAAAGCAATAGTGGAGGGGGACCCACAGAATGGTTCTGGTCAGAAATCCAGCCACAGCCAGCAGAAAATGCAAGGAAATATCTTTGCTGTAGGAGAAACTGGAGGGGAAGGGAATGCATGAGCAGCCCCTCAGCTCTCACTGCCCTCCCCTGAGCAGGAGCCTGTGCCCACCCTGGGCCCACCCTGTGCCCACCCCGCGGGAGCTGTGTGCCACTGAACTGTTCAGGGCCCATTTCAGCCTGTCCCCAAGCCCTGCTGTGCCACTTGGGGCTGGCTCTGTGTGTGTCCCTGCTGTCCCCAAGCCCTGCTGTGCCATTTGGGGCTGGCTCTGTGTGTCCCTGCTGTGCTGTTTGGGGCTGGCTGTGTGTGTGTCCCTGCTGTCCCCAAGCCCTGCTGTGCCATTTGGGGCTGGCTCTGTGTTGTCCCTGCTGTCCCCAAGCCCTGCTGTGCCATTTGGGGCTGGCTCTGTGTTGTCCCTGCTGTCCCCAAGCCCTGCTGTGCCATTTGGGGCTGGCTCTGTGTGTGTCCCTGCTGTCCCCAAGCCCTGTTGTGCATTTGGGGCTGGCTCTGTGTTGTCCCTGCTGTCCCCACACCTGGCTGTGCCATTTGGGGCTGGCTCTGTGTTGTCCCTGCTGTCCCCACACCTGGCTGTGCCAGGCTCACCCTGCAGGGCTCCTTTTGGGGAAGGCTCCCCCGGGGACACTCCCCCGTGCCCAGCCCCAGCAGCCCCACACCCCGTGGGGACACCAGCCCATGGGACATGGATGGCTGTGCTGGCCAGCACTCGCTGTACCCGTGGGAGCTGCTCAGCTCCCACCCCCTCCGCTCCAGCTCAGCCACATTCACACGGATTTGCACATGAAAAATGTTCTTTATCTTCGTGCCAGCCACAGGCATTTACCTCCCCAGTGGTATTTGGAGTGTACAATGTCCTGGGTGTATTGAAGCCCCATTCCTCCCTGTATTCTTCCTTCTTTGGAACTAATCATCCTTTTCCAGCCAGGAAGATTTCCTCCAACAGGAGTTCCTGAGCAGCCCTGCAAGGAGCAGCTCTGCCTCTGCCTCCCCAGCTGGGTGAGACACCTCCCAGGTTCAGGCCCATTAACCTGCTCACAGCAGCTTGATGGATTAATGCTTACACAGACACAGTTGGCAGCATCTAAATAAATAATTATGGCAAAGCAGCACAGAGGAGATGCCATGTTCCACTGCAAAGCCAGATGTCAATTTTATTTGTCCTCAAAGTTTCAGATGGAACGGCTCTGGGGCAATTGGAATGAAATTATTTCCAAGGATTTGGAGAGGGAATTCCTTTGCTGCAGGTGCATTCTGGAGCTGCTGTCAGGTGCATCAGCTGCAGCCAGCCCTGGGTGTGGGGCCAGGGGACATCTGCAGCCAGAGCTCCATGGCAGGAGCAGCACCTGGCAGAACTCAGGCTGGGACAGGAAAGGCACCTCAGCCATGGCTTTGGGTTCTACCTGGGGAGGGACCCTCTGAAAAATCCACCTCTGAAACTGTGTCAGTGTCAAAACCCCACAAAACCCATCAGAGCCAAATCCAAAGCCTGCTGAACTGGACAGGAATCTTTCCCAGAACTTCAACTGGATTTAACTGGCGAGAGAAGATTTTGTGACACCTGCTATAGACTTTCATTCTCCAAAGTTTCTGATACCTCTCCTCTTGGTCCCTACCCTGGCTGCAGTGATGTGGGAGCCCTGAGCAATCCTTGAAGGTAAAAATTTGAGAAATATGAAAATCAGGAGTCTGTGTTTTTTAATTGAGGGAAAACCTGGATTCATCCTCTCTTCAATTAGCAGAGACCATTGTGCCTATAAAAAACTTATGTTTTTCCTTATTTTAGGAATAAATGCCAGCACAATTTGTCCTAATCCATTCCTTTACCTACATTAATTCTCCTCCTAGAACTTGTACAAGGCACTGTAATTTCATGCAGAAGCTTCTTAATGACACAAATCATCTATCCCTGTTGGAATATAAGCGGATCCATGACCTTAGAACAGTTTTGCTATGAAATCCAGCTAGAAAACTAATTTTAAGTAAATCTACAGATGTCAAAAACGCAGATGGCTTTTCAGGATGCTAACTTAAGCTTCATTGCATAAGCAGATTAGGGCTGCCTGTTGAGCCCCACACAAGAGTAGATGGTGCTGAATCCACGGAATTACACCCAAACTCTTCACTTCCTGATGCATCTTCCATGGACAACTTTTGTCAGCTCCCCGCGCCAGGAGCCTGCTCACTGTGAGCACCACACCCAGGGCAGCAGCTCGGCGTTATCCCTCTGTCCCTCATGTCCCTCCGTCCCTGTGTCCCTCCGTCCCTGTGTCCCTCCGTCCCTGTGTCCCTGTGTCCCTGTGTCACTCTGTCCCTGTGTTCCTCCGTCCCTCCATCCCTCTGTCCCTGTGTCCCTCCGTCCCTGTGTCCCCAGGCCAGCAGCAGCTGGCTGCACTGATGGATGGAGCAATCGTCCCATCCTTCCTCCTCCTCAAATGAAAATGGAGGCAAGGAGCCGCAGGAACGTCTCCAAGGTTTCGGCCCAGTTGTGCGGTGGTTTCCCGGCGCAGCCCCGCGGGATGCAGCTGCAGCTGGTACCGTGGGTGACCGGGCTGTCCCCGGCCATCCCTCCCGGGTTAAGGAGCCCCGCAGCGCTGGCGGCTCGGGTGCGGTGCGGCTCGGGGAGCAGCACACACTGCTGGAGAGGGCACTGCTCTCCCACGGCCGCCTTGTGTAACAGGGCCCCTCTCCGAGCCCTCATTGCACAGCAGCTGCCCGAGAGGGCCCCTGGAACGCGGCCAGAGGGGTGGAACTGTGTTTCCCCTCCCTGCGTGGAAGCGTGTCAGGGCTGCTGACAGATGGCTCGGCCGCCTGCGCCTGGTGATTATCGAGCCGCTATTACCTTTGCAAAGCGAATCCCAGTGGAAGGTTTCCTGTCATGAATTTCAAGGGTTTGCACCCTCGGTTTGTGTCCCCACGTCCCGGGAAGCGGGCAAGGAGCTCGGGGGCTGATTTACAGAGCCAGAGGCAGCGCAGTGTCCTGCGGGCATGGCGCTTTCGGCAGTCTGTGCTGCCACCTAGCCCGGCCCGGCCCGGCACGGCCCGGCCCGGCCCGGCTCAGCTCTCACAGGAACCCGGCCCTCAGCTCGAACCCGGCCCGGCCCGGCTCAGCTCTCACAGGAACGCGTTCCCCAGCTCGAACCCGGCCCAGCCCGGCCCAGCCCGGCTCAGCTCTCACAGAAACGCGTCCCCCGGCTCGAACCCAGCCCGGCTCAGCTCTCACGAACCCGGCCCCAGCTCGAACCCGGCCCGGCCGCCCGCTCTCTCACGGCAGTTCCCCAGCAGCCGGCCCGTTCGGGGCCCGCCAGCCCCCGCTCGCTCACGGCAGCAGCAGCCGCAGTTCGGGGCTCGCTGCCCCCGCGCCGCTCGTACTTACGGTAGAAGACGTATTCGGTGTAGCTGGACCAGACCTTGTCGTCCGTGTACTGGTTGACGAAGGAAGCCGTCACCGAGGAGTTACAGGCCACCATGTGGAATCCACACTCGGACAACATGTCAAAAGCCCTTTCCAGGTGCTTGAACTTAAGATAAAACCTGGAGGTGTACCTTTCCGGAGCCCTGTCCGGGTCTCTGCTTTCATTCAAACTTTCTCCAAAAACCTCTTTGACCAAAGAAATCCTTCCACAAACCAAAATCCTTGGGACCCTCCTGAATTTGGCGTCTGCTTGGCTCTCCCTGCCGATAGTGCAGGAGCCGCGGTAGCCGATGGTGATGAATCCCCACTTGCGGTCCGGCGGCAGCAGCGAGGGCGGGCATATTCTCGTGTCGCTGCCCTGGGACACCTCCTCGTAGTCACTGTGGCAATAATCGTCGGGGCTTTGCTTGCTGTCGTCGGGAGTCAGGAGCTTGACCAAGTCCGGGAGCTGGAAGTACTCAGCCTCCCTCTTGAGCCTTCCCTTCTCTGGGAAGTGGTCGGGCAGAACCACTTGCTTGTCCCTGAGATAGTCCAGGATGTAGCGGAAAAGGAAACCATCTCTGTCGATGAAGAATCTCCCCTTGGAGTCCTTGGCCAGATCGTTGGCCGTGTCTCTCTTTGGGGTGAACATTTTCCAGAGCAGGGAGTGAGGGGTACCAACCAAGGTGGAGTGGCGAGTGAAGTAAACCTGGCCGCCCACGTTGAGCTCCACCACCTCGGGGAAGGAGTGCAGCCCCGTGCCCTGCTCCCGCGCAGGGAGGTAAGTCCTGCAGTTGCCACTTAGAGCCATTGTAGTTCAAACTGCAAATCGGCAGCGCGGAGAAGCAGGACTATCAATCACATCAGAGGGAAGAATAAGGCTCCCAACATTAAGGAGAAACAAGGGGGAAAGGAGAAGTGAGAAAATAAAAATAGCCAAAAGGATTGTTGGATTGTTTAAAAGAAAAATCTGAATTGTCCATGAGTGACAGTGTGGCAGAAGTGATTTATACACTGAGCCACGGAGGCTGGAGAGCAATCACCTCATGCCATGCAATCACATCATCAGATCTTCCAACAAAGCCATCAAAATCAAGGTCAAGCCAAGCCTATGGTCATTCACAGGTCTGTGAAAAGGAAAACAAAAGAAGGCACGAATTACTCTTCTAAGCATCACAGCTGCTGCAACAGAGAAAAGCAGAGCAGTTTGTAGAGCCAAGCTAATCTGCTAAATAGGTCTGTCTTTTTTTTGGCAAGTTCTACTCTTCTATTTCTCAAGTATTCATCAATGAAAGGGCTACATACGACTCCACTGTTTGAAAGAAACTGTGTACTTTATCTTTAAAGAGACATCTAAATTAGACATGCACATGAGGGAACAAGGAGTCTTACCTTGGTTACAATTAATGCACAGCTCTTGTAAAGAAAACCAAAATGTCAAGACACTCAGAACACACATATAGGCACACAGGGTCCGGGTAGTGTGGATCCAATCCCAGCAAGGGACAGCAAAGGCAAGAGAAGTGCTCTTAGCAGCATCCACGGAGGTCTCAAGTGTTAAACCGAGTCACAGGGAAGTTAACCGTGGAGGGTGACGAGGAAACCAGTACATACAGCACGGTGGAGGAAAATAAATAAATAAATAAATAAATACATAGATAAATAAATAAAATAAAATAATTCCCGAGTGGATACGCTGGGCTAGGGGAACGGGAGGGCTCATGGGGCGCGTCCACCGGCCCCGATGACTTGCAGAAAGCGCGCAGCCTGCGCTAGGCACTGCCGGGCTCCGGCAGCTCCCCTGGCCCGCAGGGGGAGCGCCGGGGCAGCCCGCGCCGCGCTCCGCGCTCCGCCCCGCCGGGCTCGCCCCGCCGCTCGCGCTCCGCGCTCCGCCCCGCCGGGCTCCTCCGGGCCGCTCCGGGAGCCGCGCTCCCCCGCGCTCCGCCCGCTCCGCCGGGCTCCCACCCCGCCGGCTCCGCGCTCCGGGAGCCGCGCTCTGCCCCGCCGGGCTCCGCGCTCTGCCCTCGCCGCCGGCTCCGCGCTCCGGGCCCGCGCTCTGCCCGCCGGGCTCCGCTCGCGCCCGCGCTCCGCGCTCCGCTCAGCGGCGCGGGGCCGGCAGCGCGGGCGGCCAGGCCGATTGCATCATCTTAAAGGAGTCGGGCCGGGATGGGCGCCCGTGTCCCGCGGCTGGCACCGGGCAGCGCCGCGAGCGGGCACGGCTGGACAGCGGTACTGCCAGACATGGGCACGGCCGGGCAGCGGTACGGCCAGACACGGACACGGCCGGACACCGCCGGACACCAGCACAGCCGGGCACATGCACAGCAGGGCACAGCCACTCTGGCACGGCCAGACACGGGCACAGGCGGGCACAGGCGAGCACAGCGCAGCAGGACACGAGCACCGGCGCGCACGGACAGCTCCGAGCAGCGCGGCAGCACCGCGGACAGCGCCGGTCACCGCCTCTCCGGCATCGCCGCCCGGGCAGCGCTGCAGCCGGCTGCTCACCGCCCGCTGCTCACCGCCCTGCTCACTGTCCACTGCCCGCTGCTCACTGCCCGCTGCTCACCGCCCGCTGCTCACCGTCCTGCTCACTGCCCGCTGCTCACTGCTCACTGCTCACTGCCCACTGCTCACTGCTCACTGTTCACTGCCCGCTGCTCACCGCCCGCTGCTCACTGCCCGCTGCTCACTGCCCGCTGCTCACCGCCCGCTGCTCACTGCTCACTGCTCACTGCTCACTGCTCACTGCCCGCTGCTCACTGCTCACTGCCCGCTGCTCACCGCCCTGCTCACTGCCCGCTGCTCACTGCCCGCTGCTCACTGCCCGCTGCTCACTGCCCGCTGCTCACTGCCCGCTGCTCACCGCCCTGCTCACTGCCCGCTGCTCACTGCCCGCTGCTCACTGACCGCTGCTCACTGACCGCTGCTCACCGCCCTGCTCACTGCCCGCTGCTCACTGCCCGCTGCTCACTGACCGCTGCTCACTGACCGCTGCTCACCGCCCTGCTCACTGCCCGCTGCTCACTGCCCGCTGCTCACCGCCCTGCTCACTGCCCGCTGCTCACTGCTCACTGCTCACTGCCCTGCTCACTGCCCGCTGCTCACTGCCCGCTGCTCACTGCTCACTGCTCACTGCTCACTCACTGCCCGCTGCTCACCGCCCGCTGCTCACCGCCCTGCTCACTGCCCTGCTCACCGCCCTGCTCCCTCCCGCTCCGTCCCCTGCCCGCCCCACCGTGCCTGTCCCGGCTCCGCGGGCTCCTCGCGGCGCTCCCGGTGCTCGCGGCCGGGCAGGGCCGGGTCTCGCTCCCGCCGCCGCCGCTCCTCATGTCCCCGGAGCCGGCAGGGAGGAGGAGGAGGGCCCGGGGGCGGCTCCGGCGGTGCGGAGGACCCGCTCTAGTTGTGGGTCTGTAACGGGGGAGCCGCGGGCGCGCCGGCACCGCCACCTCGTGTCCGTCCCCGCTGCTCGGCACCGAGAGCGGAGCGGGATCCCGCCGGTACCCGAACCCAGCGGAGGAACTGCGGCAGCGGGTCTCTGGAGCACACCAGGGACATCCGCGGGAGCGGGGCAGCACAGCCCCGTGCCAGCTAGCACCTCTTCTGGGCAAAAAATACTCTACTCGGAATGATAAACGTATGAGGAAAGAAAGCCTTTTACTCAAACGTTGAGCAAAAGCTTTAGAGTGAAGTCTCTGTGGTGGAGTCACCGTGCAGGGTAGATTTTGCTGACTGCACTTACGCTCACAGATTCACAGAATATTCTGAGCTGGAAGGGTCAAGGATCATGGAGTCCAGCACAGCCCACACGGGAATTGCATCCACAAACTTGGTGTATTAGCACTGTGCCCTGCAGCTGAGGCTGCAGGTACTTCAGTGACATTCTTCTGAAAACATGGCCACAATTTCAAACACAATAGCCAAAAAGAATAATTTTCAAGGCTAAGACAGAAAATCATTATTTGTGTACCTATAGACTTTTCAAATTGAATCTGAGAGCTGAGTTAATCAAAACCTTGATTTTTACCTTAATTTGTTTATTCTGAAGCAACTGCTGCACTCCTGAACAGAGTCTGTCTCTCACTTCAGGATCCTTCTTTTCAAACCAGCAGAATCTGTGCTGGCTGTGCCTCAGAGAAAAGCCCAAGCCCCGTGTCCTGCCCTTGTGGCTCTGCAGAGCAGCTGAAGCAGTGCAGGTCAAGTGCTCCATAACCCCTGCACAGAGGATTTAAAGGTGGGATGTGAGATCATGTTCACTTAAATGTCTTCATTACTTTTTAAGAGCCTGGTGCAGTCGGTGCAGACAGGATTTAACATGGGCACGACAGCCAGAGGGAACAGCAGCTGCCTCTGGGAGTGACAGCGCTGGCCCTGCTCACAGCAGGGAGGATTGCATCAGCTTTTGCAAATATTTCAGTTGTCCATGCTAGCTGACATACTGCAATCTAATTAAAATCCATTTCCATAAAGGCAAGAGTGCCATATTGGCAGGGCTTGGACAGTCAGTTCCCTCTCCCCAGTAAGGACTGACGGGGCTCAAACAGAACGGGAGCGTTTGTGATGTCCCTGTGACAGCAGCCAAAGGGAGGCTGGGCTGGAGCCCAGCCCTCTGCTCTGGGGTCAGGACACCCCAGAGGGGAGTGCAGGTGTGGCTGAGCAGGGACAGAGCTCTCACCCACACCTGGCACTCCTGACAAGCTCTGCCTGAGCAACAGGCACGGGCTCTGTGTGATTAGCTGCTACAGACAGCTCTAACCTCGAAGTCTTTTTGAAACATTATCATCAGAATTGCCCTTTGAAAAGAACAAAAACCTTAGAATTTTAATCACAACAGCTTTAGAAACGCATCTGCACTTTTCAAATAATAATGAAAGCAATTCAGCACCTGCTTTTATTTCTTTACATGGGACATTCCAATCATTTCACTGTAACACAATTTCCTTTGATGAAATGACTTCAGTAGTAAAAGCATCACGTAATGCTCCCCAGCTAAATACAAGCCATGGGCCAAATCCATCAAAATGCAGCCTGAGAGAGTGAATCTTAAAATCTGGGCCAAATACATGGTGACCTAAATGGAAAATATGTGTCAGGACCACACCAAGAAGCAGCCACAGTTCTGATGGAAGAGAAAAGCAGCATCCATCAAATGGAGGAGAATGGAACACTTCTCACTTCTGACAGATGCCTTCATAACCTTTAGCACAGGCAAGAGAAAATTTAGCCTGAGCTTAAAATGTATGTTCCAAAAGTCCCAGCATAGCTGTGCTGAAAGCCAGTCCCTGAATGCTGCAACATCATTCACAGGTTTGAGGTCATTCCTTATGACAAAGTTCTAAATTGGCATTTCAGGAACTCATGGAACATGTGACAATGGAATTTGGTGGGTGTTAGAAATAGGTGTTTGAAAAGCAGCAGCAATGAGTGCTAGAAGGGAAGAGCAGCATTACCTGTGCTGGAATATCAGTGTGTGTGTATGTCTGTGTCTGTGTGTGTGTCTGTGTGTCTGTGTGTGTGCATCACCTCCCATCTCCAGAGGAAACTCACAGGCTGCAAATTCGAATCCAGTCACCCACACATAGTGAGAAACGTGGAAGTTGTTTATCAGCAACAACACAAGAGTTTTCAGGTGCTTGGAGAAGGAGTAATTGAAGGTAGCAGAAACTGAAGTAGTAACTATAAAGAAAAAAATACATCCAAGTTGGATTTCAGACAGAAGATTCCACCTAAAAAGCCACATGAGAGCTTTCATCGCTCTGTGTGATCTTTACACACAATAGTTAAAATAAGAAAGGAAGAAAGAAGAGCAGCACTTCCAGTTCCAGGCTTGCACTTTGATTCAGGAACAACTTCAAGGTGCCACCTAAGGATCCTTCAGCCCTGTTCCCTGTGACATTCTGTGCTTCTCAGCAGGCTCGTGTCCGAGTGCTGAGCCCAGGGCAGGACTCCACCAGGGCAGTGAGAAGGGGGCAGAGTCTGGGAATGCTGGCATGGCAGAGGAATAAGGGAATGTCTGACTGGGCCTAGCATGAGGGCCAGTGGTTCCCCAGAGGGCCAGAAACCATGTCCTGCACTGTGCTCAGAGGCAGGACTGCAAACCCAACCCATGGCAAAGAACAGAGCCTGGGACGAGCCAATCCAGACTCCTGCCATTCCCTCTAACCCAGACACCTCTCCATCAGCCAGACACTGAGCTCCCTGCAAGGGAAGCCAGGCAAGAAGAACGATACTGAGCTAAATCAGAGATTATCCCCTGATCCAGCAGTGTGAATTACACACAGGGAAACTCTCATCTGCTCAAATCCAGCCGTCCATGTGAATGGGAAGCCCTAACAAATCTTTCACTTTGAAGAAAAAGCGTAAAGCAGCACTAAATGGCTGAGTGTCCCTGAGAAAGGATCTTCCAGTAAAGAGCCTGAGTGCCATGAAGGCGAGTTTATTCACACAGTAAAGCATTACACAGATTTGCCCTTGATCTTTTATTCATAACTCCAGTGCATAATGTATTTTCATCCCAAACAAGCAAAGGGGAAGAGCAGCTTTCCCAGCTGCTCAGGATGCAAGCACAGGCTCGGAGCAAGGCTCAAATGGAGACACAAATGGCTTTTTGCCATCAGACATGGCTTTTTGTCGTTGTGTATCACAGAGAGGGGTCCCAGCTCCTGCACAGGAGCCCTTTGCTCCTTCTGCTGAGCACCAAACCCACAGCACACGCACAGCACAGGGTCTGAGCCTTCCAAAAGCTGACAGTGTGAGGGAATCATGTTCCAGTGATCTCTATATCAACCACTGCACATCAGAGAACATTCTGGAGAATAATTGATATGTGTGTGCTGACAGCTCCTTTGGAATTCCATGGCTGCTGTTCAACAATCAATCTGCTACACAAACAGCCCTGACCCTGCAAGGGAGCCAGCACGAGCAGGCAGGCAGAGACCTCATGGACACATCGGCAGCCAAGGATTAAAACCAAACAAAAATCACTGTTTTCAGTCTCCCCTCTGCAAGGTGCTTCCTTCCTCCCTTTAAAGTTCTGCCATAACAAGGCCCATTTCAGCAGACATCTTCCTCCTCTGCCTTTCCTCATCCTCCCATTCCTCCAAAGTTCTTTGAGTAATACTTTTATTCTCAGCCTGATTCAAATGATCCTGTTATTAACACTGGTGTAATTAAAGCGTGTTTTTTAACATTACAGCTAAAGCAAAGCTTTGGCAGAATTATCATGACACCAGCACTGGGTAACCCATGTACTATGTGAGTACTTTTATGAGTACTGGAGGGATGGGAATCCATCCCACACCATTCCCTACAGCAATGCTGAGGTGCCTGCTGCAGGGAGAGCTCATCAATGAAAGCTCGACCTAAGCTCAGGAAATTCTAATAATCTAAGCAAACCCCAAGAGATTTTTTTGGCAAGGAGCGTTTCCCCAGCAGATGCCAATGACCCAGCCGATGCCGGGGCTGTGGGGCTCGTTTCCCTGCCCAGTGAGCTGCAGCCAGTCTCACAGCTGAGCCAAGGGCCAGCAATGCAGCCCGCACGCTGCGCGCGTCTGGCATGAGCGCTGGCACTCCTCAGCCCTCAAACACTCCTTCTCCTGAAGTGCACATCTGCATGAAGCAGCTCAGGGACTGATCTCGGTTATGCCAGGCTCCAACAATTCCCCGCTGTTACTCCATTCAGCTCTGCAAAGTGACACATTTCCTACCATGGACTGTGCACGTCAGATCTGCTTTGCAGGTGAGGCTTGGAGCACGGCTGGGATTTAAATGCAGTCATTTCACCAGCAGAATATTACATACACAAGTTTGTAACTGTGTCCTGAGCCAAAATGAATTAAAAGAAAAGAAAAGAGAAACCATAAGATCCATAACCAAAGATCCATAAACCAGGATCACGGCTGCAGAATCTCCTGAGCCCCCACGGCTGGTGCTGGGTTCCAGGAGGCTGCCAGAGCCCAGAGCACATCATGCACAGGATGGAAATGGGTTCTGGTGTAGCTCTGAACCTCATCACCCCTTCAGCGAGGTGTAAACCAGGAGAAAGCAGCAGTCCGGACTCGGCCATTCGGGAGTTTCAGCTACAATTCCTCAGCCGGGGTTTTCCCTGACTGGCACCTCAAAACCCAAAGCAAAGCATGGTCGCTCCTCCCTGTGCTCAGCTCTGGACATGAGAGAGTTAATAAAATCAAATCCTAACTAACAGGCTTCTAGAGGCTGCTAAAATCCTCTTCCCCAGCCCTGGGGTAAACAGTGAATGACACTAAAAGCTTCTTCACAAGAATGTCTTCATAGTGCCACTTATGTTTTCCCCAATTCCCTCGTATTCCCCGGTAATTCTGCAGCTAATCTGGGAGGGGTGGGCCAACAGCCGGGCTGTAAGAAAGACAAGAAGATTCACAGCTCTAGCAAAGCTTTCGTGTGGCCACAGGAAAATATTTATTGTGGATGTGCGAAAGGGAGTGAACGGGCCACACTGACACCGTGTGGCTACACCGGGCCTCGAGGGAGGGATGGGCTGAGGGAGGGACAGGCTGAGAACGGACTGAGGGAGAGAAAGGCTGAGGAGCGGCTGAGGGAGGGACGGCAATGAGGGAGGGAAGAGCTAAAAGGGTGCCGGGGATGAGCGAGGGAAGGGACTGAGGAGGGACGGGCTGAGGGAGGAAGGGCTGAGGAGGGGCTGAGGAGAAACTGAGGGACGGGACTGAGGGAGGGAAGAGCTGAGGAGGGGCCGGGGATGAGGGAGAGAAGAGGCTGAGGAGGGACTGAAGGAGGAGCCGGGGCCGGGGCTGAGGTCCGGGCTGAGGGAGGGGCCGGACTGAGGAGGGGCTGAGGGAGGAGCCAGACCAGTCCGGCCCCGCCCCGCGCATGCGCGCAGCCGCGCGCGCTGTCCCGGAAGTGGAGGCGCGGCCGTGACACGTCGCAGGGGCCGCGGCGGCGGAGCGGGGCCGGGCCGGGGCCGCAGGTGGGCCCGGGGAGGGAGCGGGATCCCGGGGAGGGAGGGAGCCCCCGGGGAGGAGCGGCTGGGGAGCGCGGGGCACCCTCGGCCGGGGCACGGGGAACGGGGCGGAACAGCGGCCGGGCCGCAGCGCGAGGTGGCGGGCCGCGGCGGGCCGAGCGGCCGCAGGGGCACCGGCAGCGGTGGAGCCGCGCGGGCCCTGCGGGAGCGGTGCGGACCCGCCTCGCTGTTCTCTTGGGGCCATGTCCGGGTTCGACGGCTTCAACACCGACTTCTTCCAGAGCAGTTACAGCATCGAGGACCAGGCGCAGCCCTACGACTACAGCAGGCAGCAGTACAGCAAGTAACTCGTGTGGCCTGCCCGGGGCTCGGCGTGGGGGACACCCCAATTTTAGCCCGTCCCACCCCAGCATGGCAGGGACACCTCCCACTGTCCCAGGCTGCTCCAAACCCCAGTGTCCAGCCTGGCCCTGGGCACTGCCAGGGATCCAGGGGCAGCCCCAGCTGCTCTGGGCTCCTGTGCCAGCCCTGCCCACCCTGCCAGGGAACAATTCCTGCCCAATATCCCATCCAGCCCTGCCCTCTGGCAGTGGGAAACCTTTCCCTGTGTCCTGTCCCTCCAGGCCCTTGTTCAAAGTCCCTCTCCAGCTCTCCTCTGGGCTTCCTTAGGGCACTTCTGGGACAGTCTGTGTCTCCAGGAAAGCTTTGGCACTTCAGCCAGCTGCTGGTTTCTGGAAATGAGTCCTGGTTGCTCTGTTTGATGGAGAGCTGAACTCTCTGGAAATGGAGATCTGAAGGAATTTTGTGTTGAGTTCTCTGCCTGGTAGATTTCAGAGCAAGTATTAGAAGATTGAAGGACAAGTTATATGAATTATCTTAATTATATGAGTGATCTGCATGTCCTTGGGAGAAGAAATATTGTTCTTCTGCAGCTGCATCTCCAGTCACTCCCTTGGGAACTAGAAATTAGTGTCACCTAAGTGAGCCTGCGATGTGCTGGTGCCAGCCAGGCTGCAGCAGGGAGGTGTGCTGGGTGTTCCTGGGCCAGGGGGGATCCTGGCAGCCCTGTGTGAACACCCAGCCTCGGGCTGGGGGCTGTGGTCCCTCTGTGTGACCCCTGAGATGGATGGAGCAGGTCAGTGCCATTTGTGACCTGAACAGGATCATGGGGCTGTGCTGGGGCTGGACTCTGCTAACACCAGCAGTTCTGCATTTTCCTCCTTTCTGTTTCCATAGTTAAAGATTCTGGAAATGTTTATGGAAATCTCTGTGGCTAGACTTGAGTTAGATCAGTGGCAGGAATACCTGAAGAGTTTGTTTATGACAGAGGGTGGCTTTGATTTGGGATTTTGTGGACGATCTGTGGGACCATGTGATGGGACTTTTCAAGGCAGAAGGAAGGGTTTGCTGTGGTGTCCTGGCTGGAGGTGTTAGAGCAGCAGCTCTGGGTGTGCCCTAAGGCAGGGCTGTGCTTTGCAGGCACTATGGAGGCTACGAGTACCCCCAGGCTGGCTTCGTGCCCCCTGACATGATGCAGCAGCAGCAGCCCTACACGGGGCAGATCTACCAGCCCAGCCAGGGCTACACCCCAGCCTCTGCACAGTCTTTTTATGGAAGCAACTTTGAGGATGAGCCTCCGCTACTAGAAGGTAAAACTTTGCTGTGGCCTTAGTCCAGAACTCCTCCTAATTTGGGGATAAGTTGGTAGCAGTGTGGATTCCCTGCTGCTGGGAGTGCTCAGTGTGTTTGAAATTCTCACTGATTTTTTTTAACCTCTATTTTGGCATGTGAAATCCCTGTTCCTGTTTGGACTTCTGCAGTTGGAAGTTTGTGCTTTCTTGCTTCACACCAGCTGCTCTGTGGCAGATTAAATCAGTTCACTGGGAGACCTGACTCTGTGAAAAAAACACTTAATATTGCTCTTGTTGCAAATAATAATTGCACCGACCCACTTTGTGAAATAAGTGGCTGCAGGTCCTTTGGGTTGTTCTTGGTTAGAACAGGAATGTTTCATTGCTCACAAGGAATGCTAAACTCTGCAGAAATGCCTGTGTGGAGTACAGCCTGTGCAGAGTGCCAGGCTGGATATTTTCCTAAGTCTGGCTTGCTGGGATCAGTTTCCAGCTTATTTCTGTTATTTTTCAGTCCCAAACAACTGAATAAACCCTCATTGTTACTGGGTGGAGAGACAGGCATCTGTCACCTGTCCCCAGGCATGATACCTTCCACCCCTGGGCTTTTTAATTAAAAATATTGCTTTATTTACATCAATGAAACAGGATCAGGGAACTGGGCTGAAGGGACCTCTGTGCACCCAGAACTCTGTGCTTGGGTCCTTCAGAAACCACCTGGGCACTTGCCAGCACCTGGAATGTGTGGAGGAGCAGGAGGAAAGAGGGGAGGGCTCAATTCCCTGGTGCCCATCAGGGATCTGGGGGAGATGGGAGGTGGGGAAGGGAAGACAAAGAGTGGAGCAAGTGGGGCAGCCAGGAAGGGAAGAAATGAAATCCATGATCTGTTCACTTGCAGAATTGGGGATCAATTTCGACCACATCTGGCAGAAAACACTAACAGTGCTGCACCCCCTGAAGGTGGCTGATGGCAACATCATGAACGAGACAGACCTGGCTGGGCCCATGGTGTTCTGCCTGGCCTTTGGGGCCACCCTGCTGCTGGTGAGGCACTGGGGCTGCTGGGCACACTGGGCTGGGCTGGGAGGGGCTGCAGCACCTGCAGGTCACTGGAGCTCTGGGCACAGAGCCCAGGACAGCTCATCCTTCTCATGGAGTGTCCTGAGTGGCAGGGGACCCCAGGGACCATCACAGGGCTGAAAGTGGGGTGTGAATGGAGGAGGCCCTGGGCTCTCACTGGTGGGGTGGGTGAGCTGTGACACATCAGGTGGGGTTGCAGTGCCAGGTCACTCTGGAGCAAACCTGCTGTCACCTGTTTGCATGGCTCAGTGGGCTGGCACTGCTGCAGCCTGGTCAGGTTTTCTAACTGAGCTTAGCTGGAATAAGACTGTGCTTTAATGACTCATGGGTGTCAGTGATGACATGACAGCAAACAGTGTTCCTTGGCATTGAAAGCTTCAGGGTTTTAATCTGTTTTAGCTTTAAATGCTTCAGGCACTGCTTTTCATTTCTGCCTCAAATTTCACGTTGCTGTGACAGTTAAAACACACTTTGGTACCAAGGGGACTTCAAGCCTACTTTAATAAGTAACTTTTATTTATGGAAAGTAGGCCAGTCAAATTAATGAACATCTTCATAATAGATACATTTGAATTTTATTTTCCTAAAAGTTTATTTCTCCTGTGTGCTTTTTAAAAAAATCCATGGAATGTGGTGAAAGGAAGTGGGCTGAGTCTGGCAGGAGGTCACAGCATGATTGTTTCCTGTGCTGCTTGGGAAGGAGGGGAGCTGGGTCTAAGCACATCCAGTTTGGACGTTGCTGGGGGGACAACAGCTCGGCCTCAGCTGTCCCTGGGATTTTGAAAATAATCTTCCTTGTGCCATAACTTCATGCATTCTACCACAAATTAAAGGACTTCAGCTCTGGGTTTGTCAAGAAGTTCCTGAATTAAGAGTTTTGTTGTCTTTACACACCAGTTCTGTAAAGATCATTAGTGCCAGTGACCAATCAGCACAAGAAGTCCTTGATTAAAGCCTAAGCAGTTCCTGGGCTGAGATCAGAGAGCAATCAGATCAGAACCTCTTCATTAACATCCCCAGTCAGGAGGAATTCCAGGCTCCTGGAGCATGAGGTGTCCTGGGACTCTGTGGGGGGAAGCACTCCCTGTGGGGTGGGATTGAGGGAGCTGGGGCTGGGGGACAGTGCCTGTGTCCTGCTGTGGGTGGGAAAATCTGCTCCTTGTGCTGGTTCCATCCTGACCCATCCTGTGCTGGTTCCCCCCTGCCCCATCCCCCTGCCCCTGCTGTCCCCCCAGGCTGGCAAGATCCAGTTCGGGTACGTGTACGGGATCAGCGCCATCGGCTGCCTGGCCATGTTCTGCCTGCTGAACCTGATGAGCATGACGGGCGTGTCCTTCGGCTGCGTGGCCAGCGTGCTGGGCTACTGCCTGCTGCCCATGATCCTGCTCTCCTCCTTCGCCATCCTCTTCTCCCTGCAGTAAGTGCTGCCCTGCCCTGCCCCGCCCCACCCTGGGCCGGCCCCGCCCTGCCCTGCCCCGCCCTGCCCAGGGCCGGCCCTTCCTCACCTGGGCAGAGATCACTGACAGCAATTCCTGCCCTCACTGCTGGGGATGGCTCTCATTTGAACATGACAGAAACTTCAGGAAGGGCAAGAATTAATTATCAATGGCTTCATGTATTTACTGAGGGAAAAGGGGGTGAATCCTTCCTTTACCTCTAAGTCAGTTAACAACTTTTGAGCCCATAGACTCCAAGAGCAATCTCAGGTTTGTTTTCAGCCAGCTCTGAATCTGACAGGTCTCGGCACCTGTAAAGTCTAAAAGTAATCATTATTGAAGATGCAAATTGGAATTTTACAAGTACTAGAAAATGAGGATGGTTTCTCTTGGCTCTAAATGATTAAATTTCATATGCACAGAGTTAATTCTGAGGGTGCATTCTACTGTCGTAATTGACTGATACTGTTCTAAAATTCTAGAATGCCAGAATGGTTTGGGTTGGAAAAGCTCACCCAGATCCACCCCCTTCCAGCTGTCCAACTGTCCCAGGCTGCTCCAAGCCCCACTGTCCAGCCTGGCCTTGGGCACTGCCAGGGATCCAGGGGCAGCCACAGCTGCTCTGGGCACCCTGTGCTTTCCCAGTGCTTTTAGTGGGAATATCTCATGGAATGGCAAAAGCTGAAATCCATCCCAGGACCTGCACAAGCTGCTGGGTGAGTCCAGGTGTGACTCCCCCAGCTGGATGTTCGTGGGGCTCACAGGAATTCTCTTCTCTCTGCCTTTCCAGAGGGGTGATGGGGATTATCCTCACGGCTGGAATTATTGGCTGGTGCAGCTTTTCTGCTTCCAAGATCTTTATCTCTGCCTTAGCCATGGAGGGCCAGCAGCTGCTCGTGGCCTATCCCTGCGCGCTCCTCTACGGCGTCTTCGCCCTCATCTCCGTCTTCTGAACAGACTCTGGGGGACTCCAGGGGGCCAAGAGGAAAATCCCACCTTGGAACATGGGCTTGGACCAGGAGCAGCTGCAAACAACCGTCTCGTGTTGCTATCATGAAACTTAGACCTGTTTGAATCACCTGGAACAATGGGAAATGTCTCGTGTTCACTTTTTTTAGGACTTTGAATACTGTTTTCAATGACCTGGGCAGTCCAGAGCTTTAATACGTGTTCATGCTTATCAAGTTCCTGTGATTTCTTTCCCATTCCTAGATCTTTAGAAAAAGTAACTTTCGGTTGTTTATTGAGGGTTGTGATTTTTGTTCCTTTTGTTTTGTAGGGGAGGGCCAAGGGTTGCAGTTACAAATTGGCAGCTTTCTATCCAAAACAGTTAAAGGAGCTGCTGTGGATCTGGGGGCTCCAGATAAATCTGCAGGAAAGAGGAACCCGTTTCCTGACCTCTCTCACCAAAAATGCACAAATGAACAAAAGTAATTAGAGTATTCCTGTATTTTAACCAATATCCTCCTAAGCTCTCCGGTCTCAATTGTTTGTTCATTTACTGTGAGAGTATTTCAGGATTTAAGATACTTAAATTATGAAGTAGAAAACAGATGCTTAAAAGTGAAAGGGATGTGTAATTCTGTCACACTTGAAACATGACCACCTTGGGGTGTCTGTAGCTTTCTGTTAACTGGGCAGAGGTTCCTTCCCTCGTGGTGCACATTCTGCTGGATGAAGAGGAATCTCTCTCTCAGTTCTTCCAAGGAAAACACCATTTGGAAAACGTTAATGCTTGTCAGTATTGTAGTTATTGTAAAGTAATTTAAGGCATATTGATTAAATTTTCCTTAAGTTTTGAAAAAGGTGTTTGATTTTCCTAATCTTTATTTTTGATGTTCACTTACTAAAATAGAAACTTTGCTGTTGAAGCAAAATCATGTTTAAAATTGAATTAATTGGGTGGATTTGGTGTTTGCTTCAGTGAGTGAAGAGCAGGAGGGAGCCCCAGTCCTGTGTCTGTGCAGATCAATGGCATTGATTGCCAGTGAGCCTAATTAAACAGTTCTAGGACACAGAAGAGCTCCCTCAGCTGCTTGAGCAGGTCAGGTTCTAACACTCATATTGTACTTTGGGAACAGCTCATGCAGCTTATCCTGCACATTCCAGAGGGGAAGTTCTTAAAGCTTTGCAGTGATTCCATAGGTACCCTCCAGGTGATTACCTGGGTATTAAAATGTTATGAATAATGTTTTCTTTCTTTTACCCCAGCATGAGCAAGCTTCAGGAAAAACAACTCAGTGTTGCCCTGGCAATAAGCTGCTGAGTTTGGAGGAGCCATAGGTAAAGGGATTTATTTACATTTAAGTGCTCACAGAGTCTGCAGTGGGGGACACTGCACGTTCTACTCCAGCAGTGAGGGTTGACCCAGGAGTTTCCAGGAGCATTTTGTGTTCCTCTGCACAGCATTCAGCAGCTGGTAACTGAATTTCTGAGTGGCCTCTGGGGAGCAGAGAGAAGCAGATGAGAGCAGGAGGTCAAACACTTGACTTCTTGGAGGACTTGATAAAAACCAGTGTTGTGTCTAGAGTGGTTGTCTTAAAGATCCCAAACTTGTGGTACAGTAATTAATGGGGTTGCATTGACTCTTTATTGCCTTTCCAAAACCAATCCCATCAATTTTCCTTAATGAAGTTTTGTCCTAGTTCTTGCTTCAATTTTAGTTCCATTTCAGCTGATTCAATCTCCCCATCCATGGCATGTCAGGATTGGTGGTTCTGTACTCCCACAGTTGCCTTTCACAATTTGTAGGACTTTGCACCTCTGAACTCCCCCACAGTCTGTTCTCACCTGGCTTCCAGATCACTGCCAGCTCCACTTCATCCAGCTTTGGCTCTTTTTGTGCTGCTCAGCTTAAAGCACTCAAACAAGTGCTGGAGTTGCTTTTTAAACCCACTTTTGTTATTCCCCCCAGTCTTGAAATCATGTCTTGCCCTGCCAGAACTGTGAGTTACCTTTCCCAGTTTGTCCATGGCCAGCCCAGGCTGCTGGGGGTGCTGCAGTGCCATTCCCTGGGGTCACAGCCCTGGCTCTGTCCCTGGCTCTGTCCCATTCCAGCCATGCTGGAGATGCTGCAGTGCCATTCCCTGGTGTCACAGCCCTGGCTCTGTCCCATTCCAGCCATGCTGGGGATGCTGCAGTGCCATTCCCTGGTGTCACAGCCCTGGCTCTGTCCCATTCCAGCCATGCTGGAGATGCTGCAGTGCCATTCCCTGGGGTCACAGCCCTGGCTCTGTCCCATTCCAGCCATGCTGGGGGTGCTGCAGTGCCATTCCCTGGTGTCACAGCCCTGGCTCTGTCCCATTCCAGCCATGCTGGAGATGCTGCAGTGCCATTCCCTCGTGTCACAGCCCTGGCTCTGTCCCATTCCAGCCATGCTGGAGATGCTGCAGTGCCATTCCCTGGTCACAGCCCTGGCTCTGTCCCTGGCTCTGTCCCATTCCAGCCATGCTGGGGATGCTGCAGTGCCATTCCCTGGGGTCACAGCCCTGGCTCTGTCCCTGGCTCTGTCCCATTCCAGCCATGCTGGGGATGCTGCAGTGCCATTCCCTGGTGTCACAGCCCTGGCTCTGTCCCATTCCAGCCATGCTGGGGGTGCTGCAGTGCCCGGGATCCCTCCTGGGGATGGGAACCTTTGCTGGGTCTCATTCCCTGGGTAAGAGGGAACAGTTCTGGGGGGATTTCAGCATCTTCAGGCAGAATGCAGTGATGTATTCACATCTGCACAGTCAAGATGACAAGTCTGACACCATGGGGTAGTTTATTTCTGTTCATTTATTTAATTATCTGCTTTAAATATCAAGGTCTGTGTGGGGGTTTTGTTGGTTTTTAATTGCATGGGCCTCTCATTTCACTTCTTCATCCCTGGTGATTTCCTGTCATTGCTGGATACACCATCAGAATTAAGTTTCCAGAGTGCATATTGACAAAAGAGAAGATAATAATTACAAATGATTGATCAGTGCAAGCCCACATCATTGGATTAGTTCTTCCCTCCTTCCCACCACTGTTAATTCAGAATAAATTTGCAGCAATCAAGAGATCTTCACTCATGTGCTGATGATCTTCATGTTCTGCCTGAGCTTTAATTGAGCTTAAAAGGCCTAATTCTGCCTCAAATCTATTCTTAGTGTTGTTTCAGACCCGAATTTGAAAACTGAAAATGAGTTTGGATTTGAAAATTATCCTCCTGACTGCATCTTAGTGGGGATTAGTTTCCCCACTAAGTGCTTAGTTTCCCCCAGTCCTTCCATGAACAGGCAGGGTAGGAAGATTGGGATGGGATGGGATGGGATGGGATGGGATGGGATGGGATGGGATGGGATGGGATGGGATGGGATGGGATGGGATGGGATGGGATGGGATCCCCCCTGCTCCTCAGATCCATGCACAGAGGGTTGTCTGGAGGGTGCCAGGAGGAAATAAAGCCACAGGGCTGGCACAGGTGACTGGGGGAGTCCCCAGTGAGCACTGGGAGCTGTGGGGGACAGGACACAGAGCCAGTGTCCTGTTGGCAAACAGCAGGGTTTGCCTTCAGCTCTCTCCCTGCTCCTGCCTCTGCACATTCCCTGTTTGCTCCCTGGACTGCTGGGCAGGTGTGGAATAACCACAGAGACTCTTTCTTGGGCCTTCATTATTTTCAAAGCAAACACCCTGGAGGAAAGACAACGAAGCTGAATTTTGTACCTGTAAAGTGCTGGCAGCAGCAAGATAACACCCATTAAAACCATCAGGCAGGAGCTCAGAAACCTCTGCAGTTTACCCAGTGATTTGTCTGGAAGGCTGTTCTGAGGGAGCTTTTTCCATGGAAACCTGCAGTGTGATCCCCCCAGCTCCCTGTGCTCTGCGGGCACAGGGTTCAGATCCCGGCTCTGGGGCCCCGATTTCACTGCAGCCCCCCTGGATGGAGCCCTGCGAGGGGCTGGGGCTGGGGCTGGGCTCTGCCCTGGGGAATGAGCTGGGCAGGGAGGAGCTGCAGCTGCAGGAGGTGTAGGAATGCTGCCAGCCTCTTCCCAGCCCTGCCCATCGCTGTCCATCCCTGCCCATCCCTGCCCAGTCCTTCCCATCCCCTGCCCATCCCCTGCCCATCCCTGTCCATCCCTGCCCATCCCCTGCCCATCCCTGTCCATCCCTGCCCATCCCTGTCCATCCCTGTCCATCCCTGTCCATCCCCTGTCCATCCCCTGTCCATCCCCTGCCCATCCCTGTCCATCCCCTGTCCATCCCCTGCCCATCCCTGTCCATCCCCTGCCCATCCCTGCCCATCCCCTGCCCATCCCCTGTCCATCCCCTGTCCATCCCCTGTCCATCCCCCCTGCCCATCCCTGCCCATCCCCTGCCCATCCCTGTCCATCCCTGTCCATCCCTGTCCATCCCTGCCCATCCCTGCCCATCCCCTGCCCATCCCCTGTCCATCCCCTGTCCATCCCCTGTCCATCCCCTGCCCATCCCTGCCCATCCCCTGCCCATCCCCTGTCCATCCCCTGCCCATCCCCTGTCCATCCCTGTCCATCCCTGTCCATCCCCTGTCCATCCCTGCCCATCCCTGCCCATCCCTGCCCATCCCTGCCCGTCCCTGCCCGTCCCTGCCCATCCCTGCCCATCCCTGCCCATCCCTGTCCATCCCTGTCCATCCCTGTCCATCCCTGTCCATCCCCTGTCCATCCCCTGTCCATCCCTGCCCATCCCTGCCCATCCCTGCCCATCCTGTGCCCACCCAAACCTCCAGCACCTCTCCGTGCAGAGCAGCTTACAAAGGTTAATTATTGTTGTAATTCCTGCACCAAGAGGGAGAAGCAGGGCCACTAGATGGCAACCGGCGCCTTCCGATGGGGACAGCCCGGGGGACAGGGAGCTGCAGGAGGGGACAGGGGAGTGCAGGAGGGGACAGGGGAGTGCAGGAGGGGACAGGGGAGTGCAGGAGGGGACAGGGAGCTGCAGGAGGGGACAGGGAGTGCACGAGGGACAGGGGAGTGCAGGAGGGGACAGGGAGCTGCAGGAGGGGACAGGGAGCTGCAGGAGGGGACAGGGGAGTGCAGGAGGGGACAGGGGAGTGCAGGAGGGGACAGGGGAGAGCAGGAGGGGACAGGGGAGTGCAGGAGGGGACAGGGACCTGCAGGAGGGGACAGGGGAGTGCAGGAGGGGACAGGGGAGTGCAGGAGGGGACAGGGACCTGCAGGAGGGGACAGGGAGCTGCAGGAGGGGACAGGGGAGTGCAGGAGGGACAGGGAGCTGCAGGAGGGGACAGGGGAGTGCAGGAGGGACAGGGGAGTGCAGGAGGGGACAGGGAGCTGCAGGAGGGGACAGGGGAGTGCAGGAGGGACAGGGGAGTGCAGGAGGGGGACAAAGGGCAGGAGGGACAGGGAGCTGCAGGAGGGGACAGGGAGCTGCAGGAGGGACAGGGAGCTGCAGGAGGGGACAGGGGAGTGCAGGAGGGACAGGGACCTGCAGGAGGGGACAGGGACCTGCAGGAGGGGACAGGGGAGCTGCAGGAGGGGACAGGGGAGTGCAGGAGGGGACAAAGGGCAGGAGGGCTCCGGGCAGGGTCCCTGTCGGCAGGGCTGGGGCACAGCCCAGCAAGCACGGCCAGAGCCGGGGCTGCCTTTGGACACTCGCTGGTGACGTGTTTGCGACATTTCATGTGTCAGAGCATGAGGGGAGCAGCCCTGCCTTTGATCTGTGAATTATCCAGAGTTCCCCCCGGTGCAGGGATCACATTTTGAAGGAAAAGCAGGAATGGTTCGGCATTTTCTGTGCAGGTCCTGCAGGAGCACAGATCATCCCTGGCTGTGACCCCAGGGCAGCTCCCAGTGCCCCCAGTGCCACCCCGGGGGATGCCCTGGGACACCCGGCTCCTCCTCATCCTCCCCGCAGAAACTCCAAATCCTGTGCAACCCTGCTAAAAAATCCAGCAAGGGGTGGAGAGGACAGTGGGTTCTGGCCGGCTGCCACTTCCCTTAGCAGGGAAAAGTTACTGCTGTTCTAGTGACCTCCACAGTCATTTAACCAGCTACACTTAATTATGCTGAGTAATATAAAAAATTCCTTATATTCTACAAGCGAATTCCTCCTTGGTCGATGGAAAACAGAAATCCAGCGGAGCAGGAAAACGCCTGTGCCTGACAGCACTGCCTTATAATCTATTTTTAACTGAATTTCTCCATCTCCTTTGTAAAGAAATAACACTTCTTCATTGCCTCTGGCCATAATTAATGTGCCGTAACTCAAGTCCAAGAGACATATAAAACCAGACTTTAAACACAGCATTAGCTTTCAAGCAGAGCAAATAATTTTGGAGAAAACAGTGTTTTCTATACTTAAAACTCTTCCCCCTGGTTTTCATTAAAGCCCTTCAGCTGCTCAAACACGGAACGTGCTTCCCCCAGCCCTGTGCTGGTCTGAGCACGTCCTTCCCCACAGGCACAGCTTTTCCACAGGGATCCAATGCAGGAGCAGCCAGGGGGGCTCACCTGCTGCCCTGCCTCTGCCTTGCTTGCTTGGAGAAGAACACTGCCTTGCAGTGCTTGAAAAGAAGGTTTTCCTTGCAAGAGGGGGGACACAGAGGAGAAGAAATACTTGGGAATGTTTGAATGATCAGCAGTGAGTGTGCTGAGCTGGGGCAGAGCCAGAGCTCCCTGCTCAGTGCCCTGGGACAGGCAGCTCCAGGGGAGCAGAGCCCTGTGGGGCAGGAGAAAAGCGTGTCAGCCCCACTTTGGGAGCAGTGAGCAGCTCCTGCACAGGAATAACGCCAGGAGCCCCACCCAGCCCCATCCCCTGCACTGGGGGGCACAGCAGCACCACAGCAGCAAAGGTTTGATCCTCAGGGTGCCAGGGAAGGGGGGTGAGGCTCTGGAGCAGGGGCAGGATGGCACAGAGACCCCTCCCTGCCTGCTCCTGTGCCCCCTGGCCAGCACACAGCATCCTGCCCCTGCCAGGGGAGAGGGGCCAGAGAGGGGCTGGGGGGCTGCAGGTGTGCCTGTGAACATGGGGGGTGCAATGGAATGGAATGGAATGGAATGGAATGGAATGGAATGGAATAGAATAGAATAGAATAGAATAGAATAGAATAGAATAGAATAGAATAGAATAGAATAGAATAGAATAGAATAGAATAGAATGGAATGGAATGGAATAGAATAATTTGAGCTGGAAGGGATCTTCTACACCAATCATTTCGTTGATCTGATGACCCACGTGTGCCCCACGCCCACAGGTGTGCCCAATGCTCCCATCCTCACAGGTGCCCCGTGTTGCCAATGTTCCCCTGCCCACAGGTGTGCCCAATGTCCCCAATGTTCCCATCCCGACAGGTGTCCCAAATGTACCAAACATGCCCCAATGTGCCCATCCCCACAGGTGTTCCCAATGTCCCCAAATGTGCCCATCCCCACAGGTGTCCCCAATGTCCCCAAATGTGCCCATCCCCACAGGTGTCCCCAATGTCCCCCTGCCCTGGCTGTGCCCCACCCACGCTGTCCCGTGTATGGGTGCAGCCAGAGGGGCTCTGCTGTTTCCCCCGAGGGCTGCTCTGCTCCCTGGGTGCAGGTAAGGGCCTCTCTGGGCTCTGGGGGGGCTCCTGGGGCTGTGCAGCCGTGGCTGGAGCTGTTTCTCTGGCTGTGTCCCCCGTGCCTGGGGTGGCTCTGCTGGGCTCAGTGCTGCTGCTGGGGGTGCCCTGGGACAGGGGCTCCCTCCCCTCGGGCTCTGTGGGTGCTCAGGGCTCTGCTGCACCCCACCAGCCAGCCCTGACTCGTTTCAGGATGTGCTGTATGGTAAAATATGTTGTTATGGCAACTCAAATTCTAAAAATAGACCAAGGAGAAAAAGATGATGTACATAAAAATGACCACGTTTTACATTAACGAGGAGGGGTTTTGGCTGTGCTCTGTGTGGAGAGCTGTGAAGTTCAGTGTGAGTTTTGCTGTGTCTGTAACTCTGAGTCAGGGATGCTCCCAGGAGCCCTGGGCAGCAGCTTGGTGAGCCTGGGGGGGACAGGGAGGCTCAGTCTGGGGGGATCCTGCTCAGACACTGAGTGTCCCAGTCCTGAAACTCCACCTGAGGGAAAAACCTCATCTTGGGGTTAAGGTAAAAACCTTCCTGGGCAAAGCCTGCCCTTGGAACCCGGGACCAGCCAGAGCAGCAGAGGCTGTTCCAGGTGTTGGTTTCTGCTGCCCAGAGCAGCTGTGGCTGCCCCTGGATCCCTGGCAGTGCCCAGGGCCAGGCTGGGAGCCCCTGGGACAGTGGCAGGTGTCCCTGCCATGGCAGGGGTGGCACTGGGTGGGCTTTAAGGTCCCTTCCAACCCAAACCTGGGATTCTCTGATCTCCAAGTGCTGGGGCAGGACTCACCTGTGAGCTGGTGGCAAAGGGTAACAATTGATGAGAATTTAGCATTATCCCAGTGGCTTTGCAGGGCTGTCCAGCAGCTGCCCTGCTCTGCTGGGCACACCTGGCTGCCCTCCTGGCCCCCTCACCAGCTCTGCAGCTTTGGCTCCTCTGCTTTTCCCCCTCGTGCTGTGCTGGGAAAGGCAACCCTTGGCTTTTCTCTTGAGCGCAGCAGCAGCAGCAGCCCCCAGTGCTGCCGTGCTGAGCCAGGGCAGAGCTGTCCCTGCCTGGCCCAGGCTGTGCTGGGGCTGCCCAGGGCCAGCCTTTGCAGCAGCAGTGACCTGCAGCCACTCTGGGGCCGTGCAGAGGGGACAGCAGTGACCTGCAGCCACTCTGGGGCCGTGCAGAGGGGACAGCTTTGTGTCCAAACCCTTCCATGGATTCCAGCAGCCCTGGGTGAGCCTGGCACTGCCAGAGCTGGGGCAGGACGGGCTCCCATCCCCACCCCAGGGCAGGGCTGGCTCTGGGCACCAACCCCAACCCCTGCTGCACATCTGGGGCAGCCCTGCATCCTCTGGAGCACAAACATCTGCACAGGGGCCGCAGAGAGGAAACTCCCCTGGTACAGAGGGAGAGCTGGGAGTGTCAGCTGCACGGGATGTGTGTATGAAAAGCAGCCTTTAATTAAATAAAGATAATGTAAATAGCAATCTGCATGGGCTCGCTGTGTGCCACGGAGGGAAGGGCTGCCCAGGAGCGGGAGTTCCCTGCCTGGCTCCTGCTGCCAGCAGCAGCAAACTCCCTGCCCAGGCTCAGCCCTTCTCTCTGCATGGACACATAAATAGGTGTATGTGTGTTTACCATGCACTGCAGTTCCTTAGCTGCTATAAATTTTGTGCCTCTTCCAAATATTTGAGGGCTCCTGTGACCTTCTAACCAAAACAGGCAGAGTAAACTGTGTGCAATCTATATGTGCAGGGGCTGTCAGGGAGAGCTAACATTTACCCAGAGCTGGGGCTGTTTATATTGCAGCAGCAGCAGCAGGAAAAATGGGAAATGTGGAGCAGAGGGGCTGCTCCTGCTGGGAGGCCCCGGGGAGGGGCCAGGGCTGTGTCCCCCTGGGGACAGGGACAGGAGCAGAGGGAACGGCCCCAGGGGAGGTGCCGGGGCAGGGTGGGATGGAGCTGGGGGTGCTGGCTGTGGGGAGGGAGCTGGGGGTGCTGGGGCAGGGTGGGAGGGAGCTGGGGGTGCTGGGACAGGGTGGGAGGGAGCTGGAGGGCTGGGACAGGGTGGGATAGAGCTGGGGGTGCTGGTGTGAGGATGGAGCTGGGGGTGCTGGGGCAGGGTGGGAGGGAGCTGGGGGTGCTGGTGTGAGGATGGAGCTGGGGGTGCTGGCTGTGGGGAGGGAGCAGTGCTGAGTCTCTGCACTCCCACTGGCATCCAGCACTCGTGTACCAGGCACTGGGTTCCTCCTGCCACTCAGGCACATTTCACATTTCCTGGCTCAGGAACAGGGGCTTCCAGGTGTGTGCCCAGACTTTCCTAGAATTTCAAACCCAAGGCTGATGAGCTGTCAAATAAACCATAATGCTGCTGTTTTACACCTCTGTTCAGTGCTTGAATAGGGGCTGATTTCCACTGGTGCTGCTGCCTCCAATCATCCCAGCTGGACCTCAGGCCCTCCCAAACCCCAAAATTAGAGAGAAAATTTTCCTTCTTCCATCTGTAGTTAAAAGCTGGGAAAATCTTTGTGATTTCCCTCAATAATGACACTTTCACTATTTGATTGTTCACGTTTTTATGGCTGGGGAGTTTATTTTTCAATCCTTGCCTTTTCAATAGCTTCATTGCAGTAATTGCTGAGGAAAATGGGGTTGTAGTCGATACCAAAGTGCTCCAGAGCAGTGCAGAGAGGGAACAGGGTGTCTGTGCCCAGGGGGAGCAGAGCCCACCACGGCTCTGGGCAGGATCCTGTGCTGGGGGAGGCAAAATCCTCTTGGAGCCCAACTGCAGGTGCTGTGCTCAGCCCCAGGTGTGTGTGAGGCACTCTGAGCTCTCAGGTGTGCAGGGAGCCCTGTGGGGAACGGGGCACCCCGGGCAGTGGGGGAGCTTCACCCAGCACCACTGCAGCATTATCCCATCACACACGAGCTTGGGGGACTTGCATGTACGAATTTATCAGCAGCAATTTGCATTTTTCCTCATTAGGGGCTCCTTATTCTGATAATAGAGAATAAACTTTGCCATGGAGCATCTCAAGGCTCAGCAGTCCTTAATGAAAGGTGGTTAATTGTCCTTGGAGCAGGTGGGGGTTGCTGTGTGCCACAGCAGGGCAGGCTGGGGCTGAGGAGCAAAGCTTGGCTGGAACGAAACATTTTGGGGTCTGCCCTTAACCGGGGGGGGGGCTTGGCTTCACCCTTCCTGTGCCAGGTGCAACTTGCCACTGGAAAAAGGAATGTATTGTGCTGGGCAGCCCTGGGGAGCAGCCTGGGTGCTGTCTGTCTGTCTGTCTGTCTGTCCGTCCGTCCCCTGGGCTCGGCCCCTCTCTCCAGCCGCCTCCCTCCTCCCCAGCATCACCCGTTGCCTGCCGGGGTCACCGCCAGAGCTCGCGATAATTATCCCGGCCAATTAATTAGAGTGCTGCTGCTGCCGCCCTGCCAGGGGAGGGGCCGGGCAAGGGGCACAGAGACCCTGCTGGATTGGCAGGAGGGCTCCAGAGAGTCGTTTTTAGGGTTTAAAGTATAACACATTGTGGTAATGTAATGATTCTTATAGGCTGTGTGGAAATGCTGTAGGATCTGTATCTTGTGTTAGATTGGTTAGTGGGAATTAGAATATTCAACAATATTCAACATTTATTGTGTTGTAAATGGGAAAATCTCTCTCTTACTCTCTTACTTCTCCCACCACTCTCTCACTCTCTCTTACCCCATCTCTTACTCTCTCACCTCTCCCCCACTCTCTCTGTGTCCTGCTCTGAGCTGTGGCTGGCAGCTCTCAGCAGGGCCCTGCACACCCACACCCTTTTAATAAACTGCAACTTCCAGACCAGCTCATAGAGAACACCTGAGTTTGTCCTGAAACCCCTGGAGCCCAGCGGGTTCCATGGCAGGGACACCTCCCACACCTGGCCCAGGTGCTGCAGCCCAGCCCTGGGCACTGCCAGGGATCCAGGGCTCCACCACCCAGATGTGGGTGTTAGCCCAGAGCCCGTGCCTGGAGAGACAAAGCAAACCCTTCTCATGGCAAATGAGGTGACTGAAAGTGCAGACAGGCAAATGTTCCCCTTCTGTGCACACTGAGCACTTGGGATGAGCTGCTGGTGAACTGTGGTCATTCTGCTGAGGCCCTGCGTTTATTTCCATGTACAACCAATTCCCCAATTCTGTTCTGAATTAGCCTAAACATTTGGTAAGGTCTTCAACTGCAAATATCTGATTTCTTATTCAATATTCAGAATTCCAAATGAAATAAATGATCTGTTTACATGCATCAGTCAGACCATCTGGTTCCATAGGAGAATTCAACAAAGAATCCACTAATTGTCATGCATGTTTATTCATCATTCTTAATTCATAATTCTTATAAATAATTAAATCAGAAGATCTTCTGCAAATAAACAAGCCAAGTGATTATTTTGAAGCTCCAACTTCCATACCTAAAAGTAAACAAAATTAATAGCTCATGTGAACATCCAAGAAAAGGAAAACATTCAATTTGGTGAGTACATAAAGCGCTATAATTTTCTGCATCCAGCTCATCCCTTTCATCTTGCATTTAAAACCATAATTACCACTGCCAGCAGAACGTGGAGAAGCAGCAGAAGGAGAAAACAAGGTATGGAGAGAAAGTGGGAAGGTGAATTATGTGAGAGCACCAGGAAAAGACAATTTGTCTGTGCTCCTGTGCCCGGGCTCCCTCCCCAGTGCTGCCTCTGGGTATTTATAACCCTGTGCTGGGCACAGGGAAAAGATTGAGCACAAATGTCCTTTGCTAAAGACCCTGGAGGATTAAAAATAGCGGGATGATCGTGGTCTTGGGAGGAAATGTTGAGCACATCTCAATAGCATCCCTGCATCCCTTTGCCCACTGCAGCCTGGGGTTTTTTCCCAGCCACTCCAAGCATTATTTCTGGAAATCAAGAGTCCTTGGGCAAATAGTGCTTTCACTGAGAGTGACTTCAAGCTGGAAAATGTGATTCATTGGAGCTAAAATGTAATTTTCAGAATAGTCATCTCTCTCAGCTTATCTTGTGGGGGGAGAGACCTCTCGGTGTGTCAGGGGGTGCCAGAGGGTTTTATTACCTGCACATTTCTTATTGCAGCTCCATTGTCTGGCACAGCCATTACCTGTTCAAGGACAGGGTTTTTAACAGTATTGGGAGCCTTGTAGCTGGAGAACAGTGAGCCTGCTGTAATGTCAGCCACGAATGCACCTGATGCACCCTGGCTGTCCTGCTGAGCCTCTGGCTCCTCGTGGCCTGAGGCTTCAGCTCAGCTTCTTCTGTTCTGCCACTGTTGGAAAGGATGAATCAGGAAAACCTTATTAATAGGAGTGCTTAGCAAAAGATTTTGAGAAATATAGAAATATATAGAATATATAAAAAATAAATATATATATTATATATATTATATATATATTATATATTATATATATAATATATATAATATATATTATATATTATATATATATAAAATATATATTTTATATATATTATATCTATAAAAATATATATATTTTAAAAATATATAAATATATAGAAGCCATAAGCAAGATAGAAATGAAAGCATCTTTGAGACACCAAACCTGAGTTACTGAATAACCAGAAGACAATAGGATGGCCAAAAGTAATCTCCTCTGACAGAACAATGCCTTCTGCTGGAGAGCAGCTCCAAAGGGCAGAGCAGACCCTGCTGCCTTGGCAGGAGGGCTCCAGAGAGTTGTTTTTAGGGTTTAAAGTATAACACATTGTGGTAATGTAATGATCCTTATAGGCTGTGTGGAAATGTTATAGGATTTGTATCTTGTGTTAGATTGGTTAGTGGGAATTAGAATATTCAACATAGAAGAAGATTCATTGTGTTGTAAATGGGAAAATCTCTCTCTTACTCTCTTATTTCTCCCACCACTCTCTCACTCTCTCTCTCCCCCACTCTCTGCCCTGCTCTGAGCTGTGGCTGGCAGCTCTCAGCAGGGCCCTGCACACCCACACCCTTTACAATAAACTGCAAACTTTACAATAAACTGCAACTTCCAGACCAGCTCCTAGGGAGGGCCTGGGTTTGTCCTGAGCACTGTCCCTGACAGACTCCCACATGCTGCAATTCCAGCCCTGCTGCCTTCATCCCCACTGCAGAGAAGGGCACAGACCAGGAATGGCTGATGGTGTGCCCCTCTGCTTTAACAACCTCACAGCACAGCGCCACAGCTGGTTCCCAAGGGATGTTTTTGGAGGGTCTGCATGGGCACAAAGGGTTGGAATTTTTGGAATTCCATTAAATATGAGGCCAGTCCATGCCATGAGGTGCATGGGCTGTGCAGGGGTGCAGCAGCAGGGAGCTGTCCCCAGTTCAGGCACTGGCAGCAGCTGCTCAGGGATGCTCTGGGGGTTTATGGTGTGACAGGGACGGTGCCACAGGGCAGGAAAACCCCCGGGCTGGGGCTGTCCCTGCTCCCTGATAGCCATCAGTGGTGTCTGGCTGCCGAGCATCCTCCTCCTCCTCCTCCTCCTCCTCATGCAGCCCGGTGCGGTTCAACCACCCGGGGTTCCTGTCTGACTCATTCCAGGATCATGTAGGCATTGTATTCACTGGCTCTTACTGGAAAGTTCTTTCTGCAGAGGCCTGGAATATAAAACTGAAAAAGCTCTGGTTGTGATAAGGCTGTGGGAGCAGGGCCCGTGTGCAGCAGTAATTCCACAGCCCTTCCTGCCCTGCCAGAACTGAGATCCTCAGCACACAGCTGCCTTCTCCTCACATTTCATTCTTCTCCAGCTGAAAAACACTCTGCTAATGTGCTGCTGCTGGGAGCTTTGGTGCTTTCTCCAAGATTATGACAATCCGAGAATTTCATGGATGTGGGTGGTTATAAACTCTCCCTTGAAATGTGCCATAAAGCAGCAAAGGAAGCCAGAATTCACATTATTTCCTTGTTCCACCCTACAGGAGCTGTCATCCAAGGGGTATGTGGCTGTTGAGTTAAAATTTAGCTGAAGAGATTTCAGCAGTACTGGGGGTTTCTTTTTGTGGCTTTTGCACTGATTTCTCTCTTCCACCCCAGTTGTGTCTCTGAGTTTTCCATCATTTGCTGCCTGTACCCTCCTCTTCAGAGCTCCAGCTCCAAATGGGACATTTTTCCTTTAAGAAGGGTTTCCCTGAGGAGCAGGTTTCTCTCTCAGGATTTCCAGCCTGTAGTTTTAATGTCTGGAGTGTTTTCCTTCTCCCTGTGAGCTCCTGGCAAAGCGAGGAGCTCTAAAACACAAATATTTATGGACAAGGCAGTGTTTGCATTAGGGAATGAGGAGAGTGGATCAGCTGCTTTGCTGGTTTGGTTCAGGGAAAGGCTCTGAGGAGTCCTGGGTGTGCTGAGACCCCAACCCAGCTCTGATTCCTCAAAGAGCAGCCCAGAGGAGCCAGGCTCATTCTTCAGGGAGAATTTCCTCATGGCAGGGAGGTTTGGGTCCCCATTTCTGGCGTGTCCCAGGAATTCCTGGAGGTGGCACTGAGTGCTCTGGGCTGGGCACAGCTGGGACTGGGTGGGCTGGGAGGGCTTCTCCAGCCTCAGGGATGCTGGGATTCTGTGATTTTACAGTTTCCTGCAGAGATGCAGCTTTTGGCACCATTTCTCAGCTCCTTGGCAACGTGGAGAAAAGGTTATTGGTGTGGAGAGGCTGTAAGGGAGGGATGGAGGCAGAGCTGTGCTGGGATCCAGCAGGTGCCCCTGGGGCTGGGGCACAGCAGGGCACTGGGCACTGCCCAGGAAAATCCTTCTTGGCCCCCTGTCCCACCAGAACCCAGCCAAAGACCTCTGTGCTTTGGGAAGGGATTTATGGTCTGTGCCTGGATAAACACAGAGCCCAGCCAGGCTCTGCCAGCCCAGCACCTCTCAGGCACAGCTAAAGTAACTCCTAGAAAAATAATAAAAATAATGGCCCAGCCTAATGAATGCCTGAGGAATTCTATAAAAGGCCTTGTGACACCTGCATTAATACCAAATGAGTTCATTGTGATTAATGTTAATAAAATAAATGTCATGGCGATGAATAATGGCCTGGCCATTATTTTAAAGTGTTGCCACTGGATCTATAAAAGCTCATGAGTCAAGCCTGGGGAAGGAATTCTGCACATTTGTGTCTAAAACCTGTGGGGAATTCAAACTTCTCTGCAAAAATATCCCCAAAATGCCAGGGTGGCTCATGGTGTGAGCTCTGTGAAGGACAGAGTGAGCCTGGCTGGGGCAGGGCTGGTGCCCCTGGGCCTCAGGGGTGCCAGGGCAGCATCTCTCACCTGGGAAATTCTTGGTGCTTGAGGATGATCTCGGAATTGTTTGTGCTGGTTGCTGTTTGGGTTTTTATCAGACCAGTTTTTGTTTTTTTTTTTTTATTCTGCTGTTTTCAGAGGGGGATTTGTCTTCTTGGCGTTCAAAGCACTGCACAACAGTTTTACAAACATCACAAACTCATCCTTACAAAAGAGAAAAAGCTAAAAATGAAAATATTTTTGTTAGTGACAGGTAAAAGTAACTATTTTCAGTGGGTTTTACCTATGCAAATCTTTTCAGCAACTTGTGAAGCCTTAGGAGAGATGCTCTTTAGAATCTTGATTAGAATATCAGCTGGAATAAAATATTTAGCAAAAAGATGTTTCCCTACTCTTCAATTGCTCCTTAATTAATCATCTTTGTTAACTGGCTGGAGGACATCCTGCTTCGTTTTTCCTTTTTGGGCAAGGATAATGTATGTAAATTAATTTGGGGTTGTGTAATCCAATCACAACGAACCCAAACAACCTTGCTGCCACTGCCAGGGTGCTGTCAGGAGGATAAAAGGGAGCAGAGCTGGGCCTGGTGGTGGGGACAGTGACAGGCTGTGGTGGCACTGGGCTGGGACAGAGGGACCACAGATTGTTCAATAAAATCAAAAGGAGCCTGAGGAAAGATGGATTGATTGATTGATTGATTGATTGATTGATTGATTGATCGATAGCTGCCTCCAGGTATTGCCAAAGCAGCACAGTGAAGTTTCTCAGGTGTGTTTTGCCAGGAGCTGAAGTCCCCAGGGGTGTCAGGAATGCACCAGGGGACAGCTGTGTCATTTCTGGGGTTATTTCTGAGCTCTGCACGTGCCTGCTCACAGGACTGCTTTAGCTGTGCTGATGTCAGGGGCAGCCAAGGGAATGGCACTGGGGAGAGGTGAGAACCTGCAGGGTTCCATGGGCTGCTGCTGGGAGGGGACACGGCTGGGGGGACTGGGGGGACTGGGGGGACTGGGGGGACTGGGGGGACTGGGGGCTTGGCTTCCCCTGCAGGACCTCGCTGGGGCTGAGGGGACAGCTGGACCTGATGCTCTTCGAGGTCCTTTCCAGGCTCCCCAGTTCTGGGGCTCTGTCTCAGGGCTCCAGGAGATCATTTCACAGCAATCCCAGCCCAGAGGTGCCCACAGAGCCAGGAGAGGATGAGGAGGGAGCCCGACGCTGCTTTAACATCACAACACACGCGTGCACTTGGTTGTTGCTAGGGCCTCAAACCTCCTAATTTCTGAGGAGGTGTTTAATTTATTTTGCTTTGAGATGAAGGCAGTAATGGGGTGACTCATGCAGCCCTGTTTACTGCAGGGTTTGGCTCCTGGGCCGTGCTCCTGAGCGTGGCTCAGCCGTTACTGGGGCCAGGGGATGCTGCCACTGCTGCTGAGGGAGCCTGAGAAAAGCAATTGCTTGGGGCTGTGCAAACCACAGAGAGGAGTCCCACACTGTGCAGGGTGTGCAGCAGAGGATGAGCCCAGCGAGGGGCAGCGGGGCTGGAGAGGCTGAGGTGTTTGCACAGGGTGCAGCCGAGCTGTGCTGCCACATCCCAGCTGCAATTTCTTTCCCTCTGATTTCTTGACTCTGCAGAAAGGCTCAGCACAGCCCCAGGATGTGCAGCCCCCGTGCTCTCGGTGCTCTGGGTGTCCTGGGGGTCCTGCTGGGCTGTGCAGATGCAGATGCAGATGCAGATGCAGATGCAGATGCAGATGCAGATACAGATGCAGCCAGCTGTGCGTGCCGTGCCCCCAGCCCGGCTGGGAACCAGGGCAGGGAACAAATGCTCACGTTCCTGGGGCACTGCCAAAACTAGAGGTTGGTCATTTCATCTGCTGGCTCCCAGCTTGGGAGTCTGCACAAACACCCCCCTTCTCCCCCACGGGCTGGGTCACGCTGCCGTGGGTGCTGGGAGAGCCCGAGGAATGAATGGGCTCCCTGCAGTTATTAAATGTGATGGTTGGCACTCAAAGCCAGCTCAAATATCTCATTCCTCAGCCTCAGCATTGTAATAAATATCTCCAGTTATTTCTGATTTATGCAGCTGTCACAAACACTCCTGCCCATGCAAACGTGCACAAGTCACACTGAGACCTCTGGGGGAAGCCACAGATATTTCCTCAAGCTGGAGCTTTTTGATGGAGCACCAAGTTCCTCCCCTGGGAGTTGTTTGTCACCAAAAGCACTGCCATGGAGCCACCTGTGCAGGTGTCCCAGTCAGAGCTGGCAGGGTTGGTGACACCCCAGTGTCCCCTGAGCTGTGTGCTGGGCACACCTGGCTACAGGTGAGGAGAGGGCTCTGCTGCCCCTGAGCCAGCAGGGACAGAGCAGGGCTGTGCCTGGGGCTGAGCTCCAGCCCTGCTCCTCTGCTGGAGCCAGAGCTGTGCAGGGCACACACAGAGATGTGCAGGGGCACACAGACCTTTCCAGGCAGGGCTCCTTCCTGCCTCCCACCAGGCTCTGAAACCCAGGGCTGCTGTTGTGCATTCAGTGCTGCCTGCCTGCCCTTACATGGGCTTCCTTACAATTCCTGGTCACGCAAGGAGCTGCATGTTTGCAGGCAGGATTGGCAGGAATGTGGCTCTGGAGCAGCTGGAGGACACCCTTCAATGAAAGAATCCTCCCCACAAGCTGTTTCATGTTAACATAGGCTGGGAGAGAGAGAGAAATCCCTGCTGCCCCCTGTGACCCTGCTGCAAGCAGGGACAGGTCCCTGGACCTGGACCTGGGTTCTTTTAATATTTCTGGAACTTGGGGAGCATCCCTCCCTCCTTGTGCACATGGCTGAGCACAATGGGAATTTAATCTCCAGGCTCTGACTTTCACCCTCTCTTCACAGACAGTTCCTCTGCACACCCAGCTGCTCCCAAAGCCACCCCAGAGCCATCAGCAGGCCTGGCTGGGGCTGGCCGAGCTCTGGAGCTGTGCCACAGCCTGACTCGAGCTGGGATTTCTCCCTGGGAGGGCTCTGGGTGTTGGACAGGGTTATTCCTCCCAGATTCCAGGTGTTCTTCACCAGGAAAGGGCATTTTCCATGGCTCAGGGGATGACCTGCACAAGTTCTGGTTGGTTTTTGGCAGCTCTGGGCTGTTGGTGAGCCCAAGAACCCCCCAGCAGATCAGGTTCCTTCAGTCCCAGCCTGTGCAAACCAGAGGGAGGTGGTGGAGGATGCTGAGGATCACACCTGGGCAGCTTTTTGGCTGCTCCAGTGCCAGTGTGACCTCCTGATTCCTCACTGCTGGTTTTAGAGCTGAGCTGATAGGGAACAAACCATTCCCTCTGCAGGTGTGGGCAGGACACAGAGCACAGTCCCTGTGATCTCTCCATTTGCTTAGGACTACCTTAAAATGATTTTCTAGAGGTAGTTTTGGGATTTTCTTTCCCTTTTCAGGGCCCCCAAACTGGATGTGCCTAACCTCCTGTTGCAGTTATTGAACATTTAAAGGGTGCACAAAGGAGTTTTACTGGGGCAGAAGGAGAGGAGACATTTACAAATCTGTCACCTCATGTTCCCCAAACTGTGGGAGCAGCTCTGCACGGGCTCAGCTCTCAGTTCTGCTCCTGGCAGCAGATAATGAAGAAATCATTGAGCTCCAGGTGGAGGCTGGGGAAGGGGAAGGTTCTGCTGTAAGAGCTGGAAGTTAAAGATAAGCAAAGCAAACTTTGAAATTAAGGTATTAAGGCAGAAGCAGAGAGGGGAAAGGCTCCCACTCCAGCAGCATGGGCAGTTTTGGGGCTGGTTTGACTGAACTGAGTTGAACAGGCTCCTTCAGACTCAGTAATTCAACACAGGCTGCTGCTGGTGCTTGGTAAAAGTCCTGCCCAGAGCTGGGTGGGATGAGGATGCAGGGGAGGGAGTGCAAGGCAATGAATCTCTCTGGGTGTTGTGTGTGGAAAACCCAAACCCAGCAGGTGAGACCCAGGGGAGGGTCTGGGTGAAGCAGCCCCTGCTCATCCCCTGCTCCAGCTCCATCCTGGCCCATCCAGCTGGGAACAGGGACCCCAGGGTGGCCTTTGGAGAGCTCTGGGCTTGGGGCAGCCTCTCCACCCTCCTCCCAAAAACATTTCTGCTCCCAGAGAGGCCAGTGCCTGTCCTGGTGCCTGATCTGCACCAAATGCAGCCCAGGGTGGATGTCAGGGGTTTTGCTGCTGGCAAACCCTTTCCCCCAGCTCTCCCTTCAGCTCTGCAGGGCCTGGATGGAGTGTGCTGAGGAAGCTGAGGGGGTTTGGGGTGCTGGAGGTGCTGCTGGCAGCACAGGGCTCCCAGTGTGGGAGCTCAGCCAGGAGCACATCCCACAGGAGCTGCCCCCAGCCAGAGCAGAGGGAGATCTGATCCCCCACAGCAGCTGCTGAGGGGCTGCAGCTGGGCCAGGGCAGCTTTGGGGTGGATTTTGGGAAAGGTTCTTCCCAAAAGAAGAAGTGCCCAGGGAATGGGCAGTGCCAGAGCTCCAGGAGCCTTTGGACACCAGGGATGGCCAGGGTGGGGCTGTTGGGGGTCTGGGCAGGGCAGGGATGGCACTGGGGGATCCTGGGGCATCCTGGGGGTCCCCTGTGATCCCCCAGCCCCGGGGGCACAGCCTGGGAGTGCTGGGACAGCCCCAGCCCCGCTGTGGTTTGGCTGCTGCTGGGCTGTCTAGACAAGCCTTGGAGAGAGCCCTGCTCTGGTTCCATTGGATTCTGAGACAGGCTTTTCATCTCTAATGTAAACATGCCCCAATAACAGAACTCTGCTGTGGCATTTCTTGTACAAAAGCCCCTTTTTTGGAAGGAGTGATTGGATTAATGCATTTCCATTCCCCACTACGGATATAATTTCATCTTTCCCATTTAGGCATTAGATTTCCTGAAAAAAAAAAAAAAAAAAAAAAAGGGGTGAGGTGAAAATGCTGAGCCCCTCAGAAAGTGCTGGTGTTTAGCAAAGAAGCTGCAGCTGTGCAAACACCAGGCTTTGCTTGGAACAAGTGAACTGGAATCCACTGGTGCCACTGAACTGGAACCCACTGGTGCCATTGAACTGGAACCCACTGGTGCCACTGAACTGGAACCCACTGGTGCCACTGAACTGAACCCACTGGGCCAGGGGAGCAGAGCCCTGGGAGCCCCAGCAGCTGCTCTGCACCCAGGGTTTGAAATGGGGGAACTGGGCTGCACTGCTGGGAGACAAAGAAATGAGAGATTTTTCATTTTGAAATGGGCTCTTTGCCAGGCATTCCAGTTGGGGAAAATCTGCTCTCTGCAGTTCTTCTGACGACTTTCTCTGCTCTTCTGTTGCCCATCCTGCTCTTGTCTATGAAATTGGAATGGTGTTGAATTTCATGTGTTATTAAATAGTTCTGAGCGTGTCTTGGCCCTCAGTGAACACACTGTAAAAACCAAGAGCAGTCAAGGAAAACAGGAATTTTCTGTTTGTCAGGAGGGAGCAGCCCTCACCTTGCTGCTTCTGGGAGATGTCCCAGCTCTGCCAGCCCTGCCCAGCCCCTTCTGTCCCTAGATGGGATCAGCTGTGCAGAGCACCACACACCTCAGTGAGTTACCTGTGCCTGTCCAGCCTAGACTACAAAAAGAATTCTGTGACATAGCTACAATTCCAAACATAAAGACTTTTGTTGAGCAAGAAAGAGAAATTAAGGTTATGAAAGGTCAGAATTAAAATTTTAAAAGGTCTGTGGTATCACTGCAGGACAAGGAGCTGTTTGTCAGCTTCCTCCCTCACAGCTCAGAAATTGGTCTGAGGATTGAAATTCAGCACAACAGCAAAACTGCTGCAGGTGCTGCTCATAAAAGCAACATTGACTTACAGAGTTATTGGATCTTATCTGAAAGGACTTTTACAATATTTGGTACCCAAAGTGTTGGCATTGTGCTTAAATGTTTTTGGTTTTTTTTTTTATTTGGTTGGTTGGTTTTGTTGTTGTTGTTGTTGTTGTTTTGTTTTTTCGTTTTGTTTGTTTGTTTTTGGTTTTTTTTTTAAATTACAATATCTATGTTCATCCAACAAACACTAGAAAATAAAATAATTCCTTGCACAGAGTCCCAGAGGGGTTTGGGTTGGATGGGACCTCAAAGCCCCTCCAGTGCCATGGCAGGAACACCTTGGGCACTGCCAGGGATCCAGGGGCAGCCACAGCTGCTCTGCCAAGTTCAGTTTGTCTGTTCCTGACCACTCACAAGAAAGGATTTCAAACAACAACAATAAATAAATAAATTTAAAATAATAATAATAATAATAATAATAATAATAATAATAATAATAATAATAATAATAATGATGCAAAGCATTCTCATCAGCAGGGCAGGAAATGGAGCTGTGTTCTGTCAACAGCAGTGATGCTCCGTGTGAGGAAATAACTCCCCAAGTGCCCTTGGGGTCTGAGTTTAATCCCTGTATTTGTATCAGCTTTAATAAGGAGATTTATATTGGACACCAAATGTTAAAATTACCTAAACTTGAAAGGCCTGCCCATGAAATGAGTCACAATAGATTCTCCGTGGAAGTTACTGCAGCGCCAATAAGGATTAATTAAAACTCAAATGTTCCTCATTGTGTGTTAATTGAGGAATTGTTATTCAGTCAACCTTCTTGATTTTTCTCTGTGTTAAATAATCATGGCAGTATTTCACCTAGTCTCACTGTTTATTTAACCAATTAATTAAGGGAGGGGATATTCTGCATTTATTAGCATTTTAACTGGAGAATTTTATTCCCGGTGGCCTAAAGATCTACATATGCTCAGGTTTGGTGTTCAGCTTTTTTGTCTTTTAAATGACCAGTGTTCCTGGTTGTACACACTACAGACTGGAGGGGAAAAAAAGCTTTCAAGTGCTCTGCACAATTGAGCTTCATTAGAGCTGCAAAAGCAGGGCCAGGTTTGCATCTCAGCTGTGCTGGTGTCAGACAAAGCAATTCCCCACTAAAGGATGGATTTGCTTTGAGTTGGTGCTGGTGCTGAGATGAGGGTTTGGCCTCTCCCACTTCAATAATTAGAGTGCACGTTGTGTAATGGTGGTTAACAGTTCAAAGCATTTTATTTAATGATTATTCATTTATAAAAGGTCACTTTATAATGTATTCACAGCTTAGTTGGGGCCACAAAACTCAAAGCTCCGTAGAGAGCCCTCTTGTAGGCAAAAAGTGAGAGAATCCTCACTGAGAAGGACAAAACTCCCAGTTTGTGTGGGGTTTATCCTGTGGGACCCCACTCTGGGGGACATCACCCCTTGGCCACCCCTGGCAGTGCCCAAAGCCAGGCTGGCCATTGGGGCACCCTGGGACAGGGGAGGGTGTCCCTGGATGGGCTTTAGGGTCCCTTCCAACCACAACCATCCTGGGATTCCACAGCATTCTAAAAAAATCCCAGCTTGTGGGGTCCTGCAGAGTCACAGATATTTGCAAATCTGAAATGAATCCAAATACTTCAACATTTCCCTTTTCTTTTCCCTTTTCCCTTTCACTTTTCTTTTCCCTTTTCCCTTTCCTTTTCCCTTTCCTTTTCCTTTTCCCTTTTCTTTTCCTTTTCCCTTTTCTTTTCCTTTTCCCTTTTCATTTCCCCTTTCCCTTTTTTCTTTCCCTTTTCCCTTTCCCCTTTTCCCTTTCCTCTTTTCCTTTTCCTTTCCCTTTCCCTTTTCTCCCTTCCCTCCCCAAACACCAGCCCAGGTTTGTGCTGACACTCCTCATCCTTTGTGCTCTTTTCCCAGTTCCCATCTGCACTCACCCTACAAACACATTTCTCCTCCTGACTTCACCGAGCCTTTTTATTCCGTGGGGAGATCAAGGCAGAGATATCCCAAATAAAGTAAGGCCTTATCTTGCACAGAATAATATTGAAAACATAAAAGCATGTCCAGTATCTCTTTGTTTCCCCACACCAATGCTGAGTGATTTATAGCCACAATTCTTATTTCCCTGATGTGTAAAGGGGCTTTAGATTAAACATTTGGCAAAACAAATGTATTTTTTCTGTACAATTAAGGATTGATGTGAATTTTTTTAAGCCCTTGTTCCAATTGTAATCCCTGATTTAAGAACTGGGATGCATCTCCCTTAGAGAAGATGAAGCAGCCCTTCAGGAGGGGAAGTGCCCAGCTCCCACTGGTTTTACTGAGCTGGGAATACGTGGTTGAAGCCAGGTTTCTGTGACAAACACAGAAACTCTGCTCAGCAGGTGCTGCCCTGTGGCACTCCCAGGTGAGCTGATGTCTGTGGGGCTGGAACTCCTCCCTGCCCTCAGCAGAGGGGCCAGGGCAGCCCTTCCCAGCCGTGCCTGGGCTCAGGCTCCGGGGGCAGTTTGTGTTTTGTGTTTCCTTCCCCTGCTCCATGATTTCCTCTGTGCCTGCCCCCCAGCCCTGCCTTTCATGGCATTCATGGCATTCATATTCTGCATTAAACGTTCTGCAAACAGCCCCAAGGGCGATGCACGGAACACCCAGAGAGGGAGAAGGGCTCAGAAAGGACCTGGTGACAGAAATGGAGCAAAGGGAGAGCAGAGAACAGCCCGTGACAAAATTTGGGAGGAGTTTGCTCTGCTGCTCGTGGCACCGTGGGGAGCTGTAAGGGCTGGGCTGACGCTGAGTCCTGGCAGATAACCAGACCTGAGTGCTGGGCTGAATCAGAATTGGAGTTTTTAAAAGAAAAGGAAGAAATAAATCCTGTTTTATCCCTCTCCCAGTGCCCATCCATCCAGATCTGCTCCTCAGAGAGCACTCTCACTGCCTGGGTAATGGCTTTCCCTAAAAAACCCTCTTCCATGGAAACACTGTCAAAACAAGGACAGGCTTTGGGTCCATCAACCTTGACAATGTCCTCTGACATTATTAGCTGAATCCATCAGCTATTAATGACAGCAAGATATAGAGGATATACTCTGCTTAGCACTGGGGAAGACTTTCAATTCACTCCCAGCTCTATTTATTCATTTAGGCTAAATGGGGTTATTAAAGGTCAAGACTTCATTTCCATTTCAGGTGAAAATACTTCCCAAGGTGACAAATAGAGGACACCACTTGCAATAAAAATTAAGTATTATCTTCAATAACTCCTTTGATTTTAAAAGATACTTTCTCAAAGTTTTACTTTATTAACTCAATCCAGGTGGGGCCTGGAGAAGTGAATTATGGTGCTTAGTGCTCAGAGGAGAGGAGTGGATGCCAATAATGAATTCGGGGACTTTGGGTTTTCAGGGAACTCAGGAGTTGAGTCACTCAGCATGGAGTGACATGGAAAACCTGGACCACAGTAACCCCCTGAGCAGAGGGGTTTCACAGGAGAGGCTGTGATTTCATTTCAGGGGCAGAGATTTACCTGTGAAACACCACTGAGGACAAACCCCCCCTGCCCCTCAGTTCCTTTATGCCCTTTAGCTGTGCTTTAGGGGCACTGCAACCCCAGGGACACACACTGAGTTTGATCCAACCTTGTCTCCTCCCAGCAGGAATTTGGGATTCAGCCATCTGCAGCACTGGCTCTGCCAGAGCAGGGGTCACCTTTCCCTGCCCTGAACCGAGCTCCAGCACCTGCCTGGGGCTGGCACCGAGCCCCAAACCCTGCTGAGGATTCCTGCCTTCATGGCACGGGGTCCTGGCTGGGTTTGGCTGGGAGCCTTCCCCAGCAGCTCCCAAAAACAGCCAGAGCCACAACAGGGGGGTGGAGGTGTTGGCCTTGCCAGGAGGGACCTGCCCAGGTGAGGAGGAGCTTCCCAGGTGGGAACAAAGCCCTGAGCCCAGGAGGAGATGGGAGAGCTGCAGAAGGGTCCTGGCAGGACTGAGCTCGTGGCACCTGGGGCTTAGGGGGTCCCTGAGGGATGGCAGGTGATGTGTGCCCAGCTGTGATCAGACACTCAGGTAGGATTGATCCTAGTGCTGATCTTAGTCCTGCTATCAGACACAGGTAGGATTGATCCTAGTGCTGATCTTAGTCCTGCTATCAGACACAGGTAGGATTGATCCTAGTGCTGATCTTAGTCCTGCTATCAGACACAGGTAGGATTGATCCTAGTGCCCCTTTCTGTGCTTTCTGTGCTGGTAAGAGCAGAAGATGCTCCTGAGCCAGGCTGGGTGAGGGTCCCTCCCTGCTCAGGTGAGCAGCCCAGGTGAGGAGCAGCAGCCCAGGGTCCCCAGTGCTGCAGAGCCCTTGGGCTCCCCAGGCATCCCCCAGATAAATCCCCCTGACACAGCACAGCCCTGGGGATCCCCCTCTGCTGCTGTGAAAGTTCAAAATGTTCCCTGGAGAATTTTGTTTGGGTTTTATGAGAAAACCTCAGGTCTCCCAAAGGGAATGTGGGAGAATTCTGGTTTAAGCTCAGTTGCTGCCCTGCTCAGGCAGGGTTGAGGGTGGTGCAGGCTGGACTGCAGGTCCCCACCCCAGGCAGGTTCTTTGGGGAGCACAGGGGCTCAGCCACAGCTCTGGGAGCTGCAGAGCAAAGGTTTCTGTGGAAAACTGCTCTGAGAACATCCAGGCATGTGGGCAAAGCCAGATGATGTGTGTGCTGCACCAGAGTGGGATCACAGGGTGCTTTAGACAGAAAATAGGTCTGAGATGAGCAGAATGCCAAAATAACACAAAGGCCCCTTTGTGAGCCTTTATCCAGCAGTCTGGGGCTCTGGGCACCTTCCTCTTGCTGGAGCTGTGTATTCACTTCTCCAAACCCTGTAACACAGAAATCAAGCTGTAATCAAGCAGATCATCCTCCTGTATCTGCTATTCCCCACGGGACATCCTCACAGTTATTGCAGCAAGGAATTAATCTGGGAGGGAGGCTGAGCTCTTGGGCACCAGGGGCACACAGTGGCAAACAAAACCTGTTTCCTGCAGGGTGCAGTGCAGGGATGCTGTAAATGGGGTGGTGTAAATCTGATTAATGAGCAGTCCTGGCCAGAGGAGGTGGCTCAGGAATCTCTCCCTTCAGGATGTGCTCTCCCTTTAGGAGAAGTTTCTCCTTTAAGGATGTGCTCTTTCCCTTTTGGATGGAGTTTTTTCCTTTAGGATGGAGTTTCTCCCCTTAGGGATGTGCTCCCTCCCTTTAGGATGTGCTCTCTCCTTTAGATCTGCTCTCTCTCCCTTTAGGATGGAGTTTCTCCCTTTTGGGTGTTTTTTCTCCCTTGGGGATGTTCTCTTTCCCTTTGGGGTTTACTCTCTCCCTTCAGGATGCAGCCTTTGGGCCCTTTTTAAACGGAGACTATAAATTAAATACAGTTTTGGATTGCACCCTTGAGTTTCTCCAGGCTACACCAAGCCCTTGCAGAGATAATTTACTGGGTTTTCCCCCAGCCACTGGGGATGCTACAAATGTTCTGTATTTCCTATGTGCAGACACTCAAATCACAATATTTTCGTTGGGCAAAGCTGGTGAAAAGCAAAAGCCTTGCAAGGGTGTCCTGTAAACAGTTTCTTACCCCAGTGCTGGCAAAGCCAGGCTCCCTCTGTTCGGAATAACGAGTTTAAGTCCAGTAACATCCAGATGTTTACCTGCAAATAAAGATGTAAGTGAAAAGAGAGGAGTCATCAATATGGGGGCTGGGGGTTTTGATAATTTCTCTGGCACAGTAGGCAGTAGCATGGAAGGAAAAATGTGTTGAAAGAAAATACAGGATAATTGATTTTTACCACAGGAAATAAATATGGGGGTTGCTATTTCTAGAGAAACCCCCAAAGGTTCAGGCTAAACTTGGCATTTTGAGATTTTTTTGTTCTGTGTAAGAATGTGAGGAGTAATTACTGCAGAGGCAGCGGTGGCATTAATCCACCCACTGCTCCCAGGTCAAAATGCTCCATCAGATTAAGGGATTACCAGACTTCCAGAAGGTTGGTTAAGGTCACGTCAACGTTTTAGTGATCAGATTTTATTGTTCAAATGAACCAAGAGGAGCCTGTGCTGCAGCTCAGGGCAGCAGCAGCACCAGGGGCTGTGGGACTGCACAAACCCAGCCTGGGCTGTCCCTCTGTCCTGCAGAGCCCTGGTGCCTCAGGGCTGGGAGCCAGGGGGGCACAGCCAGGGAAAGTGGGGGACAGGCAGGGAAAGTGGGGGACAGGCAGGGAGAGTGGGGGACAGGCAGGGAGAGTGGGGGACAGGCAGGGAAACAGGGGTACAGGCAGGGAACACTGGGGTACAGGCAGGGAACACTGGGGTACAGGCAGGGAAAGTGGGGGACAGGCAGGGAAACTGGGGGACAGGCAGGGAAAGTGGGGGACAGGCAGGGAACATTGCGGTACAGGCAGGGAAAGTGGGGAGGCAGGGAAATTGGGGCACAGGCAGGGGACACTGGGATACAGGCAGGGAAAATTGGGGTACAGGCAGGGAAACCGGGGGACAGGCAGGGAAACAGGGGGACAGGCAGGGAACATTGGGGTACAGGCAGGGAAAGTGGGGGACAGGCAGGGAAACTGGGAATTTCTGTGGTACTGTCAGGGAGGGGGGCACAGTTGGGACCCCTCCAGGATCCCTGCTCCATCCAAGGCCCTTCCCAGCAAGGGCAAGATGGGATGGGATGGGATGGGATGGGATGGGATGGGATGGGATGGGATGGGATGGGATGGGATGGGATGGGATGGGATGGGATGGGATGGGATGGGATAATGGGATGGGATAATGGGATGGGATAATGGGATGTGGGATGGGATAAACCCGAGGGGCTGAGAGGGGAGAGCCCCAGGGTGTCGCAGGAAGCGACTCCTCTTCATTTGGGGATTACACTCTAACTCCTGCTCTCACATTCAGCCACCAGTGCCTAATTAAAGTAAATAAGAGCATGACAGAGGTGCTGAAAGGTCCCTGTCAGGCTGCCAAGGGGATGTGTGAGATTCCGGGCAGCCCCAGGGCCGGGGCTGGGAGTTTCCCGGCAGTTGTGATTTCAGTGAGCTGCCCTGGGAACCCGCTGCTTTGAGCACTTGGGGGAAATATCCCGGGGAACCGTGTGGGAAAATCCCCCAGCAGGGCCACAGGCTGTGTCCCTGTCCTGTGTCCTTCTCTGTCCCTGCTCTGTGTCCTCTGTCCTGTGTCCTGTGTCCTGCTCTGCGTCCTGCTCTGTGTCCTGTGTCCCTGCTCTGTCCCTGCTCTGTCCCTGCTCTGTCCCTGCTCTGTGTCCCTGCTCTGTGTCCCTGCTCTGTGTCCCTGCTCTGTCCCTGCTCTGTGTCCCTGCTCTGTCCCTGCTCTGTGTCCCTGCTCTGTGTCCCTGCTCTGTGTCCCTGCTCTGTCCCTGCTCTGTCCCTGCTCTGTGTCCTGTGTCCTACTCTGTGTCCTGTGTCCCACTCTGTGTCCCTGTCCTGTGTCCTACTCTGTCCCTGCTCTGTCCCTGCTCTCTGTCCCCGCTCTCTGTCCCTGCTCTGTCCCTGCTCTGTGTCCTGTGTCCTACTCTGTGTCCTGTGTCCCACTCTGTGTCCCTGTCCTGTGTCCTTCTCTGTCCCTGCTCTGTGTCCTGTGTCCCACTCTGTGTCCCTGTCCTGTGTCCTACTCTGTCCCTGCTCTGTCCCTGCTCTCTGTCCCTGCTCTCTGTCCCTGCTCTGTCCCTGCTCTGTCCCTGCTCTGTCCCCGCTCTGTCCCTGCTCTGTCCCTGCTCTCTGTCCCTGCTCTGTCCCTGCTCTGTCCCTGCTCTGTCCCCGCTCTGTCCCTGCTCTGTCCCTGCTCTGTCCCTGTGTCCTGCAGAGGGGCTGAGGCTGCAGCAAACCCCAGAGCAGTTCCAGGGCAGTTCCCAGGCTGAGCGAGGCAGAGCTGGTGTCCCACACAGGGATGTGACAGGATGGTGTCCCACACAGGGAGGGGATGTGACCCCAGGGGGGTGAGGGCTCTGCCCTCTCTCAGTGCCACCATTCCCAGCCCTTTGTCCCCGTGTTCCTGGAGGGGATGTGACCCCAGGGAAGGTGAGGGCTCTGCCCTCTCTCAGTGCCACCATTCCCAGCCCTTTGTCCCCGTGTTCCTGGAGGGGATGTGACCCCAGGGGGGTGAGGGCTCTGCCCTCTCTCAGTGCCACCATTCCCAGCCCTTTGTCCCGTGTTCCTGGAGGATGTGACCCCAGGGGGTGAGGGCTCTGCCCTCTCTCAGTGCCACCATTCCCAGCCCTTTGTCCCCGTGGTGAGGAGGGGATGTGACCCCAGGGGGGTGAGGGCTCTGCCCTCTCTCAGTGCCACCATTCCCAGCCCTTTGTCCCCGTGTTCCTGGAGGGGATGTGACCCCAGGGGGGTGAGGGCTCTGCCCTCTCTCAGTGCCACCATTCCCAGCCCTCTCTCCCGTGTTCCAGCCCTGCTCGCTGTGCTGGGGCCGGGAGCAGTTCAGGCACATCTCAGCAGTTCTCATCTCATTCTCAAGGGCTTCAGTGCTTTGTAATCTTGGCAAAAGGAAGGTGCTGAAGGGGGTCTGTTCTTGAGTTTCCAATTCTTGCCTTTCCAGTGTCGATGAAACAAGAAAATCTCCTGCAAGCCTCTTCTTGTTGGATTCTTCAGTCGTATTTCGAGATCAAATAGGCTTTGAAACAGGTCTGGATAAGCTCAGGGACTTAATCTGCTTGGGAGGAACAGATTGGGCAAGAGGCACCTGAGATCTGGCCTGGAAGAGAACTGCTCCTGCTCCTCCTGGGCAGCCTGGGACAGCCTGGGACAGCCTGGGATAACCTGGGATATCCTGGGACAGCCTGGGATATCCTGGGACATCCTGGGATATCCTGGAGCAGGCTCCCTGTAGCTCCTGCAGGATTTTCCTGGCTGCCCTGGCTGGACTGGCAGCTGGAGGCAGCAAACAGAGCAGACAGGAGCCCAGAGCCTGGAGCAGAGGCACTGAGAACAGAGCTCCTGGAGCAGCTTCTGTGGCTGATCAATAATCCGAGTTTTCTGCCAGGAATTCTGCCCGTGGTCCTCACCCCCAGCCTGGACCCTGGGGCTGGATGAGCCCTCCCAGGGCCGAGGGGTCCCAGCTCCCACAGGGACAGTTTCTCCTGCACCTGGCCAAAGTTCACACCTTGGCTGCCAGTGTTGTATTTTCTCTGGATCCCCTGGCTTGCCAAGGCATGGGAATGTCAGAATGTTTCACCAGGAGCAGTTGAAAGGAAAGCTTTAGCTGCCTGCTCAGGCACCAGGACACAGGTACAGGCTGTTTCTTCAAGGAGTGTTCTGCACTGAAATGTTGAGTGCAGGCTCCCAGAGCCTTGCAGTGCTCAGGCTCTCGGGATTTTAAATGTGCAGAATTTTTCTGCCCAGTCCAACTGTGAATGGAGCAGCACAGACAGATGGCTCCTGTGTGAATCAGGGCTGCTGCAAAGCAAAATCCTGCTCCATGCAGAGAGGAGAGCTAGCTTTGAATGGAAGTTAATAGCAACAATACGTGGAAAGAATGTATTAATTGGTATTTAATGATGCATTAGTATTTATTTAAAATTTTGCACAGGGATTGTAACCGTAAACTGAAGCTTTAGGTAACTGTGCTGTAAAGAGGAGTGGGAGACAAGCAGCAGCAGGGAGATTAAAAAATTAATGCCATGCAAAAGGAAATGAGTTCACCTGAGAAAGTCTCTTAAATAAAATATTTTCTGTTATTTTTCATGCCCTAGCAGCTTATCTCCATCCAGGGCATGTAGTCAGTGTGATAATGAGAGCTGCTGCCGTTTATCCATGGGAGCCACGGGAGCTGCTGCTCTGCTCCTGCTCCTGCTGCTGTGGGGAGCCAGCCCAGCTCCTGCTGCCTCCTCTGAGCCATGGAAATCCTCTCTGCTCCTCCATTGCCCAGCTCCTGCTGGCTCCTCTGAGCCATGGAAATCCTCTCTGCTCCTCCATTCCCCAGCTCCTTTCACCCACCTGCTCAGCACTCAACAATTATGAAGGGCTTGGGCAGCCCTCAAGTTCTTTCCCCCAGTTCCTTCTTGCCCTGTGGCTGAGGACCACCCACTCTGGGGCAACTCTGGAATTGCAGATTTTCCAGATTTTCAGTGGATGGACACCAGGAGCTGTTTATCAGAGGCTGGGAGCACACTGATCAAACTGAGCCTTGGCACGAAATGCAAAATCTTCATTCATTTCCAAAGGAGTCAAACGAATTTTTCCAACTTGTCTCCTAAAGTGATGAGGCTCCAGCTCCAAGGGCAGTTTGTGGATGCAGGATTCAGTGAGAATGAGATGCAGATGGAGCTGGTGCTCACCACAGGCTGTGCCCTGGCAGCCTGGCAGGGGAGGTGACAGTGGCACTGTCCCTTCTGCACCCAGACCTGGGGATGCTCCTGTGCCCCCCCTGCACCTGCAGGGATGCAGGGAGGGATTTGTGAGGTTTAAATGAAGCTCCACCACGTGGGGCTGCACAGAGCAGCGCATGAGATCATCCCCCCTTCTGCAAAATTGATGCTGAGCCCATTTATCACCTCCCACATTCGCTCTCAGCTCCTTCCATTTGCCTTTTCTCATTCCTCAGATGTGCATTTTGCACCATTCAAGAGATGCAGCACTGGGGAAAATGAACAAACAGGAAATCCCAAGAGTTTAACTCCCAGCCCTGAACCCAGGGGATGAAAGAGGAGAAGGAAAAGGGGCTCGAGCCCTCTGCTTGTTTAAATTGACATCTCTGCAGCTGGAGATGCTCCATTTTCCAATTCCTAACAAGTGCAGGCACTTCTCTGCAGAAACCAATGGAGTTTGGTCAAAGTAAAAATGGAAACAGCTTGTCTGAGTTATAAATGGCACCTGCTGCCAGTGGGATAAAAATCCTGAGGAGTGAAGCTGCTGCCATGAGGAGCCAGCAGGAGGGAGTGAGGTGGAGGATGGGGAACAGCAATGGCTCTGCCACAGCACAGACTTGAGCTCTGGGATGTTAATTGAATCATAATCCACTTCTTACAATTTCCTAAAATCCCAGCAGCTTTTCATGGAGAAAACCATTTCCAGCCCTGGCACACCTGGATGTTCCTGGTGCAGGGTCCCTGAGGGGTTCTGTGCCAGCCCTGCTGCCCCACCAGGGAACTGGGGTCCCTGAGCCATGGAAATCCCTCCTGGGAGGGGCTGGGATGGGAACTGGGGACTCTGAGCCATGGAAATCCCTCCTGGGAGGGGCTGGGATGGGAACTGGGGACTCTGAGCCATGGAAATCCCTGCTGGGAGAGGCTGGGATGGGAACTGGGGACTCTGAGCCATGGAAATCCCTCCTGGGAGAGGCTGGGATGGGAACTGGGGTCCCTGAGCCATGGAAATCCCTCCTGGGAGGGGCTGGGATGGGAACTGGGGACTCTGAGCCATGGAAATCCATCCTGGGAGAGGCTGGGATGGGAACTGGGGTCCCTGAGCCATGGAAATCCCTCCTGGGAGAGGCTGGGATGGGAACTGGGGTCCCTGAGCCATGGAAATCCCTCCTGGGAGGGGCTGGGATGGGAACTGGGGACTCTGAGCCATGGAAATCCATCCTGGGAGAGGCTGGGATGGGAACTGGGGTCCCTGAGCCATGGAAATCCATCCTGGGAGAGGCTGGGATGGGAACTGGGGTCCCTGAGCCATGGAAATCCATCCTGGGAGAGGCTGGGATGGGAACTGGAGACTCTGAGCCATGGAAATCCATCCTGGGAGGGGTTGTGGGGTCTGAGGTGGCAGCTCTGGTTTGTTTTTTCCCCCCTCCTAATGAGTGGTTATTTATAATTTTGCCATCAGTCATTATGATGTGTCTCAAAGCTCACTGACTGTCAGGAAAAGAAGAGGATTCTGTTTTATCTGGGTGAAACAGTGCAAGGCACGTTCCTGTTCTGGCACTGAGGCACCTGGGGTCCTGCTCTGACAAGTTCTCCTGCAGCTCAGAGGGGCTGTGCTCCTGCTGCTCTCCTCCAGAATTTCACTGGGTGCCTCCCAGCCCAATTTCCAGAGCCATTCCCAAACTGCAGAGCTCCCCCTGTGCCAGGGAGGGAAAACCTCCAAGCCAGGGCTGAGCCAGGAACAGGGGGAATGGCTCAGGTGTGTGAAAGGACTTTAAAAATGTATTTCATGAAAGGATTCCCAGTAATTTTGACTTTTGCTGTCTGTGGCTCAGGGCTGCAGGGTTATAATGGGGTGCAGCCTATGCTGTGTTGAAGGTTTGCCCATTTTATTGCTGGATCCTTGTGTTGGAAAGGAACTTTCTGAGGGTGTTTTTGGTGCTTTGGGAAGAGGGGAAGGGAATTTGATGTTCCTGTGGAGCAGGCAGGGGGGAGGCTGCAACTCCCAAAAACTCTGTAAGCTGCAAGACTTTCACCCTTCAGGCTCTTGAGCACTCTTGTCTTCATTACTGCATTACTCCCATTTATTTCAAATAAATGAAAGCAGCAATGAAACAAAAAGTGGAATTCCTGTGATTGTTTGGGAGCTGCAGCCTGCAGGGGTCTGGCACAGCATGCTCTGAGGGGATCTGAGGCTGGATCCCCTCGTGCTGCTCTGCTCCCAGACCCGGGGCTGCAACACTGAACCAGCAAATGAAGTGCTGTGAGCACCACAGGAAATCACATTTTGGTGTAATGAATCTAAATGCAGATATAAGGGAGGGCAATGAGGTGATCCCTAAGCTCCCTTCCAACCCAAACCATTCTGGGACTCCAAGGTGTGACTGAAAAAGGGAAACTGTTCGGGAAGGGGTGGGAGGGATGTCCCTGTGCTGGGTGAGATCCCAGTCAGCAGCTGGAGCTGCAGGGTGGGGAGCCCTGCTCCCTGTGGGATGGGAGGGAGCCTCTGCTGCAGGAGCAGCTCTTAGCAACAGCCTCTCCAGGAGGGTTTATTTGGAGTTTCAGAGGTGGTTTTGTGAACCCACATGAGGGGCAGTGATGCTGGTATATTTGCATCCATGTGGGATGTCTCCTGTTTTTAAAAATGCTGACATTTCCACTGCTCCAGAACACTCAGGGTGAGTGGAAACTCCATTTCCAGGGCTGGAATTAATGCCAGGGTCTGAGCAGACATTTGCCTGCTACAAGAGCACGTTTTGCCCAGCCTGCAGTGCAAACCCTCCAGAATGGCCCAGATTTGGGGACCAGACACGAAAACAGAGCGAGAAGTTGCTGAGATAAAATGGACCTGAGGGGGATGGACCCACAAAGCTGCTTCTGTCTGGGGGAAAAGCCACCCCTGGGTCATGCTGTGGCAGTGGAAGTGGCACTTGCAGTGACAGCTCTGAGCTGGGGTCCCTGCTCGGGGGGGAGGCAGAGCTGCAGGCCCAGCACAGCTCAGAGCTCTGCCTCATGCACAGCCCTTAATTGTCTGACCGTTAAATTACTTGGCTTCTACTTAGTCCCCACTGGGGACTAATTTTAAATTCAATTAGCACAGAATTTAAGGGATATAGTTGAGGGATTCCAGAAAGCTGCAGAGATATGAAATCGTGTTTGATAAGATGCAGCCAGGAAAGGGAAGCTTTTAATCTCCATTTCAAGCTTTTAAACCAGGAGGAACTCCAAAAGAGAAATTAAATTCTCTTTGAATACATGTGAGATTCCTCCATGTTAACGTGCTGTAATTTCTACTTATTTTGTTCTTTCTGTCCAGCTATTAATCAGCCAGAATGTGAAGCAAGCAGGGAAGCCTTTGGGAGCTGAAGTCACAGGGGAGTGTTTGTAACTCACACTGTTGGATTCTTTATGTACTGGCTGAGACTTCAAAGTGTCAAACACCATTGCATTATTTTCAGTCCATCAAAAGCAAGAGGGATGAGAAATCCCACTTGGTGCTTGGATGTCCATGGGGCTGTGAGTGCTGTCCACTTTTTTTTTCTTAATTTTGATGTTTGCATGTATTTTTGGGAATAGAGCCTTATTTAAAAATAGTTTTAATTTAAAAAAATAGTTTTTAATAGTACATTAAAAAAATCAAAAACCAAACTGAATAATTACCATTCAATTTAAAACTTTTCAAAGGATGGCAAGTTTATTTTTCTTCACTTTTCTGGCACAAATCCATTCAGAAACAGAGCCTGACAACCCATCTTAATTTTGGATAATTACATTTTTGCGATTTCTAATTTGCTAATCTATAGTAATTCTCCTGCGATTTTTAAGAGGCGGGAGGGGGAGTATGGAAAGCTGATTTCTGATCAGAGTTCTCCCTGCCATAATTAACTCCATCTAAAAAACCATAATTGATGCTTATATAGCTCCCCAATAGCATCTCTCGAGCTGGAACAGGCTGCATTGTGAGCTGTGCTCTCTGCTCTGAAAAGATTGATTTGCAGCCACTACCAATCTGTTGCTAAGCACTGGGTGACGGCACACGCCGAAGTCCTCAAGGACAATACAGAACAGCCAGAATGTTTTTCTCAGTATCAAACCATTTTCCCCCATCTCCTGAAATATTGCATCAGTTGCTCCTGAATCAAAGCATAAAAAATGTTGCCAAGGCAATGCCCGAGCAGCCAGACCCGGCTGGGGGCTCTGGGAATGCAGATTTTGGGGCTCTGGGAATGCAGGTTTTGGGGTTCTGGGAGAGCTGGGGGGGTTCTGGCACTGGAGCTTTGGTGCAGCTGGGGTGGGCTGCAGGGAGGGCAGCGGGGTGGGGCTGGGGGCCTTCATCTCTTCAGGGCAGGGGGACACCAAGAGCAGAGCAGCAGGCAGGAGCCTGTGCAAGAGCCAGGCTGGATCCTTTGGAAAAGCCAGGCAGGATCCTGTGCAAGAGCCAGGCAGGATCCTTTGGGATCACCAGGCAGGATCCTGTGGAAGGGGCAGACAGGATCCTTTGGGATCACCAGGCAGGATCCTTTGGGATCACCAGGCAGGATCCTGTGGAAGGGGCTGACAGGTTCCTGTGCAAGGTGTGTCTGTGCTCAGCAGCAATATCCATTCCAAACAGCCCAGAAACAGAGAATCCTTCCCCAGTCCTGCTTTTGGGACCATGGGGACAGACAGTGGGAATGTGCCTCTGCAGCACAGATGTGATCCTCACACAGCAACAAAACCCAAATAAAGCCCTGAACCAAATCACTGTGCCCGTCCACCTGTGCATTTTATTTATGTACAGATGCAAATTGAAAACCAATCCTCAAAAAGAGATCCTGAAGCATTAGGTTAGGGAAGGCTCCAGACACTGAACTCTCTGCTTGCCTGTTCTACTTTGTTAGGAGATTTTAATAAAAAGGCAGAGAAGAATGCCAGCTGAGCTGGCACATCTGACATTTTGATAACCTCGTCAATAAAAGTTATTTTATTTTAAGCAGCTGCAGAACTTTGCCTTATTGTTTAGCTGTCTGTTCATTCCACTCCTGTCTTGTTGATAACAGTAAAAGGATGATGAGTAACGGTGGCAATCAATAGAAAGGCATGTTTCTTCCTCTATGGCCATGAACCCAACTCTTCAAATTGCATCTTCAGATTCCAGGGTCTTTATTTCATCATAAATAGATACACAGGGGGGAAAAACATCTGAGTTTCTAGATGGTTTTATGAATGTTTGTTCCCAGGTTTTCACTCTTCTGGAACTTGAACTCTTTCAAAAGCAAAGCACAGTATTTGTTCCAAGTGGGGGACAGACTTTTAAGCTCCATTACAAACATCTGATGGAGAGGTGACCACTGAGTGAACTTCCAGCCCTGCTCCAGCCCCAGCCCCAGCCCCAGCCCCAGCCAGGCTCTGCTGAGGAGAGGGAGCAGCTCCCCTTGGCCTCCTCTGGCTGAGCCCTCAGAGGAGACTTGAGGGTGAATCTGTGGTTGAAATTACGGCTGCAAAAGTCAAAATGAAGCTAAATGCTGCTCTCATCATCACTTAATTGAAGTGTGAGTGTTTGAGAGTGTGAAACTGCAGCTGGGAGCTCGGAAATGGGGGCTCCTGAGGCACCCAGAGATCTCAGCTTGGAGCAGCTCTCCCGTGGTTCTACATGGTTATCCATGGTTATAGATGGTTATATGTGGTTATATATGGTTATCCGTGGTTATCCATGGTTATCCATGGTTATACATAGTTATATGTGGTTATATATGGTTATCCATGGTTGTCCATGGTTGTCCATGGTTATCCATGGTTATATATGGTTATCCATGGTTATATATGATTGTACATGGTTATACATGGTTATCCATGGTTATATGTGGTTATATATGGTTATATGTGGTTATTTATGGTTATCCATGGTTATCCATGGTTGTCCATGGTTATCCATGGTTATATATGATTGTGCATGGTTATATATGGTTATGCATGGTTATATATGGTTATCCATGGTTATATATGGTTATATATGGTTATCCATGGTTATCCATGGTTATCCATGGTTATCCATGGTTATATATGATTGTACATGGTTATACATGGTTATCCATGGTTATCCATGGTTATTTGTGGTTATATATGGTTATATATGGTTACATATGGTTATATATGGTTATCCATGGTTATACATGGTTATGTGTGGTTATCCATGATTATACATGGTTATCCATGGTTATCCATGGTTATATTTGGTTATCCTTGGCTATCCATGGTTATGTGTGGTTATCCATGATTATCCATGGTTATACATGGTTATAGAGTGAGGTCACACTGGGTACACCTGGGATAAATCCCAGCATGGATCACACTGGGCACACCTGGGCTAAATCCAGCTGCTCTGAGCTCTGGGGGCAGCTCTCAGCTCCTGTGGGGCAGAGGAGCTCCAGCACCACCACGGTCCCTCCTTTAACCCAGCTCTTACCCTTTAAGGGACCAAACTTCCCTGCAGGCTGCTGAAAACGATGGTTTCTGAGAAAAGATGATCACAGTGCATCTCCACAGGAACATCATCTTTCAGCTCATCCTTGGGGGAATTTTCTATCCCTGTCTGTATGTAATTAGAAACTGAAAATACAGGCAGGAGCCTTGTTGTACATAAATTGACGTGCTCAGCTTCAGACGCACGTTGGAGTAGAACAAAAGGGACTGAAAAGACTGAGAACCATTCACCTTGTGTGGAATAAGAGCAGAATGTTCTCAGTGAGAGGGAGAACCAACCAAACCAAACCAAGGGGAAAGAAACCAGCCTTTCCAACCTCCACTGCTGGGCCCTTTGGAATTTAACAATCTGGAAAGTGTCTTCGAGAATTAACCTATGCAACTCGATCTCTCTTGCTCTAGTTTTTCCAATTTACTCTATTTTCCTCCTCCTGTAATACCAGGATAATATTTTTTCCCTATTTTTATTTCCTTTAGTTAATTTTGAGTGTTTTTCCATGGTTATTTAATATTTGCTATTCAGACTGTGACAGTTCTGCCTGTAGCTGAAAAAACTCATGTTGTGTTGCCAAAAGCAGCAAGAGAAGCCAGGCTGCTTGTGTTAATATTTGCATTTGAAAGTGCAAAACTGAATTTTCTCTAGTACCAGACACTTCTCTCCTGGTAAAAGTGCTGGAGAAAAAAACATTTGCTGGGTAGGGGGAGAGATGCAAAAAATACTTATGGAAAATACCACTTATTGAATGATATTTTCAAAATATGGAGTCCTTGGAAATGTCAGCAATCTGTGGAGCAGCTGAGGGAGCTATGCTGTGGTTCTGTCCCCTAGAACAGTTTCCTATTTGCCTTTGATGCCACCTTCAGCTCTGAGGGAGGAAAACCCCAAGTCCATGATGGCTCTGCGTTGGGTGGGTTTGGATTTTTGTTTCCAGCCTTGCCAAGGGATGGTGAGTTTGATGTTTTGGCCATTTGGCTTTGCCTGAGCGTGGCCCTTCAGCACCAAGAGTGTCTGTCAGTGCCTGTCCAAGCCCTGGCTCTCTCTGAGGGTGGCACTGGACCCATGGGTTTATGCTGTTTTTACCCAAGAAGAACGGAGGTTTCAGTTGACATTTAAATATCAAGCATTTAATATTTATAAATTATTTATTTTAAAAATTTAAATAGATATAATTTTTTATATTTAAAACACCAGTTCCCCTGGTGTTTTTGGGGGGTTCTGCCTGGCAAACACAGACAAGGGCAGAGAGGCTCCAGCCTGGCAGGGCTGGGGGAGCAGAGGGGGCTGAGGAGGGGGAGATGAGCCCCAAAACCTCCTCAAGATCAGCCTGTGACTGAATTGGGCAGTGTCTGATAGAGACACCACATCCTCCCCAAGCTGTCTCCCAATCCATCCCCGTTTGCCCCAAGTGTTTCTCATTGGGACTGGTAACATCATAATTGTTGCATGATTTGCTGAAATCCGTGCTCTTTTTCACTAATGTCATTTATTTGACAAATGCTTCTTTGCACGCTGTCACAATAAGGAGAAGAAGAGACTTGCAGGGTGAAACTGCTCTGAGCAGCATTGATTTGGTGATTAGTGTCATGTTCGTCTTGCATTTTGTAATTCAGACTCATTAACCTGAAAATATTCTTGCAATTTTCTTCTCCTAGACTGGTTTGAGAGTACAAAAGCAGCCTCTATTCATTTCCAAGGAATCCAAGAGCAACTGTCTCTTGTAAGGCACTGAACAAGGAGGGGGCAGGCTGAGAGTACAAAATGGTATTTAAAGCATTAATTTTATCACTTCTTCCAAATCTTGATCAAAACAGTCTTTACCTGCTTTTCTTCAGCAGTTTGAGCAATGAGACCAAATCAGTGCTGGAAGAGCCCCAAGCCCTGGGACCCCTCTGCCCTGCCTGCTGATTTTGGGGATTTTGGGGTCCCCACTGGGACCTTGCTGTGCTCAGGGGCTGTCCCAGTTCCCCTGGCTGGGAGGAGACTGGTCTGAGCTTCACAGCTCTCTGGAGAAATAACCCCAACTCATTTTGCTCTCCCTCCCACCCCCCTCTTTAGGGCCAGGTTATCAGCCTGTCTGTGCAAGCAGGAACCCAGAATATTCCAGAATGGGCAGTGGGTTCCTTTGCTGTGTCAGCACAGCACTTTTGGCTCCCTGGACACTCAGCTGAGCCCTGGCATCTCTCCTTGGTTTTGCACTGAGCAGCTGTGAACGTTTTTCCTGATGGAACAGTTTCCTACAAGTGAAATCTTTAATCTGTGCATGCAGATCCCTTCTAATAGAATCAGGCTCTTTATTCAGGGGAGCAGATCTGATGAAACATCCCATTTCAGCGAGGGCACTTTAGGCCAGACATCAGGAAAACCTTGCTAATGATTAAAATGGTGAGGCACAGCCTGGGCTGCCAGGAGAGCTTAAGGAAACTCCATCATGGGAAGTCTTTAAGAATAATTTTGGCAGCTATTATCAGGAATGATTTAACTATAATTGATCTTGACTTGGAGCAAGAGAATGGACTGGATGACTTCTTCTTTCTTGTTTTGCATGATTTCCAAGGAATTCTCAGAAAACAGAGTTGAATTTAGACGGTTCAGTGTTACCAAATGTTCCTTCCCCTCTTTCTAGGGGAATTTTTTACCACATTTCAACTGAGCGTGCAAATATTTGAACACAATTTGTAATTTCGCACGTGTCGAGGTCTGAAACTCTTGGGGATGTAGCTCCACCTCTCCAAACATTTAAATATTTTTCCTTCTGCTGTTGTTTGGTGGGTTTGTTGTGCCTTGAGTTGGTGCTTCCCCAGAGAAGCCAAAGGTGGGGATGGGGCTGGAAGGAGGAGCTGCAGCCACTGTGCAGGGCCAGGCTGAGCCAAAGCCTTTAGTTCCACAAATAAGAATTAGAACAAAGAGGGCTTCAAGCAAATACTGCTCAAGTGGAGTTAAAGGCAGAGCTGAGCATTCAGAAAATGACTCAGAGCAGCGAGCAGGGGGCTGTGCCTCGAGCTGCTGTCCCAGGCTGGGTTACTGACTCCTCGAGAGAAGTGAGTAACAGCAAAACTGATCACTGCACTGATACTGTGCTTGGCCTTAAAACCCCCCATGGAATGTGTAATCTGCACATTTTCTAATTTTAAAAAAGCAATTATATTAGTCACTCTTTGCATTTGCTTCTCCAGACTCTATGGAGATAGACAGATACAGATACTGATGTCACACTTGATATGTTCAGAATGAGAATTTCAGCCTGAAGATTTTCAGCCTCCAGCAGAGGATGTTCCACAGTGCTGGGGCTGCTCCCCATGGTCTGACTGCAGGATGGGCAGAGGAGACTCAGAAACCTGGAAACAGCTGGAAAGAGCTGGAAACAGCCCCTCCACACCTCAATGCACGGGCACTGTGAGTGCTGGGAGTAACCAATAACCCCAAATCACAACAACTGCTCTGTGTCATCTCTCAAACACATTTGTGATTTCTTTCAGACATTTTACTCCATTCAGGCTGAACCCTGCAGCCCTGACAGCAGACAGCCCAGCTCATATTCCCTGACAGAGGTGGGCCAAAGCTGGAGTTACTTTCCAAATCCCTGTGACTTTGCAAGTTGGAATTAGAATATTTAGGCAAACCACACAAGTGATTTTGGCTCCAGGATGTGCAAGACTTGCCTGGTGAGCTTTAGCCAAATAAAACCACGCTGGGTTTTATTTCCCAGCAGCTTTTCCAGGCAAGGATGCTTTTCAGAAAATGAAACCCATTGAGCCAGGCCAAGCAAGGAGGGAAGAGTGTGTAAGGTTAGAACCATGTCACATTAAAGGGTTTTGCTCCTCCCCTCTATGGTTTCACTGAGTCCAGCAGAACTCACCCCTGGGCACTCCTGAACCTGCAGCCAGGAGCAGCTGAGAGATTGTCTCTAATTAAAAGAAAACAAAACAATTTTATTAGTCACTCTTTGCATTTGCTTCCCCAGACTCTATGGAGATAGACAGCTACAGCTACAGATACTGATGTCACACTTGATATGTTCAGAACGAGAATTTCACAGCCTCAGTCCAGAAAGGCTGTGAAACACCTGAAGGAGGTAAAATGTTCTGTACAAAACCACTTTCTCCTTTTTTTTTTTTTTTTAGTGAATGGCTGTGTGCAGTTATTGCCATCCCTGGTTTGCCCCATGGAGCAGGAGGCTCAAACAAGGCTGGTACAAATCAGACTTGCAAAGAAGTTCATTGTCCATGGAGCTCTGTGGTTTTCAGCCAGAGCCTGGCTCTTGGAGCACTCTGGGACAGGGGGAAATGTCCCTGCCCATGACAGGGACTGGAACAAGATGGACTTTGAGGTCCCTTCCCACCCAAGAGTTGGCATCTCCTGAAGTTTCTAATTTATTATTTGCACAGAGGTGACTCCCACATCCCCACTGCTCTGGGTTCCTGTGTGTCCTGGCTGGAGGAGCTGAGCCCTGGGGCACAGGAGCACTGCTGCTTTGCTCTCTGTGAACTCTGATCTCGGAGATGCTCGTGCTGAGCAGGACTCAGCTGTTCTTGCTCCCTGGGAGCAGCACAGGGCTCTGGGCAGGGTCCCTGCAGCAGAGCTCTGCTCCTGGCTGGGATCACTCTGCACAACTCTGCTCCTGCACTTCATGGTGTGCAGAACTAGGCTTCAGCCTCTCCTTGTCTTCCCATCTGCACAAAACTTCCATGTGTTAAAAAAAGCTTTATGTCCCTTTTCAGACTGAGCAAAAAAAGGAAAAGGTGACTGAGCATCTCAGTGCCCCTTTCCCCACCCCAAGGTGGGACGAGCAGGGATGACCCAGTGCCCTGCCTCTGCTGAGCTGTGGCTCTTTGGGAGCTCAGGCACTCAGATTTGGGGAGAGAAATGATGGAAGCAGGTGTGAGGGGGATTGAAATCTCCTCTGCTGACTCTCAGTGCTAATGGATTTCTCGGTGCTGGTATTTCAGCACCGTGTGTTTCCCTCCTGGAATCCATCCTGTGTGTGTGTGACATCCCAGCTCCCAGCTGTGGAGATGAGTGTGTGCTCACTGAGCCCGGCTTTGGGTGAGAAATGGGCCAGGGGAACAAAGGAACTAGAAAGGACAGGTCTGTGTTCTCATTTACTGAACAGTGGAGAGGGAGAGGAATGAGACCCTGCAGAACCATGGGCTGAGCCCAGCTGGGAGAGACCCCCAGAGCCCCTGGTCCCTCCTGCTCAGAGGGATCAGCTCCTGTGGGGTTTGCCCAGGGTGAATCCTGCCCTGCAGGGTGTGTGAGCCCCCAGCACCACCTGCCCAAATTAACTCCTGCCCTGCAGGGTGTGTGAGCCCCCAGCACCACCTGCCCAAATTAACTCCTGCCCTGCAGGGTGTGTGAGCCTCAGCAGCCCCGTGGGACACTGTGGCTGCAGGGAGGCCATGGGGAAGTGCTGAGCTATTCCTCCCCCTCTCCTGGGCTCAGAACTGCCCAGGCAGGAGCATCCTGCAGGAATTCTCTCTTATATGGCTCAGCTTGGTGAAAACTTCACGAGCCTGAGCAGAGTTTGGGTTTGTGATCATATCCAAAGCAGGAGATGTTTTGCCAGGGGGTTGCTGTGAAAATTGCTCCCAGCTCCATTGACTGCCTGTGCTGCCTCTGCAGCATCAATTCTATCCCTGGCTGACACCTTTGATTTTGGAATTGTCTCCATTTTCCACAGAAAAGTATGTACATCAGCTATTTTTGGATAGTGTGTATTTAATCTCCTGCAAGAAATGGAGCAAGTCACTTGTTCCTTATTTCCAGAGCCATTACATTTCTCTTGGTGACAGCTCCAAGGAACAGAGACCCTTATCTTGTCTTCATTTGGGTGATCCAAAGACATCAAACCAAAGATTCCCTTCTGTGCCAGTGTGGGGTAAATCCTGTGCAGCACCAGCCAGGTGAGGCAGCTCCTCCTCGTTTGCTGAAAGGGAATTTCAGAAGGAGCCAGGTTCTGGATGGTCCTTGGTGAATTTGGAGCCAATTTAAAATGCTCCAGGCTGTTCATCACCTCTGGTCATTCTTTTCTTTTATGCCTAGCTGAGGATAAGCTGTGGTCTTTGCACCATGTAAAGTGTGTTTGGACTCTTTGCTGGAGTGAAAAATGAGCTGTTATCTGTGCCAGTACTGAGGAGAGAGGGAGAAATCTGGGACAGTCACAGGGGCTGCCAAGGGAAACAGCCCGTGGAAGATCTGAGTGGTTTAATAGCAAACACAGAGAGCAGAGGCACTCCCTGAGAGCTGCTCGTGATGGGAAAGTGTCCAAGAGGCTGAGCAGCATCAGAGGGGCTGGAAAACCCAGCCTGGGGGGTTCTCTGGGCTGAGGAAATGATGGAAGGGATCTGCAGTGCCCAGGGCTGGGGGTCCTGGTTTGCTCTGCCTGTGCTCCTGCTGTGAATCCCCAGACCTGGACACACAGAGATGTCACCCAACAACGGGACATTGTCATCTGGGACCTTGACAGCAAATCCTCTCACTGGCATCAGCAGCCAAAGGAGGGGACAGCACACCAAGGGATGTTGTGCCATGCCTGAGGAGGTGCCATCACCTTCCCAGGGCTGGGCTGTGATGGAGTCACAGGAGGGGACACCAGCACCGTGCAAGGAGGAGCTGTTGGATGAGTCAATCCAGCTTTGCCAATCCAGCTCGAGTGCAGAGCTGATAAATGGATTTCTGTTTGTGGCAGGACAGGTGGCCCTGCAAGGAGCATGGAGTTGAACTCAATGACCTTATGGGTCCATATCAACTCCAGATTCCATTATTTTACTTTCTGCCTGGTTTCTGGTTCAGTGGATGCATCTGCTGGAGCAGGAGCCCCCAAAGCAGATCCTGCTGTCATTTCCCTGCTGGTGTTTGCCAGGCCCTAGGACAGGGTGAGATTTCTGCCCAAATATCAGCCCTTGTTTGCAGTGGCTGGACACTGCTCTCTGGGATTTCTGTCTCTGAAATGCAAGGAACAAAAAAATTTCTTTCTTGCCAAGAAATTATGTGGAATTTCAGAGGAGCAAAAGTCAATGGTCTGGATTTGTAATTTCCTCCCATCTAAAAAGCTACAACTCATATGAACAATTTACATCAAAAGGAGTAAAGCATCACACACAGACTCTTATAAAATACTCAGAACACCCAGAATTTGGACCTGAGTAAATTTATGCCAATTCTACTCACAGAACTTCTCCTGCTGCTGCCCTGCAGTTGTAGCAGTGTGGTGGTGTTGAGCTGGAGCAGATCCTGCTCGGAGCATCAGGTCACAGACACTTTAATTGTTGCTTTGTCGAAGGCCATGGAAGGCTTTCACTCTCAGTCTGACCCTCAAGTGAAGAATTTTGGCCCAGTAACCAATGTTAAGTAGGAGAAGAGGCTGGCTCTGAAGCTGGGATAATCTACACAGGAAGGGAGGTCTGACCCCTGCTTGGCTGCTGCCTCAGACTATTTATTTGTGGAGGCTCAGAGAGTGCCCAGCCCTGAGCACAGCCCAGGGGAAATGGGAAATGAGTGCCTGGAGCAGGGCTGGGAGCAGGAGCTGCCTGGTGGTGAAGATGTGGCTGCTCCCTTCTCTGCCCCTCAGGTCATTCTCCATCCCCTGCAGCCCCTCCCTGGCTGCTCCTTTCCCACCCACAGCTCTGCCCCCTCCTGCTGCCCCTGCAGGCTCCGAGGGAAGCACAGTCCCCTCTCCTGGAGCCTCAGGGGCTTCCTTCTGTCTGCTCCAGAGCAGGAGTGCTCCTCAAGGCTCTGCTCTTCCTGCTGCCCGTGCTCTGGCAGACATGGAAATGACTTTATTAGATAGATAGATAGATAGATAGATAGATAGATAGATAGATATAGATATATAGATATATAGATATATAGATATATAGATATATAGATATATAGATATATAGATATATATGATATAGATATAGATATATAGATATAGATTAGGTATAGACATAGACATAGATATAGATATAGATATAGATATAGATATAGATATAGATATAGAGATATAGACATAGATATAAACATGCTTAAAGAGGACACAAACTCTTCTCCCATATTACTGCCCAGGTCTGTCAGCAACTCAAAATATCAACCAAGCCCAGGGCAAGTGGAGCTTGCCAGGGCTCCCTCAGCTGGGTTTGGGGCCCTGGCAGGCAGCGTGGGGTGTCCTCCTGGGCAGGGACTGCACTCTATTTACACTGTTTACACTCCATTTACACTACTTATACTATTTACACCCTATTTACACTCTATTTGCACCATTTACACTCTATTTACACTACTTACACTATTTACACTACTTACACTGTTTACGCTATTTACACTCTATTTACACTATTTACACTACTTACACTATTTACACACTATTTACACTCTATTTACACTATTTACACTATTCACCCCCTGTTTCCTCCATTTCCAGCTCTGCACTGGGGAGCAGCTCTGGGTGCATGTCCTGGGCCCCTGCATGGCAGGTGACTCCCATTCTGTGTCCTTGTCCAGGCACAAAAGGGGTTTGTCCAGAACAGCACCTGGGGCAGCCCTGGCCACGCTCCCAGGCTCAGGGAACTGCTGGAATGTACACAGAAAGGTCAAACTCACAGCATCAACATCTCCCAGCCTCTATTTTCATTTAATTAAAAAGAATCAGATACTAATTAGTGTTTTTAATTGGGCTTATCAATCTCAAATGAACCCAATGGAAACCAATAAAATCCGAGTTCAGGACTTCATTACCAGAATGAGAAGCTGTTTATTTTCCTTACAAAATAAAACATAAATAAATAAAGCATTTCCTTTAAAAATAAAGCAGAATTTCCTCAGAATTTTCATCTGCCTTTGCAGAGCTGTCTGTGAATCCCTCATGGTGGTTTTGGGAAATTCACCCGAGCCAGGCTGGCACAGGGCTGGTGGCCCAGGCTCTCTCACCAGCAGAGCTGTGCTAGCAGCAGGAGGAGTTTTTGGAAATATGGAAGAAGAAATTTACTTTTATTTTCCTTGGAGTCCTCTAAGTGTCTTTGACAAGCATGGCCATAATGTTGTTTACACAAGCAGAGGTACCAATATCTGAAGTATGGAAATATTGCCACAGAATAAACACAGAGCTGGGCTGAGCTGAGCTCCTCTCCAGTATCCAGGGGATGTTGCCACTCTCCTGACATATGGAAATGTTTTCTCCCAATAATCTCCTGCAGAAGGAGTTCTGGGCCAACCACTCATACATTCAAATTCCATAAAATATATAGCAGAGTTTATAAAGTTATTAGAACAGAGATGGGCTTGGAGCTCTTGTTTCATTGTACAATATGCAGCTTCAGCAGAAGAGATCTGTAAACAGCTCTTTTAGCTGAATACAAAACTCTCTTTAATATTTACTCTGACAATCTCCATGGTGGACCCCAGCCAGTGTGTTTATGCAGCTCCAGGCCTGGAGGTTTCTGCTCCAGTCTTACAGCTGAATGTTTTCCTGTGTGATGGACGATTATTTCAAACTGCTGCTCTCCCCAGCCCTCAAACCCAGGACAGTTCTTGTTTCAAGCTGTAATTTCAGTGTAGAGCAGATTCCACAGAGATTTCATGTCAGTGTTTGTACACAAGGAGCAGAGCTCAGAGGTTCCCTCTGCAGAAGTAACAGAAGAACAGAATCAGTCCTCCAGGATTCAGTTAAAGAGTAATAAATAACATTGGTGTGCATCCTCTAAATAATTATGTTTGCTAAAACAACCAAACTGAAACACCATCCCAGAATCTTTATGGCAGTTAAAATTGCTTTTTGCAGTTGTTGCCTGGACACCCAGCACTGGATCAAGCCTGGGTAAAAGTCAAATGACAGCAGCTTTGTTTGGCTCTGAGCACTCGTTTCTGCCTCCCAAACCCAAGGGATGCTTCAGGAGAGAGACACAAACAATTCCCCAGGAGCTGCTGGTCGATGCAGGGCTGATCAATGTGATTAGCTGGAGCTGGCTGAGTGACCAGGGGCAGCTTTGAGCAGCCCCTGGCACACGCTGTGCTTGCAGCCCTCTGCCACCAGCAAAGCAGTGACACCCACAGCTCCTGCCCATCCTTTGGTGCCAGCATTAAATTACCTCCTCTTCCATCTGCACAAGCCAGGCTGATACAAAATGATGTGAGAAGTGTGCAAAGAAAAAACGGTTTTTAAAGGTAATTTAAACAGAGTCCCTTGTGAAAGGCCTAAGGAAATGCTGCTGAGCAGTGGTGTGATAATGGAAGAGAGGCAAAATTATGGAAATTGCTGCTCATTGAGCATTTATTCTGAATATAACCCAGCACTGTGCCCATCTGTGGGAGGAGTAAAGCAGAGTTCAGAGTGGCTGGGGCACCTGCACTGCTCTGGTTGCTTTAGTGAATTTATACTGAGGCTGGAATTTCAAAGGGCTCTCTTCTTGGCTTGTTTATATTTAGTGTAAGTCTAAATAGAGAAGCAATCAAATGATGAAATTAACACAAATTTTGGTGCACTTTTACTGATTGCCACAGAATGACCTTCTAATTATTCTGTGCCTGCAGCTTAGGCACCCTGAAAAATCTGTGATTGCATGGATGGAGGGTCTCTTCTCCTTTCAGAACAGGGTTCCCTGAACTCCTTCCCAGTTTCCTCCAGTGCCTGCCTGTGCTCAGTGCCAGTAAAGGTGACACCAGTGACAAGGAGTCAGGAAAATGGGGCTCCAGGGGTTCTTCCCTGACACAACTGAACACAGCCTGTGCTCAGTAAATATCTTAATGTTTTTCATTCCAACCTCTGTAACCAAACCTAAAGGAAATCAATATGACCTTGCCCAAGAACATGGATTTTGGTTTGGTTCCTAATTTTAACTTCTAGATAGAACTGAGGAGATTTGGCTTTTGCCATGGCTCCTGATCCCGAGCTGGCATCTGCCCTCAGTGCTGGGAGCAGCCTGGCTGCCCTGCAGAGCTCCCTGAGCAGGGCCAAGCTCAAACACAACATTATTATTATTATTATTATTATTATTATTATTATTATTATTATTATTATTATTATTATTATGTGGCCTTATTGACACACTGCTTAGAGAGTCCCTGAGCTGAATTGGAAAAAACAGTTTTGAAACCCTGTGCAGGAGAATTGTCCAGGAACAGAGGTGAGTGTTTAGGTACAGAGAGGGCTCTGTGCATCCTCCTGCAGGAGGGTCCCAGAGCCCCCTGCCCAGCCAAGGCAAGGGCAGCAGCAGCCTGTGTGCAGTGTCAAACACAGCTCATGGTTCCAGACATCTGAGCTGGAAATGTACTCACTCATGATATTCCACAAGTCTGAGGCTTTCTGATGTTTTGGGTCTGTTGTCATCTTGATTTATTTTCTGGGCTTGAAAGGCTTGAACTTGGAAATCCATCTTTAGGTTCGTGCCTGTCTGCTCAGCACTTCCCTGGGTTGCTCTGGTATTTTATCTTCCTGAAGATTACTCTGCTGGAGTAAATGTAAGGATGGCAAAAGCCTCTGGAGGCACTTTGGGCTGGTTTATTAAGGAAGAAAAATGCAGTACATTTTCAAAAACGCTGCCGTGGGAAAGAAGGGAACAAGAAATCCCTTTTGGAAATCTCCTGCTCAGGTGATCTGAGGGATGTGACCAACACCCTGCTCTGTGCTGCCACTGGGATCTGCCGGGCTGGGATGGGGGAAATCACTCACAGGAGCTGCTTGTGGGAGTGGGAAGGGATCCAGCCACTCCATTGCAGTGTGAATGAACCTGGGCACGAGGCTGGGAGTGGGGACACGGCCAGGGGGGCACGGCCCCACAGCTGGAATGGCCCCACAGCTGGACAGAGCCCCACAGCTGGACACGGCCCCACAGCTGGACAGAGCCAGGGGACACAGCCCCACAGCTGGACACGGCCCCACAGCTGGACAGAGCCAGGGGACACAGCCCCACAGCTGGACACGGCCAGGGGGGCACTGCCCCACAGCTGGACACAGCCCCACAGCTGGACAGAGCCAGGGGGGCACTGCCCCACAGCTGGACACAGCCCCACAGCTGGACACGGCCCCACAGCTGGACAGAGCCCCACAGCTGGACACGGCCCCACAGCTGGACACGGCCCTGTGCAGCCTCCCCAGCCCCAGCTCACCTGCCCACCCCTGCGCATGGCACACAGAAGGTTCTGGAAGAGCTGGGACATGGGAGAAGGAAGGTTCTGGAAGTGCTGGGCTGTGGCAGATGGAAGGTTCTGGAAGCACTGATGGAATGTGGCAGATGGAAGGTTCTGGAAGCACTGATGGAACGTGGCAGATGGAAGGTTCTGGAAGCACTGATGGAACGTGGCAGATGGAAGGTTCTGGAACTGCTGGGCTGTGGTTGCCATCACTCACAAGGCAAATTTTAAATACAGACCTTAGGACCTGGTTTGAATTTTTTGCAACTGTCAGATCTGTTTTAATCCCCATCTTCTTTGACCAACAAAGACTTTACAAAGAAATGTATTTCCTTGTGTTTTTTTCCACCGTCTGTTTGATGCTGCTCCAGTACCAAGTGATTCAGACAGCTCAGCTGAGGAAGGCAAGAGCCAGATCTCCCTTCTTGTCTTTGCAAAAGCATTTCGGGGTCAGTTCCTCAGCCCTGCAAAAATGCAGCTCAGGAACATTCCCGGGTTTCTTGTGCCAGGAGAGCTTTGTGGCAGTCACTTCAGAGAGCTGAGGGAACTTTTTTCTGAGATAAATCACCACCACCACTTTGACAGCAAATATCCATCTTCAGCCCAGAGCACTTAATGGCCATGAGCTAATCTTCATCATAAATACCGGTTCCAATTTTGCTTCAAACAGGTGGAATGTCAAATGGTGAGTGTTGGCCGGCTGAAATTAGTTTGATCTTGATCAGAACTACAGTGGGAGCTCTGGCTCTGAGGGCAAACACAAAGATTAAGTGTCACCCTGCAGAAAAATGATGGATTTGCTGCAGGGGAAGAAAGAAACTGAACTGCTCGTTTCCAAGCCCCCTTGCTGGAATTATTCCAGGTAGCCTTTGCCTGCTCCGTGCTCAGGCTCTGAGCATTTGGAGCAGAGATGGGAACTGCAGGCAGAGGAGAGAGGGGCTGACCTGCCTGCCTGGCCACGAGTGTCACACAGCTCTGGAGGTGCTGCAGCTCCCCAGGCTCAGCCCCAGCTTTATCCATTGGATTTTTTATCTCCTTTCCCCCAGTTCCCTGCCAGCTCCTCCAGAATTACCCAGCTCTGTGTTTCCCAGCCTTTCACCAACTATTAGAATGGCTTTTTTGTGATTACTAAAAAAGACTTCCAAGCTTCCCAAACGTCATCCTGCACTAAAAGCATAAAGGAAGGTGCAGACTGTGCTGGGGGGACTTCACAGGCTGATTTCTTTGTACCACTGAACGGCTTTGAATCGAGCTGCAATTGAACAGTGACTAATTCTGAGTGCAGAGATTTCTTCTCTTATTTAGATCTCGTGCATCACTTCTATAATAATGCTGAATAATATTACCAGCGCTGTATTGTGGCTTCTCCAAGGATTTCAGTTTGATTATTAAAACTGCTGCACCAATCTGTGCAGGCTCTTTGGGAGGCAGATTGGTTTGGGAGGTACAGGATTCAAATCAGGATTGAGTAGGGTAAGGGAGAGCTGGTGGGACAGAGGGACAGAGGGATGGGGACAGAGGGACACGGAGACAGAGGGACACAGGGACAGTGGGATAGAGGGATAAAGGGATAGAGGAACAGAGGAACAGGAGGACAAGGGGACAGAGGGACACAGGGACAGTGGGATAGAGGGATAAAGGGATAGAGGAACAGAGGAACAGGAGGACAAGGGGACAGTGGGACAGAGGACAGCAGGATGCTGCCCAAGCAGCAGGGAGGGGACAAGGCCATCCCCAGGCACAGCCACTGGTCCCATTCTGGGATCACCCCCGCAGGTGGGACAGGAGGGGACGGGCACTGCCCCAGGTCAGACCCTCAGAGAGTCCCTGAGCAGAGCAGGCCCTGGCTGCTGCAGATGTGCTGGTTATAAATACGTGCTGTACTTTGGAAAGGGCTGCTCAATTCCCCAATAACGCTGGATTTATTCCTCCCAGTTGTCTCCAGTCTCCGGGTCGGAGCTGTGCAGCCCATTGGCTGCCTGGGATGGTTTCTCAGGAAACTGGCAATTAAGGAGCAGGAAAAACGTCTGTGAGTCACAGATAGTTATAAACAAGCTGGGGGGATTGATTGGGCTGCAGCAGGAGCCCTCCAGCAGTGCCAGGTGCCTGTCCCGGGGCTGGCAGGGCCAGGCTGGGCTCAGACTGGCACCAGGGCTGGCACCAGGAGTGGCACCAGGAGTGGCACCAGGAGTGGCACCAGGAGTGGCTGCTGCCCTGGTGCCACTCTGAGGATGAACAGCTGGGTTGTGGTGTATCTGCTGTCCCAGTGCCATTCTGGGCTACCCAGCTGAGTTTGGGTCCATCCCAGTCCTGGTGCAGTGATTGTCCCCAGCACCAGAGCTCTGTGTCCTGCAGCTGTGGGCAGGGACCTGCTGGCTCCTGCTGCTCTCACTGAGGACAGAAGGACTTTGAGGGCACAAGGACATTAAGGGTCCCCTGTTGTCCCCATCTGTGTGCTGGGCCCCGCTGCTCTGGCACACCTGGAGCAGGAATATTTGGGAAGGGAGCTGTCCTGAGGAAACCTCACCTCTCTCCTCTCTCCCAAGCCCTGGGGCACCTCAGCACCCAGAATTTTATGTTTTGGGGATGGTCTGGGATGGCTCTGTGCTCCTGCAAAGCCAGGATCCCCCAAACCAGCACACCAAAAAGGAGATTAAAATAAATGCAGGACCTGTGCAGAGCCTGCCACGGGCAGGGCCCATGGTGGCAGCCCCAGTCTGTGTGCTGGCCACTGGCACCTGGCAGGGGTGGCCCCTGGCACACACTGGTGGGACTTTGGCACCCATTGGGGTGGCCACCAGACCATCAGAGTGGCCACCAGGACCTCGTGGTGCTGTGCTGGGCCACTGGTGAGCAGTGAGGCACTGGAGAGGAGAGCCAGGAAACAGCAAGGGCTTCTCAGCAGCTCCTTTTCTATTTATTCCCTCTCCATTGGAGCAGCGATTGTGTCCTGAAATAATTCCTGTGCTGTCACAGGGGCGCTGATGAGAGACCCAGAAATAGCTTCCCCCACAGCAAAGCCTCGTGGTGAGCTGCACACACAGCCCTGCTCCCTCTGCTCAGCTTCTATCCCCCACTTCCACAGCAGCACTCAGAAATTTGGGGAAATTTCTCCTTTTCATTCTGAACCTGTCTCTCAGTGCCACACAAAACTTCTCTGCTGTCAGCGCTCCCATTATGGGCCTCGTGCATTCTGACTTGCATTAGTCTGGAATATAAAAATCTTCTCTCATATTAAAGCTAATCTAGAATTTTGATTTAATAAATTGGATCATGCTCAAGGAAATCAGTGTGAAATATCAGCTTGTTAAGTTTCATATCACCAGCTCTCTGATAGGTATAATATGGCAATTTCTGGTGAATAAATTATCAAAAAGTTTTATGTGCTGTGTCTAATCTCAATTTCCATCAGATAGAAATTACCACCTACCTCCCAAAGGATGGATTTTTTATTATTATTCTTCTGTACAACAGCTAAACTAATTATGCTGTTTGGGGTGGGAGTTTATGAAAAAGACACAGAGGGTGGTTCTTAGGGAATTATCTTATTAATGTTGCTTCAGCCATCCAAACAAACACGAGGGATTCACCTGAGAGGGAGGCACATTCATCAACTGCTCTGATCCAGGGGATCAGCTCTGTCCCACTTCAAAGTCTCATCTTCACTGTTTGGCACCAGCTCCCAGCTTTATCACTTTGTTAAATGCCCTCCTCTGCTCAGCACTTTGGAGATCTTTTCCTGAGGGTTGTTTTTTCCTCTGGCCCTTGCTGAGCTGCATCATTATTCCACATCTTAACGGCGCTCTAATCTTCCTCCTAATTACATGTAATGAGTATTTTGGAGTTGACAGAAGTACATCAAGACATAATAATAAAGAAAATTACCAAATTGAGTCTTCCAATTACATTCTATTAGCTCAGATGGTTGGCATCTAGAAGAAATAAAAATAGGCATTATTAAAATCCTTCCATTTTCCCTTGGTATTTTCCCCCTACCCCACATGGTGCTTCCACAGCCCCATCAGCACCAGGCTCTGTGTCCAGGAAAAGCCTTGCAGAGGCTGAGCAGGACAGTGCTGGCAGTGTGTGACCCTGCTGCTGCTGCTGCAGGAAGCACCAGCCCCAGCTGAGACCCCAAACCCACCCTGTGAGTTGGGCAAGGACCATCCCCTCCCTCCCAGCTGAGAGACCCCAAACCCACCCTGTGAGTTGGGCAAGGACCTTCCCCTCCCTCCCAGCTGAGACCCCAAACCCACCCTGTGAATTGGGCAAGGACCATCCCCTCCCTCCCAGCTGAGACCCCAAACCCACCCTGTGAATTGGGCAAGGACCTTCCCCTCCCTCCCAACTGAGAGACCCCAAACCCACCCTGTGAGTTGGGCAAGGACCTTCCCCTCCCTCCCCTCCCTCCCAGCCCAGCTCCAGCACCTGGGGCAGGCAGCCAGGCTGGGGCTGGGGCTCAGCCCTGCCTCAGACATGGAGCTGGCTGTGATTTCACATCCTGCCCCCAGTGAGGGCTCCAGCAGCAGAAAAGCACCGATGGGAATTGCTGCTGTCACTTGTGCTGGCTGTTGATGAGGCAGGATTGGGTTAGGCAGGTGTCAGCGGTGGCACCACGTCTGCCCTGGCTCAGGTACCAGAAAATCAGGGAACATGAGCTCTCAAATCACATTTTGGTGCCAATATCTTCCTTGGCAATAAGGGGAAGAAGAAAAGCAATTTCAGGAAAAGGCAGTATATAAGGCACGGTGGCTCCTGGAGCAGAACAATTATTGCTGCTATAAAGGAGCCTGTGATGCATCATCTGCTCCTCAACAACTCCTGAGAGAGGGGAGGGTTATCGAGGGACTCGGGGCCAATCTCTAACCCCAATCTTTAATAAAGAGCTGGAAAGAAATCAGGAAATTATACACTTGTAGGGTTGATCTCAATGGTAAATGCGAGTCTACAGAAATTAATAAAGGATGAGGTCACCCAGCAGCTGGAGGAGTTCGTGTTGGTTTGAAAAAAATGCTCCAGATGGCTTTTCTAAGTTCTTTTTTAAAGGCATAAGGCCTTACCTGACACAGCTGTAAGAATGTTCTCAGCAGCTGACAGAGGAGACAGGGTGAGGTGGGCAGTGACAGCACCTGGGGCAGGCACAGCTCAGGATTCCTGTGGGCAAGGGCAGAGGTGGCACAGCAGGACCTGCCCTCCCCAGCACTGCCCTGCAGACTCAACAGTGACCAGGACAAAAAACCTTTCAGTCTGGGGAGAAAACCCTCATGGGCAGCCCCAGGGGATATTGGAGGGGCTGGGCTGGGGTTTGGGATCAGGAATGGAAGGCTTGGGAGAGACAGGAGCTGCCTGGAACCCTCAATGTCACTGCTGAATTCTGAGAGGGGAGAGGGGAGAAGTTCCTTGAACAGGAGGTGCCTGACCCACATGGTGCCATCCCTGTGGTGTCCCAGGGGACGTTCATGGCCAGCAGGGAGGGAGAATTGCCAGCCTGGGGCTGGCTGAGGGCAGGGCTGGTGCTGGCAGCTGGGGATGCTTTGGCAGCAAGGAGCAGCTCTGCCTCCATCCTCACTCTGGCCATGGCCAGCCTGGCAGATTTATCTGGAATTCCATGGCACTGTTTCCTCAGCTGAGGAGACTTTGCTCAGCTCTATTGCCAAGGCTCATGCAATACAGGAATTTCCTCTGGTTTTACTACAATGTCTCATTTTAACCTATTACTCCAGCCCCAAAATTGCACTAAAAGCCCAGTGAGTGGGAAATGCAGCAGAAAAGAACCTGCAGAAGTTTTCCCAGCTGGGTGGTCTCAGCCCTGCAGCTCCCACATTTTCCACAGAGAACTTCAGGTGAACTTTGAGCCCTGAGCTAATCCTGAGCAAGCTCTGTGGATGAGAAGAAGCTTTTACAAGGCAGGGATTCTCTCCTGACCCTTCTCTGCTGAGGGACTGTCCAGGGGACAAAAAGTGGGGCACCCTCAGCTCTGTCTTGCTCAGCCACTGGAAGCGATGTGATCAGTAAATAAACATTTCAGCACTGGGTGAACGAGATGTTTCTGTGCTGGGGAACTGCAGGGGCTGGAATTAGTCAGCAGGAGCCACTGGAACCAGCACCTGACCCTCTCTGCAGGCCCTGACACGCTCCTGCCCACCCAGCTCTGCTGCTTTTGGAAAAAATGTGCTGTTTTTCAGCTGGTTTCTAATGCCTCATTAGCCTCTTCATCCCCTGGTGTGTGGGATGGTTTTATCCCCAGGTTTTAGCCCTGGTTTACTCAGCTGTCTGTGGGGCTCTGGGTGAGCTCTGTCACCAGCTCTGGCAGATTTCCTGGCCCTGAACACAGCACAGTTACTAATCTATTTACTAATTCCTTCACCAACACCGTTACTAACATATTTACTCATTTATTGACTGCATATTAGTAAATATTCAGACTGATTAGCTGGAAACTCCTTCTGTTGGGTTCTTTCTCAGTTCCAGAGTGCTGAGCTGGGAGCCACCAGCCCCAGCCCCCCTTTGGGGCTCCTTGTCACCCCCCTGGACAAGATTCCACACTGTGTCCCTGTAAATTTTGGTAATCAAAACCATAATTTTGGTCTTTCTTTTGGTCTTTTGCTCCTAATGCCTGATAATGGATAGATGGGAGGGAAAAAGGAGAAAACCTCAACATTTGACCAGTGCCAGAGGTTTCAAATCAGGGCAAAATTGAAACTTATACAAAGAAACTTATTTAAGATATTTTATTTTATTTTAGATTTTTATCATTTTCCTTCCCATTAAAAAGCTGACACACAGGTGCATGTCTAACTCCACCCATTGCCATCTTTCATGTCTTGGCCCTTTTTAAATGTCCTTTTATTTTTACCCCTGCTTTTGTTCTTTCCTTTATTCAACAGTGACAATTCAAACCACCTTTTTTTTAAGCACATTGCCAGGTCAGTAAATCACTATACAAACTTTTTAAAGTTAGGCTGCAATGTGCACGGCCATAACCAGCCAATAAATAAATTTGTTGGCATCTAAAGGTGTCCTCTCCCAACAGACTTCCTTACAGTCATTTCCTAATCTTCCTGCTGACTGACTTACCAAAGTCACCCTTTCTGTCCTGAGGAGAAAAAGAAGGAACACTAAGGAATCATTCCTTCCCATCATCTGTTTCTGCTAAATCAGCAGCGGGTCAGGTTGGCTCAGGAAGAGCTCTCCTCATCCCAAATGAAGCTGTGCTGTGAAAAGCAGCCTGGTGACCGTGAGATTTGGGAGTGCTGTTTAAAATCAGCAGGGATCAGGGCAAGGTGGAGCTGGGGATGTGGCTCATCCCCTTCCTGGGCCTGCAGCCTCTTCATCCACCCTGCTCGAGGAGCTGCAACAAGGCAGGAATTATTACAGTAATGTCCCTGTCACTCTGAATAAAACATGAACAAAATGAGTTACTCTTGCCTCAGATTGAAGCAATTATTTCATGTCTCCTTGCACGAGGCCATGTGTAACCAATTGCTGCAGACAGGGCTGTAAAGGATGGAGGGATAACAGCTGGGACTAATTGGAATGGTGGGACTTGATTCACTCCATTTATTTATTTATTTGTGTGTGTGCAGGGAGGGGAGGGGAGCTCCCCTCAGCACGCAGAGTATTTAAAGGGAAAAGAGCTGTGGTGAGTGTGCTGGTGAGCTTGGCTGCTCTAATGGACCTTCCCACCCTGATCCATCCTGCTCCCCAGCCTGTCACCCTGCCAGCACCCTGTGCCCCGCCTGTCCTGCCACCCTGGCACTGCCAGCTGCTCCCACACCTGCTGGGACGGGCACTGCAGCTCCCAGCCTGGGCTGCTCAAGGGAAAACATTTCTCTTCATCTGTGTCTCATCACTCACAGGCATAAGGAAGGTGCTCTGAGGATGCTCAGGCTGAAAATGTGGGTGCCTTGCCCCGTGCCCAGGCAGCTCTGGGGGGACCCCATTCCCAGGGGAGCTCAGGAGAGGGGGCAGATGGCTGAGAGGGAAATGTCTGGAGCACAGCAGGGTCCTCCAGCCTGCTTGGGCTCTGCCCAGGGATGTTTGCACCCAAAAGTGCTGTCTGCAGCCCCAGGGACCCAGGAGAGCCCCCCTGGGCTCTGCCATGCCTGTCCCACAGTGGATCTGGGGTTTCTGGGGTGTCTGGGGTTCTGGGGGGGCTGAGAATCAATCCCCACAGTCTGAAAACAGCAAAATGCTGCCTGGCAGCTCTGGGGGAGGGCAGAGGTTGAATGTTTGAGAGGCTGAATGTTTGCAGGATGCTTCGGAAATGCTGAAGCCTCCTGGCTGTAGGTAGGTACAGAACCCACTGAGGCTGCTGGGAGCACAGCACAGCTCATTTCGGGATATTGTGGGTTAATCTGGTGGTTTTTCTGCCCTACTTTTTTTATTTCTTAAGATGTAGCAGGATGCTGCTGAAAATGTGTAACTTAGAGCACTGGAAAGAATCCTGTGAGTTGCAGTGAATAAATGCAGAGCAGGGAGTGTAAAATATATGTGTTTATTAATATTTATTCATAGATTACAAAGCCAATATGGTGGCTGAGATGAATGCTAAAAACTTTAATTAAAACCAAAACAACAACAACGCTTTCTTTCAGTTGCTGTAGCAGCAGAGAAAATGTAGGTGAACATCCTTGTCCCTGAAAAATGATCCTGTTCCTAGCAGAGCCCACCAGCTCCCTTTCCCAACAGGAATGTATCATCCTGCTGAACTCAGCCATGAAACCACAACGTGCAAAGTCCTCGGGAGTCAACGCGAGGCTTTCGGCTGATCTTGCTGGACGCTGCATCAGGAGGTGGGAAATTATCTCATTTCATTAATTAGTTGGGAGAAAATTAATCATCTTCTGATGCATGAAGTGTTGAATGCTGATTTCCCCCCTCCTGGGCTGCCAGGGTGTGGGGAGCTGTGGCTGCTGTAAGGCCAGGGTGGGACTCAGCCTGGGCCTGCAGAGAGCAGAACGCTCACCCTGGCTGTGTTCCATGAGCCAGAGCAGCCAGGGCACGCTGAATCCTCCCTAAAAACCACATTTCACCAAATTGCAACACCATGAACGTTAATAACGTGTTTCAAGATGGGGACAAGCACTGAGCATCCTCTGCTCTCTTGGGTCCCATTGCTGGGGCTTCACCCCCTGCTCGGCTCCTTCTCCCACCACAGTGCAGGGACTGGGGACAGAGGGAGGGGAGGGATGGATGGATGATGGATGGATGGATGGATGGATGATGGATGGATGGATCCATGGATGGATGGATGGATGATGGATCCATGGAGGGATGATGGATGGATGGATGGATGGATGGATGGATGGATGGATGGATGAGGGATCCATGGATGATGGATGGATGGATGATGGATGATGGATGGATGGATGATGGATGGATGGATGGATGATGGATCCATGGAGGGATGATGGATGGATGGATGGATGGATGGATGGATGGATGGATGGATGGATGAGGGATCCATGGATGATGGATGGATATGATGGATGATGGATGGATGGATGATGGATGATGGATGGATGATGGATCCATGGAGGGATGATGGATGGATGGATGGATGGATGGATGGATGGATGGATGGATGGATGAGGGATCCATGGATGATGGATGGATGGATGATGGATGATGGATGGATGGATGATGGATGGATGGATGATGGATGGATGGATCCATGGATGGATGGATGATGGATGGATGGATCCATGGATGGATGGATGATGGATGGATGGATGGATGGATGATGGATGGATGGATGATGGATGGATGGATCCATGGATGGATGGATGATGGATGGATGGATGATGGATGGATGGATCCATGGATGGATGATGGATGGATGATGGATGGATGGATGATGGATGATGGATGGATGGATGGATGGATGGATGATGGATCTATGGATGGATGGATGATGGATGGATGATGGATCCATGGATGGATGATGGATGGATGGATGATGAATGGATGGATCCATGGATGGATGGATCTATGGATGGATGGATGATGGATCCATGGATGATGGATCCATGGATGGATGGATGGATGCAGGGATGGACAGAGCTCCCTGCAGAGCTGACACCAGCCCAGCAGGTGCCTCTGGCTGCCCCTCTCCCCGTTGTCCCCCTTTGGACACTTGCAGGGATGGGGATCCACAGCTGCTCTGGGCAGGCAGGGCCAGCAGCCAGAGCAGGAGCTCCACGAGGGTGCAGAGTAACTCACTCCTGCTTTAGAGACCCTTGATTGGCTCTGGGGCAGACCTGAGCTCCTGCATGTCAGAATTAGAAACCATTACTGCAGTTTGACAAAAATCAACTCAACCTTGACTGTTCACAAACATGGCCTGACATTTCCCTCGCTGCCTGTACACAGTGGGCAGGCTTTTAAAGAGTCCAACCCTATATAAAGGCTCACTGTTATGAAAAATAATTTACATTGGTTCCTTTCCCAAATACATCAATTACAAGCTCAATAAGAGCACACGGTGTTTGCATTTCCACTTCCCACCACGTGTTCCTGTGAGAGTGCACTGGAACAGCTGGAGCACTTTATCCCAGCCACAGACCTTGGTATTCCCAGGTCCAGGGGGCCCTCCTTGTGGAAATATCAGAGTTTCAGAATCAGTATTCCAGGGGCAGCCACAGCCAATCTGGGCAATATAATTTAATAATAATATAATAATTTAGCTTTAGGTTTCATTACATATCAGTAGGTGAAATACCTGTTAGCTCATTTTACCTTCCAGTCATGAAGAAATGAGCACTTACTTTCTTTATTTTCTTGTCAGCTCTACTCAGTATAGATGCACATTTTCTAAGTAAAGTATCCAGATTTCATGCCTATATTATAATTAGGACTGAGAAAATGTAATGGGTTCAGGTATCATTTAGCATTCCTATTCAAATCACTATTTTCAGACAGTGGTTCAAGAGGGGCATTTCCAGGAGGATCCAAGTCTGGATTCCTGGGGGATCTGTGTGTGGATACCTGTGAAGGATTCCTGGGGGAATCTGTGTGTGGATACCTGTGAAGGATTTCTGGGGGAATCTGTGTGTGGATACCTGAAGGATAATGAGGGATCTGTGTGTGGATACCTGTGAAGGATTCCTGGGGGATCTGTGTGTGGATACCTGAAGGATAATGAGGGATCTGTGTGTGGATACCTGTGAAGGATTCCTGGGGGATCTGTGTGTGGATACCTGAAGGATAATGAGGGATCTGTGTGTGGATACCTGTGAAGGATTCCTGGGGGAATCTGTGTGTGGATACCTGAAGGATTCCTGGGGGATCTGTGTGTGGATACCTGAAGGATAAGTGGATCTCTGTGTGTGGCACAAACACCAGCTCTGCTGCCCTCCCTGCCCAGCAGGCAGCAGCTTTGCTTTGTATTAAGGACTTGAATGCAGCTCAGTCACCACAAATGGTGCTGATGAGGAATAAAGAATATCAAAGGCAAAACAGGACAACAGAAATTATGTAAATAAGTGATTGGGGAGTGTGGTAAAGATGAGCTTTTTCCATTGGGTACACTGAGGGTTTGATGGTGTTTGCAGCATCGCAGCCTCTCCTGGGGCTGCTCTAACACTGTGCTTTGGATGTGCTACACTCAAGCCTAACCAGCTGTCTGCATGCCAGGGACATTTTTTTCCCCCTTTATAAATGACAAGATTTTGATTTCACACCACAGTTGTATCAATATTCCAGCCTCCTGAGAGCCTCCTAATGTGATGACAATTGCAATATTAGCTCAGGCTGCTAATCCCAGGGCTCCTGTATTTCAGCATCTCCCCAATCTCAACAGAATTATATTCTTTCTAGAATATATTGTTGTGTTTATCTTCATGTGTACCCCATAAATAATGCTGATGAGCATCCAAGCCATAGCCAGGAGAAGTTTCCAGGGGATGTGAGGAGCTGTGTGTGGCACATTTGGCATCCTGATCCCTCCAGGGCAGCTTCACCCCTGCTCTGGTCCTTCATGCAGATTTCTGTTCTTTTATTTTACAGAGAGGAATTGCTTGGTGCTCTTTGCAGTCTCCAAAAGGAGCTGAGGGAAAATCCTCAGCCCCTCAGGTGGGGATGGTTTGGATACTGCCCTAAAATCTCCTGGGCAAAGAAAACCATCCCAGTGTTACAAAACATGGGAGTTACTTGGGTGCTGTGCTTGTTGTGGTTTGGGGTTTCTTCCCAAAAAGTGGTTCCTGTGATTATTTTGTATAAATTTGGGTCTGTTCAAGGTGGGTTTGTGAGGCTGAGCCATGGAGGGGATGAGCCCAAGGCTTTCCTGCCTGGAGAAGGGTTGGTGTTCCTTCCTCTCAGGAATAGCTGTGATTTTATCATTAACCAGATGAGGTGGTGTTGCCTGGAGCTCTGGGAATCATCTCACCCACCTTGCAGCATCTTCTGTCTGCTATTTAATTAGCTGGGTGTTTTTGCTTCAGGCAAGCTATAGATCTGGCTGTAGCTTCAGGAATACTGTGTGTAACTCCAGGAATAACACTGCTGAGTCTGTTCTGAGATGGTGCTGTGCCACAATTCCTCTGTGCTTCTGGGAATTGCACCTCGACCTCATGAATTAGGCAACAGTTGAGGGAAGGTAGAGTAGATATTGCAGCATGTGGGCAAATCAGAACCAACATACCCAGCTGGCAGCTCGTGCTGTCTTCCCTTCCTGGCTTCAAATCAATTATTTGTAATTTAGCAGAAAAGGGGGAATGTCCACAATAATTAATGTTATTTAGCAGAAAAGGGGGAATGTCCACAATAATTAATGTTATTTAGCAGAAAAGGGAGCAGGGTGGACACAAACTCTTCTCCCATATTACTGCCCAGGTCTGTCAGCAACTCAAAATATCAACCAAGCCCAGGGCAAGTGGAGCTTGCCAGGGCTCCCTCAGCTGGGTTTGGGGCCCTGGCAGGCAGCGTGGGGTGCCCTCCTGGGCAGGGACTGCACTCCATTTACACTCCATTTACACTCTATTTACACCATTTACACTCTATTTGCACTATTTCCTCTCTTTACACTCTATTTACACTATTTACACTCTATTTACACTATTTACTCTGTTTACACTCCATTTACACTGTTTATACTCTATTTACACTCTATTTACACTGTTTACATTCTACTTATACTATTTACACTCTATTTACACTATTTACTCTGTTTACACTCCATTTACACTGTTTATACTCTATTTACACTCTATTTACACTGTTTACATTCTACTTATACTATTTACACTCTATTTACACTCTATTTGCTCTATTTACACTATTTACACTACACACTATTTGCTCTATTTACACTCTGTTTTCACTATTCACCCCCTGTTTCCTCCATTTCCAGCTCTGCACTGGGGAGCAGCTCTGGGTGCATGTCCTGGGCCTGTGCATGGCAGGTGACTCCCATTCTGTGTTTTCACACAGAATAAAAGCTGCAGCAGACTGGAGTCTCCAGCACAGAACTGCATCTCCTTAGCTCAGAAAAAGGGATTGTTGCCCCCACCAGAACAGTGCTGCAGCAAAGCCTTTTGTCTGCAGAAGAACCTTCAGGAGCACTTGCAGAGCTCCTCAGAAACTCTGCAAGTGGCCCAGAGCTTGCTTTGTCAAAGAATTTAAACATGTAGTCTTGACATGTAAATATTTCCAGAATATTTCCTGAATAAATAAGATTCCTTCCAAGATGACCTCAGCCCTTGGCAGCAGCCAGAGCTGCACTGTACATCTTGCAGAAGGATTCATCTGCTGTGCTGGAGCCCCTGGAGCTGCTGCCAGAGCTTGGCACCCCTGCAGGGCTGGGGCAGGGGTCTGGAGTGTGTCACCCCTGCCCTCTCCAGCCCCTTTTCCCTCCTAATCCCCCCCTGCAGGCCTGGGGCACCTCTGCTCCCCACCATGTATGGTCAAATGTGGGGAGGCAGAGCTGAGCATCACTGCAGTTCATGGCCCATAAATCATCTGGGTTTGTGGTTCCTATAACTCACCCTGTGTTCCAGATAACACTTGGTTTGTCTCCAGGTTCTGGGGCAGGTTCCTGGGGGCTCTGCAGGGCTGCTCCTGCTCCTCTGACCTTCCACAGCCCATGGGGCCTTTTCTCCGTGGTATTTTTGGAGTTTTCCTTCAGGGTGAGCATCTGGCCCTGCAGCCTGTGCCAGCTCCCAGATCCCTGAGGGACAGGGAGAGCATTTCCCCTGCCAGCCTGGGGGATGTGGGGACACAGCAGGTGACAAACAAAGAAATAAACGCATGAATAAATAAATAAATAAATGTTTATCACAGCTCTCTCTTACAGCTTAGAGCTATTTCCCTCTTCTGTGTCTGGGAATTTCCCCTGCCCCTTCCTTCTGCCAGCCCATTTCCTCCCCAGAATTTTGGTTTCCTCACCCCCTGCTCTGTCCTTACCTGTGTGGCTCCACCTCACCTCCCTCCCCTGTCTCCATATCTGCCACCTGCAGCCAATTTCTCGCTGAGCTGAGCAAAGCACAAATTATTCCTGCCAATTAAATCTTTCTCCAATGATCCTCAGCTCATTTCAGCTGCCCAAAGAGCTGCAAAGTCTCAGTTCCCCCTCATGTGGGAAGGTTGGTGAAGGAGCTCTGAGGGGAGCAGTTCTGCCTCCATAAAACACTGGTTTTTGTCTCTGCTTGTCTAAAGTTATAAAAGTGATAAAAAACTCAGCTCATTTCTTCAAGTTCAAGGAGAACACAGAGAGTTTCCCAAAGGATATCTCTTCAGAAAGGGGGATTTTAAAATCAGTTTCATTCCTTGGCCAATTTGTTGCTCAGCCCTGACTGTGTTATCAAAATACTGTATTTGCAGAAGTGAGCAGGGCTGGCTGGAACACAAGAATGTCATTTCTTTGGAAAACCCTTAGACTGTGATTTGTTTGCAATGCAAGTTGAACACAACCAAACACTTTTTGGGGGGAGGAAAAAGAGGAAAATATTCAAGCTGTGCCTCCTGGATGGGAGTGAGCTCCTCTCCAGGGGCACAGACACACAAAGCCCTGTGGGGTGGCACTGTCCAGGCTGGGCTGTGACATGGGGACGTGGGGAGGGGACCCTGAGCTCTGTCTGTCCATCCCAGAGCTGCACACACATGTCTGTGTGTCCATGCACAGATGGTGACTGAAACCCTGCTGGAACCCTGCTGGCTGCCCTCTGCAGTCCTCACAAGAGGCACAGAAATCCTGCAGAGCACGAGCCCTGCTGGCCTCTCACCTTTGTTTCCACCTATGGCTCCCTGGCTTTTTCCCCACTTGGCTAATTATTGCAGTTCTTTTTAAATCATGCATTTGGTACTGGACTATGGATTTTAAAAAGTTTTTGTGCTTGTCTTAGCTGGAAATATGTTCTGGCCTGGATTGTAATTCCCTCTGCAGCCTTGTTGGAGTCAGGTAATATACCTCAAATATGAAGTCAATAAAATTGTACTGTAAGTCACTGCAGATTGAAAGATTCTTTTTCTTTTTCTTTTTTTTTTTTTTTTTTAATGAACAGGCAGCCAGAAATCATTACAAAAAATTCCAAGCCCTAATTAAGAAAATTATTTAAGAATATCTTGGGATTTAAAACAATGCCAAGGGTTGGGAGCACAGGGATGGGCACAGCTGAGGGTCCCAGAGCAAATCCCAGCTGGGTTTGCAGCAGGGTTTCTGTGATGGTGAAAGTTTCCCATTTGAGTGCTCCAATGTTCTCATTCTGGTCTTGAGCTGCCAGGAAAGTGTCACTGCAAAACCTGGGTGACCCCTGGGTGACCCCAAGCGACCCCTGGGACCCACCTAATTCAGAGTTCCACTGACCTCAAGCACAGGTAAAGCCTTCCTAAAGAATGGAAGACATGGCTGTAGTTATTATTAATTGATTATTAAATTTTACAATTTCTGGGAAGCATCTGCTGTGTTATGTTTAACCTGGAAGTATTTGATTTTGGATAAAAATTGAAATTGTGCATTTTGCTTTAGAGATAACATGGACAGAAGAATTCCAGTAAAAGGATCTGTGGTTACAGCAGCAGGCTTGTCTCTTCAGAGCTGATAACACTGAGGGAGTCAAAGCTGGTTCAGTCTCATAAAGCCAGTGAGTGATTCACAGGCTCCATCTCTGCACAGCAACTCTATTTATACCATCCCAGAAATGATACAAATATTGAGTTATTCCTACATCTGCATTCCCTTTGATGGCAAGGCGATTATTTCTCCCTAGCACAGCCCCCTTCAGCAACTTCCTAAAGCTCCAGAGATGATTTATTCCTGAAAAAATTCTTAAAACACACTTTAAATGGTCAGCACCATATTGCCCATGGTGTCCCTGTCACCCCCACCCAGGGCCAGGTGTGTCCCTGCAGCTGCAGTTATGGATGACTTTGGAGTTTTTAACTTTTTTAGTGGTTTCCAGACGTGCCCAAGGGAGTATTTATGGAGTGGAGATTTTTTCCCCGGGCGGATGTGACTTGTAAAAGTAAAAACAAAAAAAAACTTTATTTTTTCTCTTAGAAAAATCCCTATAGCCGGACAAGAAATGCCTCCTCTCCTTAAAATAAACTAAAACAATTATTCTAATAAAAGTCTAACTGAAGTCTAACTGAACTGGCAGCCCCTTAATTTCAAAATTATAATAATTAGGAGGGAGGGGGTTTACATTCTCCATTTCAAAGAGAAGCTCCTGCCTTTATTGGCAGACACCTGTCCTTCACACCAGGACAAGTTTCAGGTCACACCTGAGGGTGCTCAGGGGCTGGGTGGGGACACGTGAGGGTGATCAAGGTGACAATGGAGGGTGATCATGTGACTGAGTGAGAACAATGGAAGGTGATCAAGGTGACAATAGGGTGTGATCATGTGACTGAGTGAGAACAATGGAAGGTGATCAGGTTACAGGGTGGGGACACCTGAAGAACCTCAAGGTGCTGGGAACACTGACACCTGATCCCAGAGCAGGGACAAGGTGTCAGGGCCAGAATGCAAACAAGGGAAGGTTTGAAGTTTTCTCTCTTACAACACTACAAAGCAAAAAGAATCTTCCCCAGCCCCAGCACCAGGGCCCCAGAGGGGAGGGGCCTGCACCCCAAAATCTGGCTGGCAGGGGCTCAGGCAGGCAGGGCAAGAGGAAGGAAGCTGGGGAATGGCAAAGGCAGCCAGGCCAGGGAGCAGGAGGGTTATAAACATTCCAGGGCTGAGGATGTGGTTTGCAGGGGACCCTGACAACAACCCCAAAGCACAAAAGCCTTTGCTGCAAGAGAACTCGATGAGGAGGTGGGGCAGTGCCCCTGATCTCCTGGCACACATTAACTGCTCATGGGCAGCTTTAAACCAGCTGGGGCAATCATCTTTATCTTCCCACAGCCCATCCTCCCTCCAGGAGAGATCTCCTGTTCATGGCCAGTGAGTCCCAGGGCATGGCTGATAAAATTCCATCATCCCATGGGAGATGCTCCAGCCAGGGCAGGAGCCAAGCCTTTCCTACCCAGAGAAAAACTGACATTTGGGACACCAAGGTACCTTCTTCCCACTGGATTCCAGAGGAAAGCCAGACCTTTCCACATCATCCCTGCACCTTCAGAGGAAACTGCCCCTTCTCCAGGAGCACTGCTCCAGCTGAGCCACATCTGCCACTGCAGGAGGATGCAGCCACCATGGAATGGGACTGTGCCAACACCCTGACTGACTGACGGGTGTCAGCTTGGATTCTGACTCTGGCAGGGGTTGGGATTGTTCTTTGTAATACTGCATTGCTATTTTAATTTTCCCAGTAAAGAACTGTTATTCCTAATTCCCATATCTTTGCCTGAGAGCCCCTTAATTTCAAAATTATAATAATTTGGAGGGAGGGGGTTTACATTCTCAACTTCAAAGAGAAGCTGCTGCCTTTATTGGCAGCCACCTGTCCTTCACAGCAGGACAGCAGTGCAGCCCCTCTCTCCCAAAAGCAGCTTCAGTGCCCCCTTTTCCCTGCAGGCAAGGCTCCCACTGCAGTGTGGCTGTGCCCCCACTGCTGCCCCTGGGCCCTGCAGCCCCTCCTGAGCCCTGGCCCCAGAGTTTGCTCCCCTCCTGCTGGCAGCCAGAGCAGCCAGGGCTGCTCCTGCCCCCCAGTGCAGAGCTGGGCTGCCTGCTCGGCTCCAGCGCCCCGACACTCGGGCTCTTCTTCCCCAAAGATGAAAAGAGCAGCTTCTTCAGAAGTTTCTTATTAAATGCATAATCTTGTTGAGCAAAACCATCTTGCTTTTAACTCGTTTTCAGGGCCTTTCATTGCATATTTGTTCGTGCTTGATCTACAAAGTGCTTTAAGTTGTGCAGAATTCCATGGGTGTCGAGGGTTGTTTTCTCAGGCTTTTGTCTGGGGGGGAGATTGGAATGGGAGTCACTGCAAAGACACAGCAAATGTCCCAGTGCCAGGCAGGTTCTTCAGGCACCTGTGGCCCCAGACTTGGCTGTGCTACTTTCTCACAGTAAATGGGGTGGGGCCATCCCCAAAATCTGGGGTGCAGATGGGACCCCAGCTGTGCTGGTGCCTGGGCACAGAGGAGGAGTGAGAGTTTCAGATCTGTGTTTTATTGTAAACTGAACCTAGCACCTGGGAAGCTGTGGATACCAGCACTAATTAATATCTCCTTAAACCCTTGGAAGTAATAGAATATCATATCTGTTTTAGCCAGCCAAAAGACATTAAAAATATTCTCCTACGATGTTTGGGGAACGGAAAAAAAAAGAAAAATGAAAAAGAAGAAAAACAATCTACCAAAGGAAGGCTGTTATTAGATTAATTCTGCAGCCAGAGAGCATCTTGCTCTTAAAATCTACCAAAAGCCCCTCTCAGTGAACTGTGCACATTCTGTCCCCAAAGGTCTGGGAGCAGCAGTGACCTCAGAGGGTCTCTGGAAGAGAAGCCCTTTATGTCCCACTGCCTGTCCTGACATGTGAAGCAGAGATTGCCATGGCAAATCTGCATTTCTGCTGCAGCCAGAGCAAAGAAGTGGATAAAGGAGGTAAGTGTGAGCCACAGACAGGGCTGCTCCCCTGGCCCAGAGCTGCCCTGGGCTCTGCTGTCCCTGCTGTGCCCTTGCAGGGTTCCCAGGGCTCCCCAGCCTGGGTGGCCCAGGGGGAATCTGGGGCACAGCCAGGACAGTGACCAAGGGATGGTGGGGGGGTTGTGCAGGGACAGAGCTCAGGACAAACTCAGGGGCTTTCTATAAGCTGCAGGTTATTGTAAAGTTTGCAGTTTATTGTAAAGTTTGCAGTTTATTGTAAAGTTTGCAGTTTATTAAAAGGGTGTGGGTGTGCAGGGCCCTGCTGAGAGCTGCCAGCCACAGCTCAGAGCAGGACAGAGAGTGGGGGAGAGGAGCTCCAATAGATAAGAGAGGGAAACAATCTAAGAAGGAAGAGAAGTAAGAGAAAGAATTAAGAGAGGTAAGAGAGCAATTTTCCCGTTTACAACCCAATAAATCTTCTTCTGTTGAATATTCTAATTATTCTAATATGCCCATATATATATATATATAATTTTATTTTTATATATAATATATTATATATAAATATATATATTATATATAATATATGTATTATATACATTATCTATATTATATATATTATATATATAATATTATATATATTATATATATTATATAATATATATTATGTATATATATTTTATATATATATATATATATATTTTATATATGTATATATATTCTAATTCCCACTAACCAATCTAACACAAGATACAAATCCTATAACATTTCCACACAGCCTATAAGAATCATTACATTACCATAATGTGTTATACTTTAAACCCTAAAAACGACTCTCTGGAGCTCTCCTGCCAATCCAGCAGGGTCTGCTCTGCCCTTTGGAGCTGCTCTCCAGCAGAAGGCATTGTTCTGTCAGAGGAGATTACTTTTGGCCATCCTATTGTCTTCTAGTTATTCAGTAACTCAGGTTTGGTATCTCAAAGATGCTTTCATTTCAATGTCACTTATAGTTTCTATATTCTCAAAATCTTTTGCTAGGCAATCATATTTATAATTATAATTATAATTATAATTATAATTATAAAATATAAATATAAATAAATATATAAATATATATATAAATATATATTTAAAAATATATATAAATATAAATAAATATAAATAAATATAAATAAATATATATAAATATATATATATATATATATATATATATATAAAAAAAAAAAATATATAAAATATAATTATATTTCCTGATTAATCCTTCCCAACAAGATGGGGGTGTGGGCAGGGACCAGACCAGAGGAGGAATTTGAGCTCAAATTTGGGTATCCCAGAGGGCACAAACATCCCCAGCTGGGCAGGCTCTGGGCAGTGCAGATTGTTTCTGCAGGAGTGGCTGAGCACTGGGAATGGCAGGTTTTCCTGGAATTCTGGATGTTGTACAGAAACAGCTCTTTTCAGCCCCAGCAGAAAGAAGCAGAGTAAAATAGGGGTTTGGAGTGGAAAAGTGCCAATTATTCCAGATTGTTGTGATAGTTTAGTGATTCACACAAGACTTAGGAGGCTGCTGGAGAGATCTCCTTCTCCAAATGAGCCTGTTTGGGAATAACACCCGCCTGGGAAAGGCTCTTCCGTGCCATTTCCTGCCTCCTGAGGACTGGCAGGGCATCAGCAGGGTGGGCAGGGGCTTCCATGTTCCAAAATTCGCACTAAAAAATGCAAAAAACCCCTAAAAAACGCAGAAAAATTGGCCCAAACAATCCTAAAATTACAGTAAAAGCACAAAAAAATGGTACTAAAACCCAGCCAGATTTCAGGGATTTCTGTGGAAAAAAGCAGGAAAAAAGCTGGGAGAAACATCCGGTGAAAATCCCATGTTGAATGGCCAAACCCCTGAAAATCATCCTAAAAATGGTCATAAAAGTCCTCAAATCTGCACTAACACACCCCAAATCTACCCAAATTCCAAGGATTTCTGAGAAATAGTTCAGGAAAGAACTCCTGACACAGAGTGAACAACCAAAAAAACCCCAAAAAAGTCCCTACATCAGTCACTGCACACCCCAAATCTGCACTGAAACAAGCCAAGCCTGCCAAAATTGTGGGCACCAGCTCCAGGGGTAAGCCCAGGGGACAGGACCAAGGCCACAGGTGGGGCTGGGGACTCTGTGGTTAATTGAAGGTAGTAGGAAAAGAAAGAAGCCCCATATTGACTCATTTTCACCTTACCTAAACTTCTCACTGAAGCATGTGAGTGAGAGAATGTGCATGTGGCATCAATTCTCTTATAAATGCAAAGAAAAAAAAAAAAAAAAAAAAAAATCTGTGCAGTTTATAGAAACCACAACAGATCTTTAGAACAAATGATTTTGGCTTTTTTTTTTTTTTTTTTTTTCCCTTTACAATTTTGCAGTGTTGGCAGTTTAAGGAATCTGAGAATTGAATCCATCCATCTGGCATTGGGAAAACAAACAACATATTTGTCTCTGCTCTCTCTCCACTCCAAAGCTTAAAGATGTGAAACACAAGCGAGCAAATGTGACACGGGAGGGGAGGGAGGGAGGGCTGGAGTCCCTGAGCCCTCGGGCTCCCGGCTTGAACAGGTTCGAAAGGCAAGATTTGACTCATTCACCCAAATTCCTCCCTGAAACGGAGACATTTCAGGGGTTAGAGAAGATCTGTGAGGCACAGAGCGTGTGAAACGGCGGGAATTGCGGTGCAGGGCAGGGATGTGTGCCCTGGGGGACAGGGACAGGGGACACAGGGGACAGGGACAGGGGGACACAGGGACAGGGGGACACAGGGGGACAGGGACAGGGGGACACAGGGGGACAGGGGGGACAGGGACAGGGGACACAGGGACAGGGGGACACAGGGGACAGAGGGGACAGGGGGACACAGGGGACAGGGGACACAGGGGGACAGGGGGACATAAGGGGACACAGGGACAGGGGGACACAGGGGACAGGGGGACACAGGGGAAAGAGGGGACGGGGACAGGGGGACACAGGGACACAGGGACAGGGGGACACAGGGACAGGGAGACAGGGACACAGGGGGGACACAGGGGACACAGATTCTCTTCTCGGTGTGCAGAATGAAACAGTTGCAGAAATTCAGCTCCCCCGGCAGTGAGAGCTCCCGGATTCCCCCGGGGCTCTGGCGGTCCCTGCCTCTGGAGGTGATTTATTTAATTTTGCCGTGCTGGGCTCTGACACTTTGAGTCCATCAGGGTGTGGAGAGCAGGTGCTGGGGCCGGGTGTGCCCTGAGCCTGGCAGCTGGGAACAGGAGCGTGTGGCATCCTCTCAAGGGAAGGGCAACCCTGACACTGCTTCCCTCCGGAGGATGCTCTGCCTTCCCCAGGGGGAATCTCATCCTTCACACCCTGAGCACACTCCCAGGACAGCAGGCAGAACCTGAGGCTGCCAGCTTTATTCCTGGGCTCAGCTCAGTCAGGAATGGATCACTTGGTAAAGGAGAGAAACTGCAAAGTGTTAATCTTTATCAGAAAAGCATAAGCACACTTAAGCACACATAATGGCCACATTATTTCCATTAAACTCCTGCCTCCCATCTATAACCTTGGTCACATAATCAGGAAGGAAAATCATTATCTATTTCATTCACATCTGTTAGTAATTTTTTTGAAACCTCCTTTTAATCTGATTAGAACTTCTCCTGTAAACCAAACAAATTCTAAACTCAAGGCTAAGATATCAGGTTAGCTGAGTATTCCACATAATATTTTCATTTTCTCTTCCTAATTGAATTTGTACATTGATGCATGTTACTGTTCTCCTGGCCATGGTTAGCAGCTGTTTCCCAGGTGCCCAAGGTGTGTGGTGCCCTGACCCAGAGGGAGGGTCCTGCCTGGCAGTGGCAGCACAGGCAGGGACAGGAGGCAATCCCAGGCATTCTGTTCCTCTCCTCCTGAGTGTCCCCATTACTGCATGGCTCAGGCTCCCCAGGCAGCAGGACACAGCAAGGGCACAGGGACATCCCCTTGCAGGGCTGGGGGTTCCTGCTTTCTGTCACTTCTTCAGAGAGCTCTGTCCATAAAAGCAGAGCCCAGTCCCTCTGGGGCTGCTCCTGCTGAGCCCAGCACCAGCAGGGCCAGCCCAGGGCTGGGCTGAGAGCTCCCACCCCGGGCCAGGGCTAAAATAACCTGGGAGTTTCACTTTCCTTGTGCTGAGGAGAGCAGATGCTGCCAGGCAGTTTCACTCTGACATCCTTTAATAAACCAGCTCTAATGAACAGCTCCAAAGTCCCTGGGGAGGAGCAGGCAGAGCCCCCCAGCCCCAGGAGCTCCCCTGGAATCTCTCTCATCTCTGCAGCTCTCCTGCCTCTATCCCAGCCCTTCAGGGGCTGCAGGCATTGCAGGGTTTAGCAAGGAGAGCTCGCTGGAAAGCTTTTATTTGCCTTCTGCAGTTGTTTCAGGTCCTGTTCCTTGTTAACAGTAATGGAAGAAGTCAAACCCTGACCTTTGGGGTGAGCACAAAAGAGCCTTTTGGGGCACTGTAACGACCTCGGTGGACTCCTGTAGCTCTTCACAAGTCTGAATCAAAGTTACTGTTCATAATGGGCTTTTTCCTTCCTCTCTGATGATGACTGAGTTATTTTAATTTAGTATTTATTGGTTTATTGGTAAATATCTCTCAGTCCCATCCATTCACTGGAAGCATCCTCTCACACTGCTGATTTAAGGTGCAGGTGTCCCTGCCCATGGCTGGGGATTGGATCAAAATCTTTATCTTTACTGGCCCTCCCAGCCCAAACCTGCTTGGGATTCTCTATTCTCCAGACATTCCCTTCAGCTTTCCCAAAGGAGGTGCAGGCTGTGAGCACTCAGAGCCTGAGGAGCTGTGCCTGTGGGTGCCCATGGCAGGGATGAACACCACAGAGCCCTGGGTGATGCCAGACCCTCTCCTGCAGACAAATGATGCAGCAAGGCTCAGAACTGCCCTGCTCACAGCAGCCAGGGAGCCTCAGCTCCTGGGAAACGTGAGAAACCTCTGCAATAATTCCCAGCCAGTGCTGAGCCCCGAGTTCTCTTCATCTCTGCTGAGCCCCATAAATCATCCCACCTGCAGGACTCCTGCAGCCCCTTGGGCTGTGACAGAGGGGTGGGGCTGGCTCCTACCTGCAAATTAACCAGGAGCTCCACACCATACCTGAAAAACCAGAGAAGACTTGTTTCACAGGAGAAACAATTTATTTTATTTTTTTTTTTTTTTTAGGAAGTTTTGCATTGATACAGGAGAGTCCAAACCTGCAGCTTCATTAGTGCCTCTAAGCCAATTAACGTGGCTCGTGTTCTCCTGGGGAGAAGTCTGTGAACTGAGGAGCTGAAATCCGTGCTGGGGCAGGAGCTGAGGTTTCTGTCTGCAGGGTGAGTCAGGCTCTGCTTCCTCCCAGCAGGAGTCTCTGATTTCCCTGTGCTGACACCCACGGCAGAGCTGGCCCCATCATCTCTCCTTGCTGGGGTTTCAATCAAAGGTCAGGCTCCTTCTCTGCTCCCTTGTTCTTTCAAGACAGTTTTCATGTCAGACAAATTGAGCTGTCCTGGGAAAGAGAGAAGATCCTTTAAAGGCTCGAAAAGTGGTTAAAATGTGGAAGCAAGAGGCAGGAAGGAGCAGATCATTGCACAGCTAAGTGGAGTCCCACAGAGATCTCTGCCATTCCAAATACTGAGATGTGACTTGGAAAAGGAGAGGAGGTGGCAGGAGGTGACAAAGTTGTCTGCTGAAAATACATTATGCAGAGCAATAAACCCAAAATCCAACCATAAAGAGCTGCAGAAGTACCTGACCAGTGCCTGGCCTGAAAGGGAGCAGATGATGAAATGCCAGGCTGAACTGATAATGCACAGAAGATGAAAATGCACACAAGGAAAAGCAAGAAAAGCATGAGTGTGTGCCATGAAAAACTGTAAATTAGGTATTACCACTGGAGATATGGAGCTCTTCTGAAACAAACTCCCTGCTGGATGTCAGAAAAATCATCTGGAATGTTCAGGATGATGAGGGAAGGGAGAGAAAAGAGCTTTGTGTGACCACATCTTGTGTCCTGTGTGTACTTCTGGTCACCCCTCAGCAAGTCTATCCTAGAATTAAAAGGTGTAGAGAAGATCAAGAAAGAGGATGAGGGTAAAGCAGGAGCTTTGGAGAGCACACCCTGCTGCTTGGCCCCTGTGACACCAGTGGGACAGGGGACACGTCCTGGGGAGAGCTGAGCCCAGCCCCAGCCAGGCCTGCAGGGCAGGAGCTGCAGGGCTGCTCCAGGCTGTTTCTGAACAAAAAGTGGGAGAGGCCCTGCTCCTTGGAATATTTTAAGTGAGGCTGTTTCTGACAGAGCTGCTGCTTATTTACACCCAAGTGTTTCAGAGCACTCACGAGTCTGGGTTTCAGTGCTGCTGCCAATGCAGAAACTCTCAGGTGGCAAAAGAGCCACCTGTTCTGGAGAGCTTTGTGTTAGCAGAATGTTGAGGCTGTCTCTAAACTCATCTTTAAATAGGATAAGACAATATGATTTTCTTTTTATTTGTTTTCTCTTTTCAGCACCAATTTCTGTGATGTCAGCCTGAAGCCAAGCACGATCCCACAGAGGAAATACCTTGATAAGTCTTCTGGATTTTTATAAGATCTCCCAACTAAATCACAGAAAAAGCCATTTAAAACAGCAGTGCTTTGGAAGTTATATCCATGTAAATACTGGAACAAGAGAACACAGAGAGTAAAAAGGATGGAGCTCAAAGGACAAGGACAATCAAGCACTTTTTCCATAAGAAATTACAAGATCAAGACCTTGCATCAAATTCATTTCTACAGTATTCCCTTCTTGTGTGCAGAAAAAAGCATTTTCATTTTTTATGTCCCAGGTCCTTATCTAACTCCCTTTGAATTCTCTCATTTTGGGTATGTGATATTTAGGAAAAGGTTAAAAAATTCTCTCTTCATATGGTGCTCATACTGCAAGTCCAAGAATCCTTCCCCTTGGCCCCTGGGATTGCCTCAGGCTCTCATTTAGGACCCATCCAGGGTACAAAGCATGGCAGAGTTTGGAATTATGGTTCCAGCTGGAGAGGTACCAGATCTCATGCTGTAAAGGCAGATGTTTTAAAAGGCACGTGGCATTTCATAAAACATGCTTACTTCCATATCTCACTCCTGAGCCAGAGCTGACAACTCTGCCAGTGTCCCAGCTGAATTTGTTTCATTAGGGAGCCCAGGTGCACATACTCTGCTTCATTGCTGACAAGCCCTGGATTTATAGAATGTGGCTTGAAATCACCAAATGGGGGAGCAGGACTTGCTTTAGAAATAAAGAGGTGTCAGCCTGCTGTGTGTGCACTCCTGCCATGGGTGTGCCGTGGTGGAGTCCCTGGGAATGCAGCTCCAGAGTGCTGGGAATGCAGGTCCAGAGTCCCTGGGGATGCAGCTCCAGAGTCCCTGGGGATGCAGCTCCAGAGTCCCTGGGGATGCAGCTCCAGAGTCCCTGGGATTGCAGCTCCAGAATTCCTGGGAATGCAGCTCCAGAGTCCCTGGGGATGCAGCTCCAGAGTCCCTGGGGATGCAGCTCCAGAGTCCCTGGGATTGCAGCTCCAGAGTCCCTGGGGATGCAGCTCCAGAGTCCCTGGGGATGCAGCTCCAGAGTCCCTGGGGTTGCACAGCTGTGCCCAGCTGATTCCAGCTCTGCCCAGTTGATTCCAGCACGCTGCTGCAGCATTGCCTTGGCACTGGTGTTCATCTGCCCCTCTGCAGCAGCAGCACCAGAACATTCCAGAACCAACAAAGCAACTCCCAGGGCTGCTGTTCATCATTTCTGCTTCCTGGCTCCTCACACGTGGCAACTCATGGAGCTGTCCCAGAACTGGTGAGCCAGGTCAGGCCTCCATCCATTCACCTGTCCAGGTAACTCCTCCCTGAGCCAAGATCACCCCAGGAGCTCCATCAGGTCTCTGTAACACAGGGAGCCCCTACAACCCCCCTGCCCATGGAGGGGCTGTGCTGGCAATGCCAGACTCCACTAAAACCTGTGTGCCCCTGGCTACTGGATTTCAGCAGGCATTGTGCTGCAGGAAAAAATACAGCTGCAATCAAAGGTGGTTCTCCTCTTGCAGGCATCCTGTAATTAGATCAAGTTTTCTTTTTTTCATGGAAAGGTCCTGATGCATAAACCAAAGGTTTCCTCTTCCTTGCATGTTGTTGCCAGATGTTTCTGCGAAGCTTCAAAACAACAAAGTTGTTTGTGTGAACTCGCACATGACTTCACCCCATGCCTGTCACAAAGTGCTCCTCCTCCTCATCAATTAACCCAATTAATTCCTCTCCCCTTCCCCCCTGCCTTTCACTGTGTGCCTGTCCCAGCACTTGGAGTTTCAGCCCTTTGTCACAGATCCCACAGGAACAGGTTGAGCTTCGAGGTCCTTTCCAAGCCAGGCCATTCCATGATCCTTGAGGGAAGGGCAGAGGGATTCAGGATGGAGCAGAAAGAAGAAAGGAGAGGAAGCTGGGAAGGAGAATGGCACAGAGGAGCAGCAGAGTGGCTCATGAAGAAGTGAAGGATCTGGTGGGAAAACAAAGCACAAGAGAGACCACAACAGACAAGGGCTACCATGGGAAATAGAGGAAAAAACAGTAAAAGCAGAAAAACACCAGGAGTGATTAATGTAAGGCAGAGGTAGAGGGCAGGGCCCGGCCCCTGTGTGCCTCAGCCTGTGTCTGAGCACAGCTAATGGCAAAAGCACCCTTGGAGGGAGCTCAGAGGCAGCAGCCTCCCCTGACACACACGTGGAGGATGCTGTGATGTCCTGCTGGTGCAGCAGCAGCTCCTGAGCTGTGGGAGCCACAGCTGGGGAACATCCTCATCCCATCCTGGCTTCCCTGCAAAGCTATTGACAGGCTGCAGGCACTGGCTGAGGGACTTTGATGTATGTTCAAGAATTAAACAGAATTACTCTCAAGCTGATAGGAAACAAAACACAGCTCCTTACAAGGCAACCAAGATCTCAAAAGATTTGGCCTTGGGAAGGGCCTTAGACACTGGGCATGTCCCTGCCCTTTTGGGGAGAGCAGATTGCAGAGGGGGGAGCAGTTCTGCTGTAAAACCCTGCTTCCCATGAGCTGTGTGAGCACAGCCACAGAGCTGGCATTGCTCAGGAACAGGCAACACAGCCCTCACTTCTGCAAGTGCTTCCAAGCTGGCTTAAGGACTTTGGGAGTTGTTCTGTGTGGACTCCACGAGTGCAGGCTCTGAGCCCAGCCCGAGATGTCTCCTGTGCCCCACGCTCTGCACGCTCCCCTCAGTCAGATGGGACAGGGTCTGCTCCTCTCCAGGTGCCCCCACTGTCCCTGCTGAGCCCTGGCAGATTTATGGCAGCACCTGGCAGCCACAGGAGCTCCCCTGGCTGCTTCAGGTGCTCCTTCTGACCTCTGCAAGGCTCTACACAAAGCTCAGAGTGGCTCCTCCTTCCATGAATTGCCCGTTCTCCTCAATGAGAGCCATAATTATGTTTTAATGATTTAATAATATTCTCCACTTCTATATTTTAAAGTCTATATTTAGTGTTTGTTAAGGTCAAGGCTCATTATCTCTGCAGTATTATTACATTGCAGCGTAGGAATGTGCAGCCATTTATAGATTTTTGAAATCTCTAGTATGACAATTGGAACCACTCTCACTGTGGCTCCCCAAAATTCCTGGGACTCTGGGCTCCAACCAGAAAAAAAAAAAAAAATCACAAGTTTTTTAAAGCCTAACTTGCTTCAAGCATTTGTGACCATCATTCCATAACACATTTGAACTTGCTCTGTACTGGATACAAGTTAATGCTGTAAAACAGCCAGAACACACAGCTTATCAACTTTCATTTATTATTTATTTCATTAACTTATCAACATTACATTTATTTTTACAGTGCAGGAGTGTCCTAGGGAGCACTTCTGTCTGAAGGAGAACGAGGGGATTGCTCAGCCCCAGAAGACAGGGGAACCTGGGGCACAGGATCCTCCATCCCTGGGCACAGGAACATCCATCCCTGGGATGCTCTGAGCTCCTCCTGGCTGAGGAGCACCTTTCCCACTTTTATAGAGAGAGGAAGAAAACATTTGACATTTTTTTATCTGCTCCATCCAATAGGAAACCTCTGAAAGGGAACAGATCTCAGGGACAGAATCCAGAGCTGCTCTGGGCACCCTGTGCCAGGGTCTCCCCACTTCCCAGGGTACAGTAAAATTCTATATAATAACCTAAACTTGGATTCTTTTGGACCAAAGCTGACATTAAGATAAAGAATTATTCATTGGAGAAGGAGTGTCCTGCCCATTACTGCACAAACCCAGCTGTAATTAAGCATCTGAACGGGTGTTTATAAACAGATGTGCTCATTGAAATGTCTTAGAAATAAACAGCTTTGTTATTCCAGTTTCCCCAGACTGCAGAAGGAGCTACAGCTCTCCTCCAGGCTGATGTTCTCCCACATGGACCCCAATATCTGAGTTCCCCAAACTGCAGGGGTAAGAGGGGTCCCCAAATGCAAGACAGTTTCTGCAGCAGAACATTCACAGAGCAATAATGTAAATTTCCCAGGTACAGTCCCAGCAGCACTTTAGGATTTCATGCTTTGAGAGATGTTGTTGCCTTTATGGAGCAGCCAGGACCTCTGCAACAGCCCTGCACTGGTGACAGAAGTTTCACAGGCTGTGATCACTCTGACTTCTGCTATTCTGGTTCCTTGCATGGGAAGAAGCATTTCCTGAGAGCTGTGAATTCATTGCATCATTCAAAATGCACCACAAGACAGTTTTGAGGGCTGCCTTAAACATATCTTTCAAAAATGGGGAAGAGCTATAATTTTTGGAGCCATTTTTCATAACTTGTGGGGGAAAAAATAATGTTAATGTAACATTGTGTGCATGTGTTTTGCATCTTAAAAGTAAAACAACAGCTTCCAAAAGTCAATGTGGCCTGAAAAAAACACTTATAACTTAAAAAAAAAAAAAAAAAAAAAAAAAAAAAAAAAAAAAGAGAGAGAGAGAGGCATATAATTGTGATGTAAGATATCTTCATCTTGTCCAAACCTCTGCCAAGGCAGGGTCACCTGGAGGTGACACAGGAATGTGTCCAGATGGGTTTGGGATGTCTCCAGAGAGGGAAACTCCGTGCCCTCCCTGGGCAGCTGCTCCTGCCACCCTCCATGTAAGAAAGGTCTTTGTGTTGAGGTGGAACTCGTTGTGTTTGAGTTTATTCTCCTTGTCCTGTCAGTGCCCATGGAGCTGCTGGCATGGATTGATGGGCTCCCCTCTGAGTCCTCTCCAGACTAACCCAGCCCAGCTCCCACAGTCCCTCCTCCATCAGAAAAACGCTCCAGACCCCTCAGCATCTTCATGGCCTCTGCTGGACCTTCTCCTGTAGCTCCTTGGCTCGGCCATAAAGCAGAGCCCAGAGCTGGACACGGGCTGGGGATGGACACGGGCTGGGATGGACACGGGCTGGGATGGACACGGGCAGGGGATGGACACGGGCTGGGGGATGGACACGGGCTGGGGGTGGACACGGGCTGGGGGATGGACACGGGCTGGGGGTGGACACGGGCTGGGATGGACACGGGCTGGGGATGGACACGGGCTGGGGATGGACACGGGCTGGGATGGACACGGGGATGGACACGGGCAGGGGATGGACACGGGCAGGGGATGGGGATGGACACGGGCTGGGGATGGACACGGGCAGGGGATGGACACGGGCTGGGATGGACACGGGCTGGGATGGACACGGGCTGGGATGGACGCTGGGGATGGACACGGGCTGGGGGATGGACACGGGCTGGGATGGACACGGGCTGGGGATGGACACGGGCTGGGGATGGACACGGGCAGGGGATGGACACGGGCTGGGGATGGACACGGGCAGGGGATGGACACGGGCAGGGGATGGACACGGGCTGGGGATGGACACGGGCTGGGGATGGACACGGGCTGGGATGGACACGGGCTGGGATGGACACGGGCTGGGGATGGACACGGGCAGGGGATGGACACGGGCAGGGGAATGGACACGGGCTGGGAATGGACACGGGCAGGGGATGGACACGGGCTGGGAATGGACACGGGCTGGGAATGGACACGGGCAGGGGATGGACACGGGCTGGGATGGACACGGGCTGGGGATGGACACGGGCTGGGAATGGACACGGGCTGGGGATGGACACGGGCTGGAGCCGTGCCTCGCCAGGGCCGAGTGGCAGCATCTCCCCCTGCCCAGCTCTGCCCTGCTCTGTCCACTGTGCCTTGTCCGTTCTGGCCCATCGCACCGTGCCCATCCCGCCGTGCCCGGGCCGGCTGCACTTTCCCGTCTCGGCCAACAGGTCGCACCGTTCCCCCTCGGCTGGGGCAGCCCCGGAGCCGGGCGGCGGCGGCGGCGGCGGGGCCGGGGCCGGGCCCGGAGCCGGGCTGGGCACGGCACAGCCGAGCTGAGGCGAGCGGGGCGCGCAGCGCAGCAGCTCCGGCCGCGATCCCCGGCCGAGCCCGCTGTCTCCACTCCCTCTCCACGTCGGGGAGGCGGAGGGAGGGAGGGAGAGAGGGAGGGGACGGGGAGGAGGCGGCCGCCGCCGCCGCCGTCCTCCATTTTGTGGCGGGGGCAGAAGCGCCGAGCGCGGCGCTGCCCGGCGGAGGGACGGGGCGGGGAGCGCGGCGAGGGGGCGAGGTCCGCGCTGGCAATTAGCGCTGATTAACGGAGGGGGCGCCGCGGGGACGGGTCAGGGTCTGGGGCCCGCGGCAGGAGCGGCGGCGGCAGCAGCGGCAGGAGCGGCGGGGGGAGCGGTGCTGCCGCGGCCCCGAGGGGCGGCTGTTCACCCCCAGCCGCCATGGCCGTGGGCGGCTGAAGCAGCCCCAGCGCCCTCCCCCGGACGAGGTAAGGGCGGCGGGGGTCCCGGTCACCCCGGGAACTTGGCAGGGGGGTGGTGGCGGTCCCCGCAGGACAGCCCTGGGAGGGGGGAGCCGAGCCGAGCCGCCCCCGGAGGAGCCGCACGGCAGCGGCGGCGGGCGCGGGGACCCCGGGCCGGGCCCCCGGTGTGCGAGTCCCGGGGGGCGCGGGCGGGGAGCGCGGGGCTGGTTCTGCCCTGGTGGGTGTGCCAGGAGACGGCTCAACAGGTCCCGACACATTTCTCTGAAAACTGTACTTTGCGAAGGCGATTTTATTGCGATCCGGCGGTTTGGAGTGTTCGCGGCGCTTTCCGCCCTTGGGCAGCCTCTCGCAGCTGATTTTTGACACGTTTCCTACGCTGCACGATTCGCTGCCTTGTTTTTCTTGGGCGTTGGGGAAATTGTCAAATGAAACTGACATTTCCCTCTTCGCGATGTACCCATTACCTCCCCGCTCCCCTTCACCTTCAGAAGGCAGAAGGCAGCGCTGGAGGTATTTTTTGTGATTTCTCTATATTTTTTCCGGTCGCTGTCGGGTGTCCACCTTAAGCCCCGCGCATTGCGGGGGTGCCCCGCTCCCGTTCCGCTCCGTGGGCCGGGCTGGCCGCGGGTCCCGGGGCTCGGTTCTGCCGGGACAGCGCGGGCGGGACCCGCGGGCTGTGCTGAGGGTACCGAGGGCTCCGGGCTCCGAGCCGCTCCCGCCCGCTTCCAGCTCACCCGGGCCACCTTAAGGTTTTTCCACGTGGGGCCTTTTTTGTCGATCGCAGCCTTAACTTTGCACACAGAAATAGCGGCGGGGCTGGGGCCGTGTCCCTGTGCCCGCTGAGGGCCGGGGGAAGGCCGGACGCCGTGTCGGAAGTTTGCCGAAGAATTTACAGTGTTTCTTCAAATATTTATGCTCTCCGCTGGAAAAAAAAAATCAAAAACAAAACAACCATGTAGCAAATACAAACATCTGAAAGTTACGAGGTTGGTTCTCGGTGTCGGGTGTGTTTGGAAAGCAGCCGTGAACGGGTAGAGTGCTGGAAGCTAATAAAAATCCTGCTTTATTTTTAGCTAGGTTTTATTTATAAGTTTGAGATGTGTTTAAAGAATTATGCGGGGTTTGCTGCGAGATGGGTGGGTTGTGTTTTAAGACCGAGCCCGTGGCAAACGCCGTGTTTGTGGTGGGGAGATCGAGTCCTGGGGAATGCCAAACCGCGGAGGTGCTGCCTCCGGGAGCGCCGGACCTGCTCTGCAAGGGGAGAGCTGGCTGGGAAAGGGGGAAATGTCCTTTTCCCCTGCTCAAGGTGTAGTTAAATAGCAGGGAAACCTACCTGGCAAAACTCATAACGCTTTAATAATTCTTGCAGTTGTTGGTGCGGGCATGGGTGACAGAGCTGGAGAGTGCGTGCAGGGGTGTCACGTGCTGTCGCTTCATTTGAGTTGTGTGCAGGCAGACTCACCCCTTCCTCCAGCTTTAGCAAAGCTTCAACATACGTAGTTCCTCCTCACCAGCCAGAAAACAAAACTTAGAACTCCTGAAAACCAGCGCAGTGTGTTTGGGAGACGTGGCACGTGTCAGCGCGGTGTGCTGTGCCTTCGCTCTCAGAGCAGCAGGTTCGCCAGGCAAAGGGTTCAGACTTTTTATTTTAAAGCTGGTATTAATGTGTCCTTGCTGTGCTGACTTTGACTGCTTCTCATCTTTTTATAGTTGATGGTAAAGTAATGGATTCCAAAGAATTGCTTAACCCGTTGGATCAAGACGAAACCAGGAAAAATGCACTCATCAGTACCAAAGGAGGGATCGTGATGGACTTCCATCCACCCTTCAGGGGTGGAGCTACTGTGCAAGCCCCTGTGTCTGCATCTCCTCTCCCTGCATCTTCTCAGTCAGAATCCAGTCAGCAACCTGCTTTGGCTGACTTTCCAAAAGGATTAGGAAACAATGTGCCTCAGCCAGACCTTTCCAAGGCAGTGTCGCTCTCGATGGGACTGTACATGGGTGAAACAGACGCGAAAGTGATGGGAAACGACCTCGGATTTTCGCACCAGGGCCAAATCGGCGTCTCCTCTGGAGAAACGGACTTCAGGCTCCTGGAGGAAAGCATTGCGAGCTTGAACAAGTCCTCGAGCCTGGCCGAGGACGCCAAGGGAGCCGCGGCTTCGGAGGCGCCCGATTTCCCCGGCATGGCCGGGCGCGGCAGCGCCGCCGAGCCGGGAGCCGCGCTCCAGAGCCAGGTGGGCTCCAATGGTGGCACCTTGTTCTCTGAAGACCAAAGCACCCTGGATATCCTCCAGGACCTGGAATTGCCGCCGGTGTCGCCGGGCAAGGAGCCCAACGGGAGCCCGTGGCGGCTGGACCCGTTGCTCGATGACGGCGGCTTGCTGTCCCCCATCTCCGCCGACGACGCCTTCCTCCTGGAAGGAAGCCTCGGCGAAGACTGCAAGCCTCCTCTTTTATCTGACACTAAACCTAAAATTAATGACCGTGGTGACCTTTTACCCAGTTCCAAAATGCCAATGCCTCAAGTGAAAACAGAAAAGGAAGACTACATTGAACTGCATACTCCCGGCAGTATCAAGCAGGAAAACACGGGCCCGCTGTACTGCCAGGCCAACTTCTCCGGCTCGAACCTGCTGGGTACGAAAGTCTCGGCCATCTCCATCCACGGAGTCAGCACCTCTGGGGGACAGATGTACCACTATGATTTAAACACTGCCTCGCTCTCTCAGCAGCAGGATCAGAAACCAATTTTTAATATCATTCCATCTCTTCCTGCCGGGTCAGAAAATTGGAATAGGTGCCAGGGATCGGGGGACGAGGCATTGGCTCCGCTGGGAACGCTCAACCTCTCTGGCAGACCTGCTTTCTCTAATGGCTATTCAAGGTAATTAGTTTTTGTTGCTCTTTATTAAAACGCTACAAGCGTGTTTAGCACAACTCCATGCGTGCTGGTTTGTTGCTTGGGTTTTTTTTTTTTTTTTTTTTTTTTCCATTTGGAATGTGTGGCTGATCAGATGTAATTCCCCATAAACATGGGGAATGTTTATCCCACAGTACAACAGCAGCTTTAAGCAACTACTCAATTATTGGTATTAAAGGGAAGAAAAGTGGAGGGGAGCTGGCATGCTCTAAAAAGTAAATAAATAAAAATAAAACTTCCAAGATGCAGCCTAGAGGGAAAACCGAGTATGTGGCAGCAGGATCCATACACAGGCAGTATGGAAGGAAGTATTTAGGTGTATACAAAAGCTCCTTCGTTCCCAGGGGTTAGAGGATCAATCACTGTGGGCTTTTTTTCCTTCCTAGCATTACTTAAATGTTAGTAATGCACAAAAATAACTTGGTTGCTGGGTAAATTTCTAGAATTACATTTAAGCTGAACTCGAGTTTTCGCTGTGCTCGGTATCGCATTTACCTTACATGGACAAGCAGATTCCGAGTGGGAAACACTCAGCAGCTTGTTCAATAACTGCCTTGGAAGAGATAAGAATGTTTGCAGTCCGACTTAAACACACCTGGAATTTAACTCTGAGAGCAGCAGGAGGGGGTGTGGGAGCTGGCTCCTACCTGTGGCTGTGTTTCCTGCAGTAATGCAGAGGTGCAGCTGCTGTGGGGAAGGGCTCCTGGAGGGACAGCATGGCTGGGCCAGCTGTGGGCCAGCTGTGCCACCACAAGGGTTCTGATTCCAGGGAACAGCCTGTGTGTGTCTCTCACTACTCTGTGTTTACCAACTCCGTGCGCCAGCAGCGTGTGGCTCCACGGAGGATTTTGTGGAGTCTGTTAGAAAATGGCTTTGCCATTTGTGCCTCTGCAGAGCCCTGATATTTGTAGGCTCCTAATGAAGGGTCTGGTTTAACATTCTGGGTTTTATTGCTGTGCTGACAGTTGGATCCCCAGGGTGTTCCCGGGGCTCTCCCTGCGCGATGTTTGCTCCATTTTCCCATGGCTGGAATGAAGTGTGCAAGGATTTCTTCTTTACTTCAGGCAGACAACTTTTAGCTCGCGTTCGTCCTCAATTTCTTTCACAGATTTTGATTTGTCGTAAATATTTTATTTTTCTTTGAAGTGCTGAAAGCAATTTGCAATGTAAGAGATCCAGAAAAGAAAATCAAAATCTGTGGCTAGATTCCACCTTGGTACGTGAATATTGAGCATGCTTTTTATTGACCATGGATTTCGACAGAGCAGACATGCTCTGTGCTAACCTTTTGCATAATTAGTCCAATTCCGTGTTGTGTTCAGTTTGTTTCGTGGGGATTTTTTGGGGAGTTTATTTCCTCTGCTCTCACTGTATCTTTAATGATAATCATAAACTGTGTGTCAAAGCAAGAAGTGTTTCAGTGTTGGGGAGGAGATTTCAGGGCCAGTTAAAGTGAGCAGATTGCCCTGAGATGATGAAATGTCACTTTTGAGGATTGTTCTGGGGAGGTGCTGCCTGGCCTGTGCTGTGCAGAGCTGAGTGTGCTGACACAGGGGTGTGAGCCCAGCTCTGGGGAGCTCAGACAGTGATGGTGTGGCCTGGGTGTGATCCTGGAGAGATGTTCTGGGGCAGTTTGGGGCAGTTTGGGGCAGGGCTGGCAGTGCCAGGACAGGCAGGGGAGCTCCCAGAGCATCCCAGCCCCAGCTGCCCCCTCCAGTGCCCAGGGTTATCCACGCCAGGGCTCCAGCATTGACGTTCTTGCTTCCTGCAAGGTCATCTTATATTTTATTGCTTCCTTTTTGCTGTAAGATAATGGCCTTTTTTTTTTTTTTATGGAATGTGTGAAGAATTTCGAGGTGGCTCCTAGTTGAGCTTTGCATAAAAATGCATTATTCACAGCTTTGTGGAAGCTGTTCTTACTTCCCGGGGATTTTTGTACACTTCAGCTACAAAATCCGGTTCTAAAAACGGCATTGTTTGGGTTTGCTTTATTATTTTTATTCTATAACATTCAGGCAATTCCATCTTCCTTTTACAATGTTCGAGGTATTAATGAGCCCTGGGCTTGAAGCAGGAATTTTCTGTCTTCTTGAACCTTGCCAGAAATATTTGGTCTCAACTGGGTTAGTTTAAGGTGATGTGTTGTGGATTTGTTTGTTTTTCTTGCAGAAGACTTAACAAAATTGGCATTTGTTTTAGAAACAAAGGAAGGACTCCCTTGCCAGGTTCCCTTGGTCTGGTTTTTTTAAGGTTCTAAATGTGAGAGGTGGAGGCTGGGATTTTGAGAAGCTTCAGGTTCCAGGAGGAAATACTTTCTGGTGTTTGAAGAATTATTTGTCTTCTAATAACATACTAATTGTAGGCTGAACACAGGGGAAGAAAAGCTGCAGTCCAGCCCTGGTGTTCAGGCTGTGTTTAACCTGCCTGTTTAATGGGAGCCTGGACTGTCCACTCGGGCTGGAATTGATGTCATGCCATTTCTGAGTGGTTTTGCTCCTCCAGGTAGCCCAGCATGCTGCCTTTAATGAGAGCAGTGATAATCAGGCCCAAGAAAACCAATCAATTGCAGTGAGCTGCAGGAGGGATCCAGAAGCTGACAAGCAGAATGCAAACTTCGGGAATGTGATTGATGGGGATGAATTGGTGATAATCAATAAGGTGTTAGTGGTGGAAGAGGCAGTTGGTGCTCGTGCTGAGCTGCTGGAACACTGAGCTGCAGCTCCTCAAACTCCACATCTGAGCAGGGGGGAGGCTCTGGAGGCTGGGATCGCTCCAGGATCCACTGAGCAACTGCAGGGAATGAAGGGGCAGAATAAAAGGGAGGGAAAATGAAGCTAACAGACAGTTTACCTTAGATCGTCCTTAATGGCAGTGAGACAGCAGCTGGAAGAGGAGCAAATGGTGCTTCACTGAAGAGTTGGAGGTTTGCTGGTGTCTGTCTCCAATGGGATGTTCTGTGATTTATTGCACAAACCCAGGGAAAACTGTTCCATTTCAAGGAAATTATTTTAGCAACACACACTCCTGGGGCTCTTGCATGGTATATACATTAAATCCTTTGCTCAGCTCCTGCTGCTCTGACTTCCTGGAGATGTGGCTTGTTGTGGGGGGAGTGAAGGATGCTGAGAAGCAGCCCAGCAATGCAGGGTTTGCTCCCACAGCCGGGATTCACAGAAACTGGGCCCCACTGGCGCTGTTATGGCTTCTCTTATTACAGCTGAAACCATTCCTAGTACTTAAGCTTGTGGGGGATAAGGATCATTAAGGAAGTTTAAGAAAGGGCAAGAGCTGAGCGAAGCCATTAAAGACGAGGAGAGTCTGGAAGGAGGAACAGTTTTGCTGGTTGGTCACAGCTTCCAAAAGCTGCTCTTCTGCCCTTCCCTCTTGGGCTGGGACTCTCCTTGGGCTCAGGTGCTGTGTGGGAAGGAGGGGAAGGAAGGGCTTGTTGCCAGCAGTGCTAAAGGTCACTTGTCCGTTTGTCTTGCCGCTTTGTTTCCCTCGGCCGCCGGCCAAGGCCGGTGCTTGGCAGGGCTGGAGCGGCGAGAGCTCCTGACTCAGCAGCGTGGGACATCCCAGCCTGGATGGGCTGGAGCACACTCTGCTCTGACAGAAACCCAGCCCTGCTGTGTGCAGGGCTCGGGGCTCCAGCCCCCTGTGCTGGCATTTGTCAGCCTCATGCAGTGCTGTGCTTGGGGCTCTGACTCGGGAGTACATGGCAGAGTAACCCAGCTGTTCTGGCAGAGAGGTGTGGATCAGGAATGTCCTGCAGAATGTGCTCTGAGTGCTGTGCAAAGGTAACGAGATAAAGGAGAGCTCATGTAACATGTAATCCGCTTTTCCCACTTTTGGCCAATCCTTCCATTGAGTTCACAGCCAAGGAGGTTGTTTTAAGTCCAGTCCAGATGATTAACTTGTGCAAATTTATTTCTCCCTACAACCATCTCTGTTTTAAACTTAATTCTGGCTTATAAAGCAGCCGTATTTTTGTTGTCCATACCATTTAAAAAAAAATTATCTCCATGGTTAAACCCCTTGTACTCTCCTCTGCAAGTGTATGCAAAGCTGTGGTTGAAAGAGTCCTACTCACGAATCTTCTCAGAAATGTGAAATACAGGTATTATCCAACTCCTACATTGTATATTTACCAGGCTAAAGATTACTTTTACAGTGAGAACAATTTATCTTGGGGGAAGCAAATTTCCCTTCTTCCTTGGATTATTGCTGCTTATTCTAGAAGTGCATGAGTGGTGCATATTCTGTGTGTATAAACTGGAATTATTTCTGCATTTTAAAAGGTTCCCAAGTCCTCCTTGGACTAGCATTCATTTTTGGGGTAGTTGAAGCCTTCCTGAGGTGCTGCTGTAGTGTCACATATGCATTCTGTGAATGGTTCCCATGGCGTCAGTCTTGAGGAAAACAACATCCCAATAAAATCCTATTTCCTGCCCAAGTTAGGGGCAATGGGAGAAGCTTGTAGTTGCAATTACCTTGGGTTTGTGCTATGAAAATAAGTGTGAGTGTCACCTCTGGTGTAGAGAAATGAACCTGGCAGTGCCTTTGTGAAGTGACGAGCCCGGAGCTCAGAAGCACAGAACACGTGTGTGTGCAGCAAGGTGGTTTTTGGGAAGAGCACTTGGATGTGCTCAGTGCTGAGCACCAGACCCGGCGAGTCTGGGTTAAGCTCTCTCTGGTTTCCCAGCCTTTGTCTCCCAGAGTCTCAAGTACACCCAGATTTTAATCTTATTTACTGAAGAATTAATGTGTGGCACTGTTGCATGTCCAGATGATTGTTCTCATCCCGGGGATTTTCCGGCTGATTCGCTGTAGTACGAGATCCATTGATAACCATTTGTAGGAGCCACTGTAGTGTGAGATCCATTGATGCCCTTTTATTGCACAGCCTTTGCTTAAAGAGCCCAGGCCCTCGCAGGGCAGGAGTTAATCCTGTTCTCAGGGCTGGCTTCTGGAAATACTGCTCAGATGCTGTCAGTGCATGGCCCCGTCCCCCTGGGACAGGAGTGAACCAGTACAGCTGGAACAGATGACACACGCTAAAAAAGAACCATTTCATCTCATTGTCTTGGCTCTGACTCCAGAGCAGCTCTTTTGGGCTGTCTGTGGGAAAAAACAAAACACAGAATGGAGGGTTCCTGTGAGGGTGTAACCCATTGTGGCCGTGGCAGGCTGGTCACCTGCAGAGTGGGTGTGAGCCCAGGGTCACCTGCAGAGGGGGTGTGAGCCCAGGGTCACCTGCAGAGGGGGTGTGAGCCCAGGGTCACCTGCAGAGGGGGTGTGAGCCCAGGGTCACCTGCAGAGGGGATGTGAGCCCAGGGTCACCTGCAGAGGGGGGTGTGAGCCCAGGGTCACCTGCAGAGGGGGTGTGGAGCCCAGGGTCACCTGCAGAGGGGGAGCCCAGGGTCACCTGCAGAGGGGAGCCCAGGGTCACCTGCAGAGGGGGGGTGTGAGCCCAGGGTCACCTGCAGAGGGGATGTGAGCCCAGGGTCACCTGCAGAGGGGGGTGTGAGCCCAGGGTCACCTGCAGAGGGTCCCTGCCCACAGTGATCTCCATCCATGGTTTGAGCCCTGGGTCCCACAGGCTCGAGGGGCAGCTGGAAGGCTCTGGCCATGCAGCTCTTGGAGAAGCAGCAGGGGTGATTTGTCCCCATGTATAACCAGGGTCCCCTCTGGGGTGTGACTGTGTCCCCACGGGGCTGGGAGCACAGTTCAGCACAGTTTGTGTGTTTGTGCTGGGGTTTCCTCCTTGCCTCACCTCCACTCCAGGGGAGGTGTTGTGCCTGTGCCTCTGCCCCAGCAGCTCTGCTGTGATGTTTCCTGCTGGGGTTCCCTCCCTGCATGAAGCAGTGTCTCCCTGTGCTCCAGCCATGCCTGTATTGGTTGAATGGAGCTATCAAGCACCCTGACAGAGCATTTTCCTCCCTCTCCCTCCCTATCCCACTGGCTGTGTCACCTCTGTGTCCCAGAGGTGTGTGGCAGGAGCAGGAGGAGCAGCTCCAGCCCCTCTGGCTCAGGGATCTGTAAAGCCTGGAGCTGGGCTTTGGGAGGCAGGGATGGAGGTGAGGTCAGGTTTGCTCTCTCCCTGCTCTATGAGTTCAGACTCCAGGACATGCTGTTACTTACCCAGGATGTCATGTAGAGTTCTGTAATCCTGGTGCCTTGAATCAATAATCACCACAATTGTGTGGATTTCTGGAGGAAATTGTGCTCTTCAGAAGTCATCTTGACATGGTGTGTGGAGAATGTTTCTGTACCAGCCCAGTGCCTTTTAATACAGCCAGTGCCACCAGGAAACCTCCACACCCCAGCTCTACCTGTGGAGCTCCCAGTCTGTGCTCAATCTTCCTAGAAAAACTACAATCCTGATGTATTTTGGAAATTAATATCCCACAGACCGCTGATACTTTGCTGTGGGGATGTGGCATCATGCACAACTTCCCCTTTTTGATCAAGTATCTCAGGTTTTGTGAGATTGCAAAGGCAAAATACTGTTGGGGGAGGAGTTCTAAAATAATGATCATGTCTTGAATCCAGTTCACTGCTACTGTAATTCAGTAAAGAAAACTAGTTTCATATTGGATTTTACAGTAATACATTCTTCATACTCTTTGTAATATGTTTGTACAGTTACTGTGTGTCAGAAAACAGCTGGAGATCATCAAATTTCTGCACCAGGGTCACACAAGATTTAATATGGAACTTGTGAGCAGCAGGGCGCCATTTACTCTTGTGTTGCTTTATTCAGATACTTCTTGTTACTCGTTGCTTTTATTCGTGCAGCTGAGTTTAAAGTTAGAAATTATTGCTCAAGGCAGGACTTTTTATGAAGAAATGAGGGCACAAATGAGTTGTTTGCCTCAGAATAGTACCTGGGAAACTCAGAAATGGTCTGTAGAGTCAAGGAGGAGCAAATCACCAAGTATCAGTGAAGTCTCTCATCTATTCAAGAAACAAATAATGGAAGTGATTTCATAGCTCCCTGCCTTGGTTTTCTTTTTTCCAAGAAACCCGGGAAAGGTCCTGTCACTGTTCTTACCCAGAAGATCCTTTGTGATGCACTTCTGGGTCTTTTCTTCAGTCTTCTCTTCTTCAGTCTTTTCTCATTGGAACCTTTGCAGGCAGGGGTGGTCTGGGGGGTTTTTGGTGCATGTTCCTGTCCCTGAGTGTTGGAATCCTGTTCCTGCTGCATGTTCCCATCCCTGAGTGTTTGAATCCCTGTTCCTGCTGCATGTTCCCATCCCTGAGTGTTGGAATCCCTGTTCCTGCTGCATGTTCCCATCCCTGAGTGTTGGAATCCCTGTTCCTGCTGGCACTTCTCATGGACAGGAGGGCTGGAAGGGGGTGACCTCTTGCTCACATGTGTGCAGTGTCTTGGCTGCATCTCACTGGTGAGAGGGGTGTGAAAACAGGATATCTGGGGTTAGAAACTCTGTGAAATTTTTAGAAAATGAGGTGCAGCCATTACCCAGCTGTGGGAATTGGGTGTGAACGGGCAGGGCTGCCATGGGCTCTTCCTTCCCAGCTGGACATTGGGAAGGACGTGGCTGCTTGTCCCTGCTGTGAGCACCTGGGCACAGGGAGCTGCAGGATCCTCTTAAAGAGTTTTAAACCAACACCTCTCTCCTCAGGCATGCTGTCCATTGCTGTGTACCCATATATTTTTTTCCTCTTGCTTATTTTTTTTTTCCCCTAAGAGCTCCTGCTACCTCTCTGAAGCAATAACTTCCTAAAGCCATCAGCAGGGGTTTTGGATAAATCCATGCTGGAAACGTGCACGTTCTGTGTGCACATGTGTGGGTTTGTTGTGCAAGAATGCAGTCCAGGCTTGTTAACTTCAAAAACAAAAACCAAAAGTGAATTAAGAGAAGAACTGGCAGACTTGATGTGGATTTCAGTTTGCATCTTGATTTCAGTTTCCTACTCCCCGGCTGTTGTTTTCTCTCTTGTATCTTTTGCTGTGGGTTACTTTTGCTCCTGGGGCCTTTGATGGTTTATTTTGCCTGCTGAATTTCTGTTAATCCTGTGTTCTGTATGAATTGCTCCCAAACCAATTGTGCTGTCCCCATATGAGGGTAATGTAGGTATAATTAGACTTTTTTTTCTATAAAGGACTCTGCATCTTGGTTCTCATAAAACATGGACTAGATTAGAACATGAGCCAATATGAGAAAAACAGTAATATCTGAAAACAGACTTTTAAAACAGCTTTCAAAATTGGAAATCTTAAACTTTGTATGCAGAATGGTTTTTGGATACTGAAGATGTATGGAATTTGATTTCACACCTTCATTTTAGTAAGATAATACTTGACTAATACGTGTTTATTGAAATAATAGGATGCTGGGGGATGTACTGCCTGCTGGTAATGCTTGGCAGTGACCCCAGCCATGGCACTGCAGTGGCCTTTGGGGCTCCCCAGACCTGGCTCTTATTAAAAAGTCATTTCCAAAAGGAATCATTTTGGTTGGAAAAGCCCTCTTGGCCTGTTGAGTCCAAGCTGTGCCCAGCCCAGAACACTGAGTGCCACGTCCAAGTTGGTTTCAGTACCTCACCGGGATTTCCAGACATGAATTAAAATTAATTTGTAGAGAATGATCTTACATCCTTGCCTTTTGATTAATAAGTGATGTAATCTCTTTTGGTGGCAAAGGAAGACTTGGAATTCTTTTGGGGTTATTTGCTTTGACCAAACAATCCTGCTAAGTTTGGAAGCAAACTGCAGGTTGAGTTTGTGCTGTTGTTTGTAGCAGCACCAAGCGGAGCCGTGGTGCTGGATCCCAGCTCAGCTCTCCCAGCTGGAATAGTGCTGCTGCTTTCATCCATATTTCAGCAAAGGCTTTTTCTCTGACCTACTTTGGCCCAGCCCAGGCTTTTGGGAGGTCCCTTGGCTGGCCTGGCTGTGGGGCAGTTCTCTGCTCTGAGGTCCTGCTCTGGTGTCGCTTCCCTCGCTTTCGTTTTCACGTTGCTTTATGAATTCTGCCCTTCCTGGACATGTGTTTCTGCTCAGCCCTGCACATCTGCCATTTTCTGAGCTGGAAAGGAAGCTTCTCTGACACCTTCTTTTTTAACAAAACCCATCTAACAAGTTCTGTGCTGACTTGGTTTCCGTAGCTGGAGAAGACAAGTCTGTTCTCATGCAGTGCCAGGTGATTTGCAAGTTCTGTGCATGTTTTGATAAAAAAATTAGTGCTGAAACTCCCTTGTCTAAAATGTAAGTGTTGTAAGAACCTGAGTGCTTGGAATTCTGTGTTGTGAGCAGCAGAGCATTCCTTTTTCAGCCCTTATTGAAGGGAGCAGTTAATATTAGGATGCCTGCACGACAACATCCTGAGTCATCGAGATACTTGACAGCTACTTTCCAACCAGAGCAACTGGTTTGACAAATGAGCTTGGACTTACTTTATCACTTTAAAGATAAATCTTTAAAGGCTCTTTTAACACGTTAGAGGTTGGGACATCTGATATTTTATTAAATAACAATCTGGAGGTTTCTAAGTCCACTTATTTTTGTGCCTGAGCTGGTTCTGTGTTGCAGATCAAAGCCCGGCATGAAGTGGGGAGGAGGAAGTGACTGGGTTTCTATTCCTGGCTGACCCCAGCCTCGGAACCGAGGAAGAGCTTTAAAGGAAATGCAGCATTCAGCTCTCTGAATCTTTCCAAGCATTCAGAAGTGCTACCAGCACTGGCTTCCTGCATGTGCTCTTTCAAGGCGTGGACTCTTCAAACTGTCCTAATTGCAAAGTGAAACACAGGAGGGAAGCCCTAAACTTCATGGAAATAGCAAAACTTGCAATTCCAGATTTTTTATCAAAAGCATCCATCCTCTCTTTACCTGGCAGGCAGCTGTGCAAGCCCAGCCAGGGTGGGAGGTGGCTGGGGAGGGATGGCTGGAGCCTGGTGGTGCTGCTGGCCCATGGTCATCAATGATGCCCTGGGCTGGGGGCTTTGCCCAGCAGCTGGAGGAGCTGCCAGCCCTCAGAGATGTTGTCTGCAGTGAGCCAGACCAGGACAGGGCTCTGGGCAACCTGGGCCACTGTGGGTTGGGAGCCCAGCTCTGGCCCTTGGCACAGGGCAGCTGTAAACCTGTAAGGTCACCGGGCACGAGGAGCTCTTGTGCAAGAGAACATTCCCCATCAGTGTCCTGGGCTGCTCCGGGCTGGGGCTGAGCTGCAGCCCAGGAGACCTGAATAGACTGGAATTGCTTTTTCTCCTTCCCTCAACACTGACACACTTCCTTGCCAGAGGCCATTTCAAAGGAAAGAAGCCAAGGACCCCTCCAGGCTGTCATGGGGCTGGAAGAGCAGTTCTTGGGGCAGGGGACAGGGTTTGTGGGCTGGTTTGGGGACAGGATTTGAGGACAGAATTTGGGGATGGTTTGGGGACAGGGTTTGGGGGATGGTTTGGGGGTGGTTTGGTTCCCAGTGCTGGGCTGGGCAGGCAGCATGCACAGAGGTGTCTGGGTTTAGCTGATCCTGAGCTATTTTGGGTGCTGAGTGCCAGCCTGGAGAGCTCTGTGAGCACAGAGGAGAGGAGCTCCAGCTGGAAAATGTGAGGCTGTGAGCCTCGGGAATGTTCTATTGCTTGTACAGGCTGGAGCTGGGAGCTGGGACTGGGGAAGGGCTCTGGGCTCTCACTGATGCTCTTGGACCCCCATTGCTGTGGGTGGGTTTGGCTCCAGTGTTAAGAAATTGCCAAAATGGAGCTGGCAAATCCAGGGTGGTTGTGGTGAAGTCGTCCTGCACAACACTTTTTCCATCCCTCCTTTTTGATCCTGGGATATTCACATGTGTCTGTGTATTCCCACCCCCCTTGTATTAAATTCCATACTTCATTTTGTTTGTAAAATTTCAAATAAATCAAGGTGATTAGAGGAAACAGGCTCTTCCAGATGCTGCCTGGGGAAATTCCTAAGGGCTTGAAAGCCATCCCTCACTTCTTTCATGCTGTAGTCATCGTTCCAGAGACATCTCAGAAATTAAAATCCTCTGTTATAAAGATGGGTTACTGTCACACATATTACCAGCAGTAGCTTCCCTGGCTGTCCCTGTCGTCCCCACACTCTTTGGATTGCTTTGCCAGCTCTGAGGAATGTTCCTTTCCCTCCTGTGCTGCTGTCACAGATGTGCCACCAAAGGCAGCCAGACCCCAGTTTGGCAGAAATCAATTTTTTTTCCTCTAGTTTTAACTGTTGGGAGATTGTAGTAAACAGAATAAATACCAGTTTGATAGAATTAATACAAATTTGTAACTGAGATGTAATCTTTCAAAGTATTTTCTACAAACACAGCAAGAAAGAACTTTAATTGTTGAAGAGAAATGAGAACTTGACCATGTTCTAGCCATTCCAGTAGTTTATTTTTCTTTATTTTCTGCCTGCCAGGGGTAGAACTGGGTGCTCTCTCTAGTTAATCATTCTTTCCTGTGGAAGGTGATGATGTTTGTTGCTGCTGTGTTAACAATGTGCTTCAGACTCCTGGTTTGGAAGGTGCATTAATTGTGGGGGGTTGCAGGGTGGGAGTTGGGGTGCTGAGAGGGGCTGGGTGTGTTGGGAACAGGCTGTGGTTGGGGTCTGGGGGGGCAGAGCTGGGGATCCCTCCTCTCTCTGTGTGTGTACAGTACATTGTGTTACTGCTGTACATTTCCCAGGGTGCTGATGAATCCCTAACAGTTTTCCCAGAATTGTAGTTTTAGTGAATAAAGCTGTTTTCGGTGCCAGAGCAGGGAATGGTGTTGGGAATCCTTCGTGTGTTTCTGCCCTGAGGGGATTTCTAATTCTTTCCAGTAGAAAGTCATCGTGCAGATACTGCTGAGCATTAATGGCCTGGCCTTAGCCTTCACAACATGTGAAAATTAACAGTAATACAAACAAGCTGGCAGTGGGAGCTGCACTGGGAAACACTGTGTTAAAATGACAATGACTGGCTCCTGCAGCCTGTGTTTTGGAGGCCTTTTAGTGCCCGTAGGTGAGAGCAGGCAGGAGCAGCTCCTGCCTCCATCCTCCGTGGCTCCTGCTCTGCTCTTATTTCTGGCGGCCAGGCAGGCAGGGTTTCAGATCCCTTCAAAAGCAGTGTTTTTTGGTTTGGTTTGTTGCAGTCAGTCTCGGGGCAGTGGTGTCCTGGCTGGAGGATGCACAGTGTGTGCACAGCAGTGGCAGAGCAGAGCTGTGGCACTGCACACTGGAGCACTTTCTCCAGGAGGAGCAGTTCCCCTGTTCTCACTGCCTGGGACACTCCTCACAGCCTGTCTCAGCCTGAGCACTTGAATTTCTTTGGACCTGTTCAGAGCAGGTTTGAGTTGCCACCTGCCTTTATTAATCCCTGTGCAGCATCACACTGACCAAGCTGCTGCTGTTTGGGGAGGGGCTGTGTCTGTGACCATCTTTCATCTCAAAAATTGGAGTCAGATATTTGATTATAATTTTGTAGCACTCCAGCCCTGACACATTCACCTTTTGGTTTGGATCATTGCATTGGTAAAGTCTCTACTTTCTTTTTTTAGGCATGGTGAAGGCAGGATCATAGAATGGCTTGGGTTGGAAAGAACTTAAAGCCCATCCAGTGCCACCCCTGTCACCACAGGGACACCTTCCCTGTCCAGCCTGGCCTTGGGCATTGCCAGGGATCCAGGGGCAGCCACAGCTGCTCTGGGCACCCTGTGCCACATCACCCAAAACCCTGTCTGACCCTTCCCTCTGTCAGTTTAAAGCTTTTCCCCAGGCCCATGTTAAAAAGGGAAAATGCCTTTTGTCTCCTTCTAAGTAACCTTTTGCCAGTCCAAATTTCAGTTTTTCGGATTGTGCAATTGCCTTTGATAAATAAGCAGTGTCTGGGTTTGCATTTGGCAGGACAGGCACGTGTGAATCCACTTGGTGAAGCCTTTTGGCCAGTGAAAACTGCATCTTCATCCTCGTGGTGCCTTTTTCTGTTCCAGCACCAGCTGTGATTCTATCACTAACCGTATGCAAGCACATTTTACATTTTCTGTTGTGAAACCTGCACTTCCTTTGATGAGAAGGCACATATAGCAGGCCTGTATTTGCTGTTTAGTATTTTTAGAGCAGCAGCGTGCCGGTTCTGTCTCAGGGTAGACATGCAAATGTCAGGCAGACACTTTGAGTCACGGGGTGGGAGCTGTTGGTCAGTCCCAGCCTGTGGGACAAGATTAGAGTGTCTGGAGGTGAGAGATGGTGGAGCAGCAAGTCCTTTCCTCCCCAGACCACGGGTTTGTGGCTGTCCATGTAAGGGTCAGCAAGGGGCTCAGCCCAAAGCTTTGTGCTTTATGTGGCTGCAAGGGGGGATAAATGGGATCATACAACTGTCCTTGAAAAAGCCTTTGGGGTTTTGTGCCCTGAGACAATGAAACCTTTCATGAGAGATGCCCCCTTCCCTGCCAAAACTCCTGTTATCATTTAGGATTTATAGTGATCTTTAACTTTACTAGATGATTGGTCTTTTCTCACCTAGAATCTTAAAGTAATTGGATAGTTCTCACCTTACAATTTTACTGGTTACAATTTCAATCCCCTTAAAGTCTGTATAAACCCCTTGCTATGCTATGTAACTGGATTTTGCTGGTAGAACCCTTCAAAGAAATAAAGCTACTTTTGGAACTTCTACAGCAGCTCCCAAAGTCTCTTTCCTTGCTGGCTGAGAGGCTGACCCTCTGCCTCAAGAGCCCTCAAAGCTATCCAAACCCCCTAGCAGCCCGAAGCTAGAACTAGCCTGGCTCAGGCAGCTACAGATAAACTGCATGGAAAAGCCACTGCTCCCTGCTTGGGAGGCTCAGAGCACTTCCCAAACCATGCCAGGGCTCCAGCCTGGCACGTGGCTGCTGAGGTGGGACCTGGACACCAGGACTGGGACCCAAATGTCGGGCGTGGTGAAGGTGCTGTGACAGTGTTCTGTGTGCACTATAGGACTTGGAATATTTTCCAAATATTTTGGAATATTTGCCAGCCCCCATCAGCAGGGTTTTTCACTTGAATCACGAGATTAAACTAAGCCTTCCATGGCTGAGAGCTCTTGGAAGGAAGCAAACATCTGTGCTGTGTGTGTGCTTCAGGTTTGCTCTGTACTTGTGCTTGCTGCATGCTGAAAGCTGGACTTTTACACGGGGACATGTACACAGCAGCATTATTTCTCCATGCCAGTATAATTCCTGCTTGTCTCTAAGTGCTCTTTCCAGTTTGATATGTAAGTTTTAATTTGACACTGGATTCTTGACTCACTGTATATATTCAGAAGTGAGTGTAGTAACCATCAGCAGTGAATATTTTTATTGTTGTCAGCTTTGTTCTTCCTTTGTGGCTGAGCAGAAAGCTCGGTTCTTTTTTGGTTCATGGATGCACTGCAGAGTTATCAGTGCTCAGACAACAAGTAAACACGTACTGTACATGGGCCTGTGGCCAGCTGGCCCTGGCAGCCGGCAGCTCGGGACTTGCTTTCAGCCCCAGAAGAATGCCTGTTTGCTTGGTCATTTCCTTTCCTTTCAAATACAAAACATAAAACTTTTTTTTCTCCGATTAAATTGCTTTCCTGGCCTAAATATTGAAACTGGGGAGAGAGCTCCTCAGATATTGGGGCTCAGGCAATTTGGGAAGAAGTTTTTGAGTTTGCATAGAAGCTCTCAAGAAACAGTTGTGGAGATGCTGGGCTGGGAAGTGACCAGGCTGGAAATTCATCTCTTTTTTTCTCCTTTCTTTGTGGGGGAGTTTGACACTGAGTTTCTGTGCCTGGCTGCATTGTCTGTGGCAGCTGTGCCTGTCCCCAGGGAGGTGCTGGGGCACACAGAGCCCTCCAGGGGCAGTGCCCTGACCACGAGCTGTCCCTGAGGAAAATCCCCTTTCACCAGGGTGTTCTCTGCATGTTTTGAACTCCAGGGTGGGGAAAACAACTCAGGACAGGACCTGAAGCACCCTGGGACATACCTGGCCACAGTACCCTGGTGTTTTGCACCACTGTGACTGATTTTCTTCCAATGTTTGAGTGACCACATTTCTGTAATGTGGAGTTAAAAATGTCTGTGCTGTAAGCTGGAGAATAATTAGACTGAATGCATGTCTGTAATTGATCTTTTTGCTGGTTATTACACTAAAGATGTGCCAGGAAAATTGCTTCCTTTCCTGCATCCCTTTTCTTCTCCCCTCAAAATGTGCTCAGAAACTCCCAAATAAAATCCTTGTGCTGGGAAAGCCTCGGCACATGAATTGAGCCTCGTGGCTGGGGCTCCTTCCTTGACCAGAGGAGGATTTTTTCAAGGGCACCAACACAGTGTGTGCATTATTCCCTCCAGCTCATGGCTTCTTCAGCCTGGGGTAATGTATGGGCAGGTTTGGCTGCCCAGGGAGGGTTGGATCCCCATCCCTGGAGTGTCCAGGGAATTGCTGGAGGTGGCACTCAGGGCTCTGGGGACAAGGTGGGCATTGGGCACAGCCTGGCCTCCATGGGATGGGAGGGCTTCTCCAGTTTAAATAATTCTGTGGTTTTGATGGCACCCTTTCACCAGTGGTACATGTACCAAGGAATTACCATTGGATGTTGGAGTAAATCTGCTTTTGCAGGGAATTTCACAGCCATCATTTCTTCCACAGCAGCCTCGGATATCATGTCTCTTCCTGGCTCTAGTTTGAGGTCAAAGAGAAACCAGAGGGTGCCTTGGCAGTGGGATTGAAAGAGCAGCACAGGTGTTCTTGGGGTTCATCTGCTTATTCCCCAGAACCCTCTTTCCAACCAGCTTTATCTCTTCCTCTGCTGTTGTCCCTGTCCACATAATGCTGTTTTGCAGTAGCAGTTTCATTTCTGGCAACTTCTGGGCTGGCTTTGTCTCTCTGGGGTGGCAGAGCTGCCTCTGCACAGCCACAGCCACCCCTGCCTGGGTTGGAACATATGGATGTGTCTTCTGAGCTTCTTGAGACTGGAGAAAGCCTAAAGAGAGATCTTGGGAAATCAAAATAGCAGAGACTTTCAGGGGAGTGAAGGCTGATGATAGGAGCCACCTTCTTTTCCAGCTGCCTCCAATAAATGTCAAGTAAAATGTTTATTTTACACACCAAGAGTGTGGGGGAGCTTAAAAAGTGTGATGAAACTTTCTTTTCATATGGTAATTCAGGACTGAATTTAAAGGCTGGTTTTGAAATCAATAATGCTTAGTGGAAACTGGTTTTGAGTATTTTGAATGGTTTTCTTCATTATTAATTTTCCATTTGAGCACTTTAAAGCCTATCAGGTCCATTTCCCGTCTCCATGATCACATTGAGATTACTTGGTGGTTTCTCTGATCTTCTCAAGGCCTGCCTTTCTGTAAATGACAGTCCCTGTGATATTTATAAAACTGTTTTTTCCTTGGTGGTGTTATTAAAAAATGTCGAGCTGAAGGAGTGAGTCTGGGTTTGGTTATTGGTGACTTGGCAGCGCTCTCGGGTGGCTCTGGTGGGGAGGAGGAGGCTGCTGCTGAGCAGGAGAGCAGTGACCATGGCTTTATTTATTATTTATTTAGTTATTATTAAACCATGGGTTTACTCATGGCTGGGGACATTCTGGCTGCAGTTAAGGCTGTGGTGAGCCCCTGCAGTACTCTGAACATGTTACATTCCCATGATACACTGAATATCTGGGAAATATCTGCAGGTACTGGTCCTTCAGCTGCTGACCCCAGGAGCAGTGGGGCTGCCCCATGGAGCTGGGATTTATCACCTGCTGTTGTCACTGAGCCCTGGAGTTTGTTCTTTGCTGCATCAAAGTCCATAAAATATTCCAAGTTTTTCTTACAAAGCTTGAAAACACTACCAGGTCATGGTTTGAGGCTCAGCCTAATTGTGAGATTTAGTTGGTAATTTCCTTTCAGATACAAAAAAGAAAACTTTTCCAGTTAAATTGTTTTCCTGACCTAAATATTAAAATTAGGGAAAGAGCTCCTCAGATATTGTTGCTTGGGCAGTTTGGACGGAAGCTTTTGAGAAAAGGTCACGCAGATCACAGAGTCCCAGAGTCACTGAGTGGGAAAACACCCCCAACACCACCGAGTCCAGGCTGTGCCCTGTCCCCAGCCTGTCCCCAGCCCAGAGCTCTGAGTGCCCCCTCCAGGGATGGGGACTCCAAACCTCCCTGGGCAGCTCCTTCCAGACCTGTCTGCACATTATCCCAGGCTGCAGAATCCAGGAGCTGGGACAAATAATGTTCTCTTTTTCAATAAATGTTTTCTTTTCTTTGTGCAGCAGCTTAAGCCCATTTTCTCTCCCTGGTTGAAATCAGAAGTGCTGCTTTGTTCTTTAGCTCTTCTGCACATACATTTCTCAGCCCAGAACAGATTTTCTGAGAAAAGACAGATTCCCTTAATTGTCAGCCCTTAAGTGAAGCTGAAGGAGAGGTGCCAGATGCTGCAGGATTTGTGATTCAAGTTGCAAGAATAAGCAATCCAGGGGAACACTTATCATTGTCTCCTTGGAAAAGCCAACCTGCTTGTCTCCAGCACCAGCTCCAGCTGAGGTGAGGAACTGCAGCTTTTGCCTGGATCTGGTATTTCCTTATGGATTGTTGCAGGGGAGGATGGGGTTAAGTTTTTCCAAGCTTTCTGAAGCACCACAGCTTCTGAAATACTGAGAAATAGCAGCAGGAATGGAAGTTGTGGGTCTGCTCTTGTCATGTTATCATTTACTCTGTTTCTCTCATGCTCCTTCCTGGGTGTTTCACCCAGAACCAGCCACAGGCTCCCCAACAGAGCAGGGGTGAGAGGAAGATCTGTATTCCAGGTGGGAAAAGCTGTAGATGATGATGGCGTGTTCAGCATCACGAATAAGAAAATACAAAACTTCAGACATTTCTTCCTGTCAGTTTGATGATAATTTATATTCAGGCGTTGGTTAATCTCATCTAAATTCAGATGTGCTGAGGACTCAAATTTAAGAGCATAATTATCCATAGTTCAGTTTTCTGCATGAGGCAGTGGGGAGGAGAAACAGGCTTGGATTGTTCTTTGATGTTCAGTGTTTCTCTGTATTGCCAGGTAAGTGTTCATTATAGCCATACTTCTAAAATGAGTACCTCTTTTGGTTCCTGAAGTGAGATAAAATTAATTTGGGGGCCAATATTGACTCTAGATTTTTTTAATATATTTTTTATTCTTAGGATGTGTTAGTTCTTTTATTTTTCATGTTCCATGGTGTGGTTTATTTGTTGATAGTCTCAATTATACTTTACAGATTGGTCATTGAGACACTGAGATGTTATGACTTCATCCTGCATGATCCAGATGTTGTTTTAACTTTTAACCTGGTTTGTCTCTCAGCCAGATCCTTTATTACCATGCCACAAATAGTCTGGGTAGTGGAAGCTTCCCTGGGTATGACTCCATAAAAACCAGGAGCTTATTTTGTCCTGGGAAAGCAGTGGGATGGCTCCAGAAAACCAGGAGTCCTTCTCTCCCAGGGAGATTCCAGTGTGACACCCCAGTTGCAGCCACACACCTGTGCCAGGTGGATCCCTGCCCAACCAAGGCTTTATCTGCAGGTTTAAGCTGAGCCCTCTCCACACAAGGAGTTAAGTGTGCAGTCAGAGCTGGGTCTGTTCCTGTTGCTGTGTTTGTAAGCGTGACCTTTGTTTAATGTTTCTCTGACAGAACATGTGAGTGACAGAAGGGCGGTTCAGACAGCCCAGACACATCTTAGCCTGGAAATGCAGCCAGGCTTTGGTCATACATGTATTTATTGCACCTTTAAAATATTCCTGGGGCAGCTGCCCCTTCTGGGGGCTGCTCAGACCTGGGTGGGATCCCTGTGCTGCTCCAGCCTCTGCTTTGGGATCCCAGTGCTGCTCCAGCCTCTGCTTTGGGATCCCTGTGCTGCTCCCAGCCTCTGCTTTGGGATCCCTGTGCTGCTCCCAGTCCCTGCTTTGGGATCCCTGTGCTGCTCCCAGCCTCTGCTTTGGGATCCCTGTGCTGCTCCCAGTTCCTGCTTTGGGATCCCTGTGCTGCTCCCAGTTCCTGCTTTGGGATCCCTGTGCTGCTCCCAGCCCCTGCTTTGGGATCCCTGTGCTGCTCCCATCCCCTGCTTTGGGATGCCTGTGCTGCTCCCAGCCCCTGCTTTGGGATCCCTGTGCTGCTCCCATCCCCTGCTTTGGGATGCCTGTGCTGCTCCCAGCCCCTGCTTTGGGATCCCTGTGCTGCTCCCAGCCCCTGCTTTGGGATGCCTGTGCTGCTCCCAGCCCCTGCTTTGGGATCCCTGTGCTGCTCCCAGCCCCTGCTTTGGGATCCCTGTGCTGCTCCCAGTTCCTGCTTTGGGATCCCTGGCTGTGCTGATGTGTCTGGAGTCTCATGTGCTGCTCTGAAACTCTGTTAAAAACAAGGAAGGATTCAGCACTTTGCTGTTCCCTAAAGCTGCTTTGTTTTGGGGTTAATTTCTCTAAAGCCCCTCGGATCTGAGAGAAGCCTTCCAGGGGTAGAAAAGCTTTTGTCAGAGGGAACGTGGCTGCAGTTTGCTGAGCCATTGCATCAGTGTCTCTCAAGGGTGCAGTAGCAGCTGAAGCTGCTGCACTGTTAAAGCACAGAAATGCTCGTTGAGACTGGGATGTTGTGTTTTATAGACAAAAGCACCTCCATGTGCTTTTTGTTTGCAAACATGAGGCGTTCTGGATGTCACCATCCCCTGGTACTTGGAGTGAAAGCTGCTTTGGTGTGTGCCTGCACCTGTGGGGGCTCTGCACGTGGCAGTTCAGTGCTGCTCCGGTTTGTGTCTCTGCTGCTGGAAAAGCTGATTATAAACTGAGACTGAGGGAAATGAAGTTATACACCAGTTAGGTATTCTCAGTAATATCTGATTGAAGTTGATCTTTTTTTCTCCTTTGCTTTATGTTAATATTTTTAAAAGGTGGGATTGTTGGATTGACTGATCATCTGACAGGTTGAGGGAATTGGCTGATGAACTTTCATTTTTTCCTACCCTATCCTGCATCTAGCTTTGTCAGATTTTGTCTCTGATATGCTCTTTTCAGGTGCCCCTAGCTTTAAAACCTTTCCTAACTGCAGCTAAAAAAGCATTTTTGGTATTTTTATATTATTTGATTTCATCAATAATATGGGAAACGGATGGCATACCTGCTCTCTCACCTCCTGTGTCATTAGGCTTATGTAAGGAGATCAGGACTTAGGGGCTAATACATAATCTTAAAACTGAATTAAACACCTGTTTTCTTCAGGTGCTGAGTAGAGTGAGCTCACCTCCCAAACCCAGCACTCAGGGAGTTCTGCCTTTCCCACATTTCAGTAGGAAACACCCAGTAATTTTTCCATAGCTCTCTTACTGGAACAGTCTTTAGGTGACTTCAAAACCTGTTGCAGCTGTGAATGCAATATATACTGCATTGAGTAAATCTTGAGTAATGACCATAGTTAGAATGCTTGATCTGAGCTGTTGTAAGATGTTCTAATTCGGGAAAAAGAAAAGAGTTTCCCAGCAGGGAAGTTTTTAATGCTTTCCAGAAAGAATGTTGGAATTGCTGCAGTTGGACACTTGTAGTAAATTCAGCCCCAAGGACAGGGGAGGTGCTCTGGGAGAAGAGGGATGGTATGCAGGACTCAGGGTCTGTCTGTCTGTCTGTCCATCCCTGTCATGGTGGTTGTGTGAGGAGGTAAACAGCCCATTAATGAAGTTTACAGATGGAGTTTAATTGGGAGGGGTTCCCAGCGCTGCTCAGGAAGAGAAAATACACAAAGAGGCAGAGAGGAACAATGTGGCCAGGAAATGGTGCGAGGCTCAGCGAGGAAGGAATAGAGCTTCCTTCAGCTGGCAGGGAGGGGAGAGGACACGGCACAGGGACCAAGCCATACCAGCAGCCCAGGAGAGAGAAAGCAGGCGGCAGCTAAAAGTACCATGTGGGGCAAAGAACACACCACAGAGGAGCCCGAAGCCCCGAGGTGAGAATTGCCCGTAGAGGCAACAGGAGGGATGTGGTGAAACATCTTTATAGTCTGAGTGTGTGACATGGTTGCCAAGTGGAAATAAAAGCAGGTAATAACCTACTGTGTGTGCATGCTACAGCAGAATTGTGTCTGTAATTGCTTGACAGTGTTGACAAAAGTAATTACAGCACTCTACTGGATAATTCAATAAAGTTGACTTAAAAGTGCCTTGGGAATGACATACAGTATCCACGTCATGCAGGTCTGGGGTGCTACTCCTTGCTCGGCCTTCTGAGAATATTACACAAGTTTCTGTGGCTGATTTTGTGTCAATAAACAAACGTGGGACGTGCTTTTCTTCCTGTGCGTGCAGGGAAGAGTGGTTTCATATTTGTTCTTTGTATCCACTGTGTCAGAGGCCAGTTAAAGCAAAGTGAAATTGTGTTCTGAAGTAAAGGTGGTCGTGAGGGTTTGGGAGATGCTTTATAAACAGATTTACTTGGTTTTAAGCTCTGTTATGCAGACACACAGATGTGGGTATTAAAGATAAAATGCACCAAGAACTAAATGTAAAGCAGGAAAGAAAAGTTTTTTGTCGGGTTTGGGGGGAGCCTTGGCCTCTCCCTCAGGACCCTACGCCATCACTGTGCTCATCCATCAGCAGCTCTCTGATTTTTAAATCCCCAGGAATTTTGGATTTGCTCCTTGTCTTTCCTGCAAGAATTCCTGTTCCCTCTGTAGGGTGATAAATAGAATCCCTACCTCTGAGTGACATTAGTGCTCGTGAGTAAATGAACGTGACCCACAGGAGCCCGCGGTGCTGCCAGCAGCTCGCAGGCGTCATCCCTGTGACTAAGAGCTCAAAATCATCACAGGTATTTTTGTCTGCCAGCAAAGTACCCAGGATATGATGCTTTTATTGGGTTTTTGTTTGTTTTTCATGCTCTTGGAAGCCGTCAGGAGAGCTGATTTCATCCTGGCAGGTTTATTGTAGCAAAGCCCAGTCTCCCTTCCCGCTGCACTTCTCATTAAAGCCAGCTCAGGCTCCTCCTCGGCTCATTGCTTTAGCTGCTGGTGGAAATAAGTGAATATAACAGTGAAGTTCCCTCTTAGGGGATCAAAACCTGCTGAATCCATACCTGAAATTGGAGTGCAAAGACAGTGAGTTTAGTAAACAGCTTGGAAGCAGCTGGAATGAACCTTCAGTAGGAATTGCTGTTGGTAAATGCAAATTATCTGTGTAACGAGTTCGTTTTGTGCCACATCCATGTGGAAACAAACCAGTGCCCTTTGTGGGCATCTCTTCTGCCAAACAGAGCAGTGTCTTCAGTACTGAAGCAGTAACTTCTGCGGGTTAAATCTTTTCATTTTCAGTTGTAGGTTGAGCATTGGCTGAAGCAAATGACCAGTTTCCATTGACCATCCAAAATTTCAGGAGTATGCTGCTGTTAAAAAATACAGTTCTCATTCGCCAGTTGATTGATTTTGGGGGGAAAATGTTTTCTTTCCTTCCTACAGATTTTGGGAATATAACAGGCATGTTTTAAACCACGAGGTAGTTTTTGATTTTTTAGCAGTTTCTACTAAAAGCAGATGTCATTTAAGGAGAGTATTTTTCTTGTTTGCGTGCCTTGTTTAAACTCTGTTTTGGCCGCTTTCTTTTTGGTCCACTGGTGTTTTTTGAGCTTCTGGACTCCTGTTCAAAGTTTAAAGAACAATAACCAGTCAAATGTAAAATAATGTCAATTGAACCAACCGATGACTCAACAGTCAACCAAGTCATCCTGGCCCTGCACCAAATGGACCGAGGCCAAAACCTAAAGTTGGCACCGGTCCCCGTCCCTCTTCTCCATAGATTTGTGCTGAAGCAGAGCCCAGAGTGCAGGAGTTGGTTAATATTCCATCATGAAGTGCTGCACGTGGAAATGTGTGCCTCCCATTGAGTCAGCCCTGCAGGGGGAGGACCCTGCAGGGCTCCTCCAGAGGGACGGGGAAACAGGGAAACGGGGAAATGGGGAAACAGGGAAATGGGGTTTGTGTTCAGAGGAATTCAACAGCTCAGTTCCTTCTGTATTGCTCCCCCTCTGAGCAGAGCTTCCTGGGAGGGCTGGAGAAGGAGTGAAGGGAAGGAACATTCCTTTCTGCTTCTCTTGCCTTCTCTTCGTCTTTGCCTTCTCCTCTTCTTCCTGCTCAGAGTTAAGGTGTTATTCCTACTCTATTATTTGTGCTTGTTACATTACATTTAGTTTCTTTCTTTATATTTCTTCTGGTATTTGTTGTTGTTGTAAAGCAGGAGTTAGCTCTGCAGTGCACTGGAAGTACAAACTGGTGAATAAAGCTGTGTGTCCACATTGACACAGCTCCAGGTCCAGACCACTGTTAGATGTTCCACTGGCAGCAGGACAGTCTTGATTTCATTGTTTTTTTCAGAATAGAAGAAATTAACTTTGCAGTTACAAGTCTAAATTCATTTATATGCTGATGCTTATTTGACTGTGGAAGGACTATACTGCAGCTTTGAGGTTTTTCAGCCTGGAGAAGGGAAGGCTCCAAGGGACCTTGAGACCCCTTGCAGTGCCTAAAGGGACTTCAGGAGGGCTGGAGAGGGACTTTGGGCAAGGAGTGACAGACAAGGGGGAATGGCTTCCACTGCCAGATGGGGTATTGAGGGTGGGCAGGCCCTGGCACAGGCACCCAGAGCAGCTGGGGCTGTCCCTGGGTCCCTGGAAATGTCCAAGGCCAGGTTGGATGGAGCTTGGAGCAGCCTGGGACAGTGGAAGGTGTCCCTGCCATGGCAGGGGGTCTTTATAATCCTTTCCAATCCAGACCATTCTGGGATTCTGCAGCAGTTTAGTTGAATCTTTTGCTGCCTTTCTTTCTGTGTCATTAATATTTTTCCATGGATGTTAGGATCAGCTTTCCAGATGTGTCTCTCCTTTGCTAGCAGCATCATTTTGGCAGCCTGCACAGGGTCCTGTGATTGACACGAGCACTGGACACGGCTCACGCTGAGGTCATTAATGGAACAAGTCCTGTTTAATATTTTAAGTTCAGTTCCTCTGCTACAACATTAATGTGTGCTGGAATAAGGGGTCAGATCTGATCTATGCTGAGTGTGGAGGAAGAGCCAAGATGCTGGGGCTGCTCTGAGCCCATGGATCTCTTGTGATCACTGCAGAATGTCTCAGTGCTGTTCTGCTGCTCTTGGATTCCAAGTGCTGGCCCATGGAATTGGTGTGTTCAAGGGTCACTGTTAACACATTTTTGGGCAGTGTCTTGGCTCTTGGTTAGTTTGCAAGGTTCAGGAAACTAAAAACCTGGTTCCAAGACAGGTAAAGAAGCTCTGAGGCTGCTGAGATCTGAAACAGAGCCCCAGAATCCACAGAAACTGGAAAAGATTTTTGATGTTACTGAGTCCAGCCTGTGCCCGATACCCACCTTGTCCCCAGCCCAGTGCTCTGAGTGCCACAGCCAGTGACACCTCCAGGGATGGGCACTCCAAACCTCCCTGGGCAGCCCCTGCCAAAGCCTGACCACCCTTTCCAGGAAGAAATTCCTGCTGCTGTCCACCCTGCCCTCCCCTGGATGGCTTCAGGCTGTTTCCTCCTGTCCCTGCTCCCTGGGATGAGATCCCAAATCCCACCTGGCTGCCCCCTCCCATCAAGGAGTTGTGCAGAGCCACAAGGGCCCCCTGAGCCTCCTTTTCTCCAGGCTGAGACATTTCTTGGGATGCACTGAAAAAAAATAATTCTAGTCAGACTTTTTCACTTCATTGTACATTAAGTACATTATTCTTGCAGCTGTCCCAGTCCTGGCTCCCCTCAGTGTGAGCTCTGAGCGTGTCCCTGTACCTGTGATGTGTCCACGAGACCAAGTCTATGCAAAGCAGGTTTGGGATGATCCTCAGGCTCTAAATACAGGTAGAGAAATGGCTGTTTTGTCATCCAACAAAGCATAAAAAACGTGTGTGCCCTGGATAACTTGATTCCATGTTTTTGTGTAAAGTTTGCAGTTAAGTTTGGAGGTGCACAGTGAAATTAAAAAAGCAGCACAAAGCTTTGGGAAAGTATGCCTAAATTGATTCATATAGAAATGAATTCTACCCTTGAAGGTAAGACATTTTGGCTGCTTTACTGGAGCGCTGTAATAAATATAAAAGTTTAGAACATATAATTTAATTATCATATTCTGGCCATAAATGCTTTAGGTCTGTAGTGCATTTGAAGTCCCGAGAGCTCTGGCTGAGGCTGCAGCTGCAACATCAATTACCATTTATCCATTCCAAGAAAGCTTTGCCTGTGCCCTTGAAACCTTCAGGTTCTGGAGAGGCTCCAGCGGTGCTGCCAGGATGGGAGCAGGCGCCATGTCACAGCAGGGCCGTGCCTGGCACTGCCAGCAGCTCCCCAGAGCTTCAGCAGCTCAGGGTCCCCTGGGTGGGATCCTCCTCAAGGTCTGGGAATGGCCCAGAGAGCTCAGGATACTCTCTTTGGGATGCTGCCCAGGGTTTGGGGATGGCCCAGAGAGCCCAGGATGCTCTCTTTGGGATGCTGCTCAGGGTTTGGGGATGGCCCAGAGAGCCCAGGATGCTCTCTTTGGGATACTGCCCAGGGTTTGGGGATGGCCCAGAGAGCCCAGGATGCTCTCTTTGGGATGCTGCTCAGGGTTTGGGGATGGCCCAGAGAGCCCAGGATGCTCTCTTTGGGATACTGCCCAGGGTTTGGGGATGGCCCAGAGAGCCCAGGATGCTCTCTTTGGGATGCTGCTCAGGGTTTGGGTGCGGGCTCAGGGAGGGCTGGCAGCACCATGGCCGAGGGAGCTCCGTGTGCTGTGCTGGGAATCTGCAGGTTCCTGTTGTGCTCCTGGGCTTTGCCAGCAGTGTTTGTTTGGCTGTGCAAACCCACAGACCCTGCAGGCAGCTGGAGGTGTGGGAAGGGATGGTACAAGGAGTGTCCTGCAGGTGAGACCTCGCAGAACTTCGACTGGAAATGTTTCTGTTGGAAGCCTGGCAGTCCCTGGCAGTCCCTGTGGCAGGGTCAGGAGAGGGACAGCTCTGCCCTGACTGCGCCAGGAGTTTCTGGCTGTGGCAGTGAAGGAGGTTTGGCCCTGGCCTTGTGCAGTGCCACATCCCTGACAGTGGCATTATCTTGGCCGTGTCACAGCCATGCTGCACAGAACGAGACCGTTAGCTCAGAATCTGATTTCCTGGCTTATCAGGGGTTTTTTAATACAGTGTTTATCTGGGTGTGTGATAAAGGAAACTGTGTTAATCGTCCTGGTTCTCAGAGCAGCTGGAAACCAGAAATGCTGGGGGCTTTTGTTTACAGGCTTTGGTTAAAGTTGGTTTTTCATTTGTTTATCGCTGGGGACATGCTTGTCCTCAAGACCAGCACTCCCACCAAAACCATCCAGGTCTCCATTTTAAACAGAAAATAGGAAAGAGAGCTGAAGAATAGGTGGGTGTGTAAGGAAGTTACGTGGAGGGAGCATTTGTGGCTTTGTGAGCAGCCAACACCCCAGGACACCTTGGCTTGGGGTCTGCCACCACGGGGTTTGTGCCTCTGGCCAGGGCTGGCTCTGTCTGCAGAGTTCAGGCAGCCTGGGATGAAAACCTGGGTTCTTACCAATTTTCAGTCTTTTCAAAATGTAGTGAAAACATTTCAAGAGGCAGAAGAAACCAATGGTTCAGGTTCTCAGCAAAATGTCTTTCTGGAATTGTTTCCAATTGGCAAACACAGTTCTATTTTAGTAGTCATGACAAGTCTAGTGTCAACAGCCTTGGATTAAAATTTTTTCCTGGTTGAACTGAAAGCTACTTCCCTGCCTATCCTAAGAGGATATAAAAATAATTAATAGTTTCTCTAGTTAATGAAGAAATAAATAAACAATTCAAAAAATGTAATCAGGCAGTGTCCACAGCCTAGTGTTTACATTGTTCTCATTGCTGGAAGATAAGGAGGAGGCCCAGATGGCAATGACATTGAAAATGGTTTCTTTACTCTTAGTTTGGTGATACCACTTACACCAGGAAGTAATTTGCTTTTAGGAATCCGTTCCCAGCAGCTCAGTTGAGGGGCAGGGTGTGTGGTGGCCACGTTCTGGTGTCTGGGTGTGAGGAGTGAGCTGTGTTTGGACAGGCTGTGATCCAGGCTGGCCATCCCCTCCATGCCCTGGTGACAAGAGGTGCAGGCTGGAACTGATCAGTGATTTTGGTTCCTGGAAGTGTTCCCCTTGCCATTGTCTCACTAGAGTTGTTTTTCACAGGATCAGAGAACCATGCAATGTTCCTCAAAACCCATCCAGTGCCACCAGGGGCAGGGACACCTCCCACTGTCCCAAACCCCAGTGTCCAGCCTGGCCTTGGGCACTGCCAGGGATCCAGGGGAGCCACAGCTGCTCTGGGCTCCTGTGCCAGCCCTGCCCACCCTCACAGGGAGAGTTTCTTCTCGACATCTAACCTGAAACTACTCTTAAAAGTTCAATACTTCTGTGATTTTTCATGTAATAATGCAAAGTAACAGGAGGGTGGTGTATTTTTTAAATCCCATTTCAGTGTTAGCAGGTTCAGCACACGTGGCTGTGCCTGTTCTGTGTGTTGGGGAGGTTTGCTGTTCTTCACAGTAAAGAGAAAAAGGAGAGAGACAAGCAAACGTTCTCCTCAGCAGAGCCAGCTGCACTGGAGGGGATTTCTGCCGTGAATCCTCCTCCCCTGAGCCTGCTCCCTGTCCGTGTGTCCCTGTCTGTGTGTCCCTGTGCTCTCTGTCCGTGTGTCCCTGTGCTCCCTGTCCGTGTGTCCCTGTCTGTGTGTCCCTGTGCTCTCTGTCCGTGTGTCCCTGTGCTCCCTGTCCGTGTGTCCCTGTCTGTGTGTCCCTGTGCTCCCTGTCCGTGTGTCCCTGTGCTCCCTGTCTGTGTGTCCCTGTCCGTGTGTCCCTGTTCACACCCTTCACCAACAGTTCCCATTTCACCCTTCACCAACAGTTCCCATTTCACCCTTCACCGACAGTTCCCATTTCACCCTTCACCAACAGTTCCCATTTCACCCTTCACCGACAGTTCCCATTTCACCCTTCACCAACAGTTCCCATTTCACCCTTCACTGACAGTTCCCATTTCCCTCCCATTTCACCCTTCAGTAACAGTTCACCAACAGTTCCCATTTCACCCCTTCACTGACAGTTCCCATTTCACCCCTTCACCAACAGTTCCCATTTCACCCTTCACCAACAGTTCCCATTTCACCCTTCACCAACAGTTCCCATTTCACCCCTTCACTGACAGTTCCCATTTCACCCTTCACCAACAGTTCCCATTTCACCCCTTCACTGACAGTTCCCATTTCACCCCTTCACTGACAGTTCCCATTTCACCCCTTCACTGACAGTTCCCATTTCACCCCTTCACTAGCAGTTCCCATTTCATCCCTTCACCAACATTCCCATTTCACCCCTTCACCGACAGTTCCCATTTCACCCCCTTCATTAAGGTTTTCTGTTTTGCCCCATGTTGATCGCATCACTGGAAATGATAAACCCACCTATACCAATAAATAAAATCAGATTATTTATGAATAGTTTCTGAAAACCACACGGAACGTACCAAGGTTAGTACCCCATACCAATACCTTGCCTCCCGAAACGAAATTTAATCAGAGATTTTACTGATTTAGAGCCCTGAAAATTGGGAGGTTTTTTTCTCTCTCATCTGTGCTGCTTGATTTTTTTCTTTTATCTAGATAAGACTCATAGTTTATTGGGGTGTTGTTGTGTTGAAAGCAATTTCTGTAAATACTGAAAGGTATTCTGTTATTACATTATCTCAGGGTGTAATTTCCTTGCCTTACCTCTTCCTTAGGAAGTGGTCATTTACCTTTCAGTGTGTGTAACTTTATAGGTGAGAGACTGATGTGAGATGTCAGCTGGAAGCTGTGGCTGCTGCAGGAGCCCCTCCTGTGCTCTTTCACCAGGGGCTGGCTGGCAGCTCTCCACACCGTTAGTAAATATTGCCCTTATCTGATACAGCCAGGCTGGCAAGATATGCCTGCAGCCCAGATTAGATTGCTGGCTACTGCTTTATTCATCAATGTAATCATTTATTTTTAGTTTTCTAAGTCATATCATCTGTTTTCTTTCTCATATTACATTTTCTGTGGTGCTGGTACAGAAAATGAGCCCTGTTTAAAAATTAAAGGTGACTGAAAAGTTTCAGTGGAATATGTTTGGCACTGTCATGGTTTCCCTGACAGCTGATGAATGTTTCCTTAAAAATGCTTTTGTCAGAAATTTGAGAGGTATAAAGAGTTTTATTTCTGTATCTAAATTAGCTGCCTTCAAAACTATACATAGAAAGATGTTTCCATCTTTTTCTAGTTTTAATGATTTCAGTGAAGCAAAGTTCTCAAGTTATATATTCATTATTTAAACTCATAGCTCTCAGCCTGTACTTCAGTGTTTAGATATTTAGTCTTACAAAGGAGCAAGAAGAAAGGGCCTAAATCTTTAGGGAAAATAAGGCATCTTAGAGTAGCCAGACAGTAATTGTTGCTTGTAGAAGGGTATTGCTTGGTTTTGAGGTAGGTATTGGGGTTTTTAATTGGGTTTTGTTGCATATGACAGTCTAAAAGTAGAGAAACAAATTTCTCTTTCCAAATGTATCGGTAAGCTGGGAAAGAAGGAAAAAAATTAATATGTGTGTCACATGAAAGGAAGCAAAGCTTTGAAGTCAGAATTATGATGATTAGAGAGGTGTGAGAGCAAAGGAGCAAGGATGGCTCTCAGGCCTGAGGTTCTGCTCTGGTCCTTGGGCTCCTGAAATCCCCACGGAGCAGCAGCACAGCTGGAGCAGATGTGAACTGAATCCTCAGGATGGCTGTGCCCTGCAGCCCCTGCAGCTGGGAGGGACAGGCTGGGGGTGTCCCTCCATCCTTGCAGGCTGTTCCTCGAGCTCTGTGCTCTTGAGGAAGGCAGAGGCTGTAATTAAAGCTGTGTTCCTGCAGACATCAGATGGGCAGCCCTGGCTTGGGTTACACTGGCCCAGCTGGGTGCTGGGCTCTGCAGCCAGGGGGGTTTGGTAAAGCTCTTTCACAGGACACAAAGGAGCTGTGCCATGGCTCAGGGCAGGGCTGGAGCCCAGCAGTGACCCTGCTGCCCTGCCCTGACAGGGCTCTGGGGGCTGGCAGGGCCACGAGGAGACGTGTGGAGCATTCCACAGATGCTTGCTGAACACACAGCAGTGATGTGACAGATTTCACTTCTTTTCCAAGTTCTGGAAAGAAGCATTCTTCCCTTTGGGGAAAGAGGGGCCATTTTCTTCCCTTTTTCCCTCAAGTTTGGCTCATTCTCCTCCATGCCTGCTGCCAGCCTTTCCTGCTGATGGCTTTGCACCACCCTTGTTCTGGTCTTTGCTCTCCTCTTCCCCCTGCCCTGCCAGCACGTTCCTGTCTGGTGTTTTCCCTCCTGCTCAGCCCTCTCTGCTCTGAGACACAGCTCAGCTTCACCCTCTGGTTTTGGGGGGTCTGCACATCCTACAGGTCTTTGCCTGCCTGTGCTGTCTCATTTTTTTCCCCATAACACAAGTAATTTTCACTTCTCTCTGCCTTCTGGTTCCATTTTTGTCCAAGTGAGAACTTCATTGACACATTTATTGTGGTTTGACTTTGATCCCTCTGTGTTTGAGTGGGAGGATCCTGCTCCTCATCTTTTCATTGCCTCAATCCCTATAGGAAAGAACAAACACAATGGCAAAGCCCTTTGGATGCGTGGGGTGGGGATGGATGGGTCTCTGGGGATGGGACATGGGACATATGGACCTGTGCAAAAGCAGAGCTCCCAGGTGTTGGAATGTCTTCCTTTGGGATGGAATTTTAAGGTTTGCGTGAGCGTGTTGGAGCTGTGGGGTTTTTTAAATGTGTGACCAAATCTGCTCAGACTTCCTGGAGGAGAGGAAAAGGAATTTTCCATGCAAAAGCCATCCCACATAGAAATGTTAAAGCCCACATCAGGGAACGTGGATGGTCTGGAGAGTTTCCAAAGAGAGGCACCAAAACCTTAAATAAAAGTGTCATTTTTCTAGCTTCATCTGGAGAATAGCTGGAACCTTGGTGAGCAGGATTTTCTGTGAAAATCAGTTTCAAGTGAAGCAGACAGTATAGAAATTGTGTTTTAGGAGTTTCAAACTTAGTTGGAAATCCCAGAATAGCTGGGGTTGGAAGGGATCTCTGGAGGGGACCTCATGCAGTCCAGGCCCTGGCAGGGCAGGGTCACCTGGAGCAGGGGACACAGGAGCGTGTCCAGCTGGGTTTGGGATGTGTCAGAGAGGGCCATGCTGGGCAGCTCTTCCTCCATGGAAGGAAGTTCTTCCTCTGGAAGGTTTGGAGCTGGGTGAGCTCAGCCAGCTGAGCCTTTGCAGGGCTGTGGGGCAGTGCCATTTCTGGGGCTGCAGCTCTGTAAGATCATCCCCTAAGCACTGCTGGGACAGCCCCCAGGATTAGGAGCAGCTCCAAGGTGATTACGATGGATTGTTTGTTGTTCTAAGAGGGATTTGGTTTTTTTCCCTGTAGCTGGGCTGGGTGTTTACATCCAGATCCTGAAATGGGGAATATTTCTCACTCTTCTCCCAAGCTGCTGGGGTGCAATGATCACTTGCTGCTGTGAATATTTGTTACTATATGGCCCAATTTGCACAGCTTCTTGCATAACTCTCCCAGCAGAGCAGGCAGTGGTGCTGCTGGGCTGGGAGCCCTCGTGCAGACTGCAGGGAATGTGGCAGTAATGGAAACAAGATGGAGTAAGAACGTGGTTTAAGAGTCAATTTTAAAGGCTGGGATAATTGTGCAAGAAACTTGGCCTGAGGAATGTGTAAGGGAAGGAATCTTGATGCAGCCAAATAGGCCGTGAAAAATCCCCACAGCTTGACTTGTGTTTTACAGAAGTGCTTGTTTAACTGTTTCTGTGTGCAGAGCTGTGCCACCAGGGGTGGGGACAAGCCATTCCTGGCAGGTGCCAGCCCCTGTTCGCCTCTACCCCAGTTACAGGTGTTGCTGTGCTTTCTTTCAGCCCTGGAATGAGGTCAGATGTAAGCTCTTCTCCATCCACAACCTCAGCAACCACGGGACCACCTCCCAAGCTGTGCCTGGTGTGCTCTGACGAGGCCTCCGGGTGCCACTACGGCGTCCTGACGTGTGGCAGCTGCAAAGTGTTCTTCAAAAGGGCAGTGGAAGGTAGGACCTGCCTGCAGATAAATCCCCACTCACATCATCCATTTCCAAACCCAGTGTCCTTGGTTTTACTGAGCATCCCATCCATTAGATCACTGATCTTGTCATAGTAAATCACATTGATAATGGTGCATTATGCAAAGCATGGATTCCATTCACATTGCTAAAAGGCTCCCATTCACTCTGTGTGAAAGAATTTATTGTTGTCTTGGCTTGTGTCTCTTTCATTTTCTTTCGCTGTTGTTTTTGTTTATTTGTCCCATATTTATACAAATATTTGTCTATGTGCAATAGATTTGTGAAGTTTCTGATTTTTCAGTTTAAGGTTAGTTGGTTTGTGTAGAAAACTTCCATGGAACTCAGTAAATCTGTTGTGTGTGAGATTATTGTCGTTTTGCAGTTCTTCCTGTAAACAATGTCAGTTGAATTGCATCCATGTCCCTGGGTGTTATTTGCAGGGACACTGGGTACCAGGGTGAGGGATTGGATCACTGAGATTTCTCTCCAGTTCTGATTAGAGAAAATCATTCTGGAAAACAGAGATGATGGAGAGCTGATGTGAATAAGGCCTGTGTGATTTTGGGGTGCACCAGTAGCCAGTGTGTGAGGGGCCAGGTTGTGCTTGATCTTTATCTTAGGTTGTGCCTCAAGATCTAACTGCTTCAGTGTCACATGCAGAAAACTGGAGCATATTCCCAGTGTTTCTGGGAAGATGGTGACTCCTTAGGTCTGAAGAGCATCTTTCTTAGTTCTGGCCCTCAGGGTTTCCTGTCTTGTGCCTTCCTCGTGCAGCCCTGGCTGAACCAGCCTCTTTCAGCTGACATTTGTGCAAGCTGGGGTCACTGCAGGAGAGGAAGGCTTTTGACCAAGACCAGCCAGCACTGAGTCCTCAGAAGCAGCACTTCCCCCAATTCCTGCCTCAGCAGGGGCTGTGGGGAGCTCCATGAAGGGCAGAGCCTCACAGGGATCAGGAAAGTCAAGTTCATGTCGTGGTTTCTGCTGTCACAGAGGGTGTTGGCTCTGTGGGAGCTGAGTGTAGCAAGGCAGCATGAGCTCAAGTGCAAAGCAATAATCACCTGTACCTTGGATTAAAACATGGTCAGCAGAGATCCCTCAGAAGTTAATGAGGCAGCTGGATGTGTGCCATAGCCATGGTTTGCCTGTTCTCAAGCTTAATATAAATAAGTAAAAAATTTATAAAATTTTGTGATTTATAAAATAAATCACAAAGTACTGATATGGGAAGGAATCACCCCAGTGATTCTTTTTGGCTTTGACTCACTGTAAATCAACTGTCCAGTGTCAGCAGGCTTGTGGCAATCAGTTCCTCAAGGCTCACCTCTGCTGCCATTTTGATTGTGCCACAAATTATCCCACTTTTCACAGAATCCCAGAATCATTAAGGTAGGAAAAGACCTCCAGGATCATCAAGTGCAGCCTTTGATTGATCACCACCATGTCAGCTGGGCCATGGCACCAAGGACCGAGCACTTTAAATCCTTCCATTGATGACATGGATGTTTGCAGGACTGCTTCCAGCATCTGTTAGTCTTAGTCTTCACTTCAAGGAACAAATAATTTGGTTTTGTCTTTTATAGGCATTTTTCTTATTGGGAACACATGTAAAAAGAATTTGTTTCTGCAATATCCTTTTTATTAGTGGCTGCCAGGCACCTGTTAGTGTTCAGATCAAGCTGACTCTGCACACTCATTATCCAGCCTTTAGCCAAACCCTTTTTTCCACCTTTGCCTCCAGGTCTGTGTAGTGTGACAGAAATAGTCACAAAAACTGGAAGTGTCAGTGTCTAGGAAGTCAATATAAAGTGCATTTTTTCAGCAAGGAGTAGAACCAGAGGAGGAGAGGAAGGGTAAAGGTGGAAGGGGATGGGGATGAGGATGGGGATGGGGATGGGATTGGGGATATGGGGATGGGGGTGGGGATGGGGATGGGGATGGGGATGGGGATGGGGATGGGGATGGGATTGGCCAGCCTCTGGAAAACACCCCTGTTGCCCCAGATCCCCCTGGAAACACCTGCCCTGGCTCACTCCTGGTTCTTCCCGGGGTGTTTGTGGAGTATCTGGGTTTGAGCAGCACAGAGAACCAGAGCACGTTCCTTTGGCACATCCCTGGGCAGCAGGCACACGTGGAGCACCAGCTTCCCTTCATTATCCCCCAGAATGGTTGTGTGACAAGAGAGCTTTGCTGTAACATAACACAAATAGTGTAACTTAGTCCTAGAAAAGGCCAGAATAGGTGAGCAGTAAATACCAGACACCAAGCATTGCTCATGGCAACCAGAATGGTGATTTGAGGAGCTGTTGTCTGAATTAATTACACACAAAGCTGGCACAGGGGTCAGGAAGGCTCCTCTTCCCCAAATGGAAAAGGTGGGGAGGGGTCACTCAGAAAAACATTCCTTGGAATATCAACTTGAGACACTTCACAGGAGAAGTTTGGCCAGAGCCATAGGAATGATCTCTGCATGCCCATAATTTTCACAGCTGACTTGTAAGAAATTCCTTCTCCAAGCTGTTTTCCTGTGAGAAAACTCTTGGACTCTGTTGTTAGTAACTCAGTATTTGGAAAATCTGTTTGTTTCTCACAATATTGTACTGTCAGTACTTTGCAGTGCAGTGTAAAAGCCCAGGCTGCAGCTTTCTGCTCTCTGGAAAAACGAGCTCCTTGACCCCTGTCTGGGAGATGGATCCATTCTTTGGTAATACCTTTCCCTAAATAAGTTACATGCAGATAGATATTCATTCACTCACATAGCTCATATAATTAAGAATAGATACTTCTGTTGCCCTGCTCCAAAAGCTAAGAAATACAGTTATTTTATTTATGTACTCCAGCTTGTCATGTTTTCAGGGCCAGTTTTGCTGTGAATCTGTGAATCCATAAGTGTCAGAGAATTTGGTTTGTCCATGTCAGGCTGTGAGTTACAGGAAGGTCCCATGACTGTCCAGCTGATGAAGCTGTGTCTGTGCTCTGTAGAAATGTTTACAAGTGTTTTCTCAGAATGTATTTGTGCACATTATTTATGTTTCTTGTCAAACTATTTAGAGAAATGGGAAAGATGCTGTAAAAATGAAAATACATGAAATGTGAAAATGCTGTAGAAGGCGGCTTTGGTAAATGCAAGGGGAAATAGTTTTAAAAATAGAAGTTGCCTGGTGTTAACAAATAGAAAATAATTTTTCTACCTGATTGTTTTGGCTTTGGGCTGTAGACACGAGAGATGGGTTGGGTGTGTGAGTGTTTGGTGTTTGGGTGTGTGAATCGGGTGGTTCTGGTGTTTTTGCAGGGCAGCAGGTGAAGGTTTTTCTGGTCCCTGCTGTGCCTGGAGGGGTGGCTGAGGGGTCTGTGCCCTGGAGCTGATGTCTGTCTGTCTGTCTGTCTGTGTTTGTGCCCAGGGCAGCACAATTACCTGTGTGCTGGCAGGAACGACTGCATCATCGACAAGATCCGCAGGAAGAACTGCCCTGCCTGCCGCTACCGCAAGTGTCTGCAGGCAGGCATGAACCTGGAAGGTACCTGAGCCCTGCAGGGGCTGGGCTGGGGATGGGGATGGGGATGGGGATGGGGATGGGCTGGGGCTGGGCTGGGGCTGGGGCTGGGGCTGGGGCTGGGCTGGGCATGGGGCTGGGGCTGGGGATGGGGCTGGGGCTGGGGATGGGCTGGGGCTGGGGATGGGGATGGGGCTGGGGATGGGGATGGGCTGGGACTGGGGCTGGGGATGGGGACGGGGCTGCAGCTGGGCTGCACTCGTGGGCACTGCTGGGGCTGGGACTGCAGCCTGGGGCAGAGACTGCAGCCTGAGCTGCATTTGTGAGCATTGCTGGGGCAGGGTCTGTAGCCTGGGGCAGGGTCTGCAGCCTGAGCTGCATTTGTGGGTATTGCAACCAGGGCTGGCCAGCACTGCAGTTGGGCTGCATTTGTGGGCACTGCAATAGAGGCAGCAGTGTTGGTGCTGCAGCCTCCCGTGCCTGTGCTCCCTTGCTGTCTGTGTGCTCGTGCACACAAACAGGGCTTGTTTTTCATTCCTCTCTGAACTGCTGGAGAGCACCTGGAGGGAGGTGTAGCACCTGCAGGAGGCTGTGCTGGCTGAGTGACCTGGCACTGACACCAGGGAGGACAGGGATTGCATCTTCCAGCTGAAGGAAATTGAAGCACTTTTGCTCATGCTGCAGATACTTCTTAAATACCTGTCAAAAGTTCTCCAGGAAACATTGGTTAAATTTAACATAGCACCACATGGTTGTTCTCTGCTGAGTCCTGAATGACTCGTGCGAGTCTGAAGGCCACATCACCCAGAGATTCAGCAGCAGTTGTAAAATGGCATAAAACACTTTTATTAGTGTCAGCTTCATTTTATGTTTGCTATTTTTCCCTGAGCAGCAGAGATTAACGCAGCACTTACTAGTGCAGTTATCCTGGTGGTACCAGGATAATCAGAACTGTCAGATGAAATAAAAATGTCAAAGATGTGTTTGTCAGCTCCAAGGATGAGCAGAATTGTATTTGAGTCAGTGATAATACCCTTGGTGAGGTGGAAGTGGTGAGGTAAAGAGGTCCACGAAGCACAGGCTGTGTTAGCACAGCCTTCCCTGTGCCCAGCCTTGCTCAGGAGGACACAGCCCCACTTCTCCTGGGACACAGCCCCACTTCTCCTGGGACACAGCCCCACTTCTCCTGGGACACAGCCCCACTTCTCCTGGGACACAGCCCCACTTCTCCTGGGCTCCAGGGCTGGCCCTGCCCTTCCAGGCACATCCCCTCCCCAGGGAGGGTGGGATGCTACTGCTCTGTTTGTTTCTGTTAAGCTCTTGTCATGATCTGTGTGCAGGAGGGGAGGCTACAGCCAAAACCTACAGTAGTGAGTTCTGAAATCAATCCCTAAAGGACACTCAGTGTCTCCTAAAAGCTGGAATTGGGTTTTGGACTCTCCCAGGGGGCTGGACCTCATCCTTCAGAGGTCAGAGCAGGACAGGCCTCTTGCCTACCCCTGGTGTCCATGGGGACAGGTCATTGCCCTGCTGGTGTGACTGGGAGCAAGGACACAGCACAGCAGGGCCTGAAGGCAGCTTAAATCATGCCAAACCCCCAGGTCTGTCTTTGGGGTGGAAAAGAATGCATTTTGGTTAAGGTTGATTTCTGCTTTTTCCTCTTTGTGGTTGTTTTCAGAATAGATCTGTGATACTCATGTATTTATCTGTTGAAGAAGTGCTCTCACAGTAAGAACAGCTCTGACAGGTTTGGTGCTCCCACTGGGAGCTTTTCCCTGCTGCACCCCTTCCAGTGGGCACCAGTAGTGCTGCCTGTGGCTCCAGCCATGGGAGCAGAGAATTGTGGAGAGCTTTGGGCTGAGGGGATCTCAGAGCTGATGCAGTCCCACCCTCCCCGAGCCCAGGTCACTCCTGGCCCTTTGTGCAGCCCAGAAAATGCAGGGGATGACGTGGGGCTCTTGTCACTGCTCCACATGGAGGCTGGAGCCCTCCCAGGGCAGTTTGTCTGAATTTTGGCACAGGGAATCCTAGGGAATAGTGAGGTTTTGGGGGAGGGATTTTGTTATCTAAGTTGTTGGAGAAGGTGAGGAGAGGGAAGCTTTTACCACTGCAAGGGAAAAGGAATCTAAAAATTCAGCAGCACAAAATGGAAGAACCCAGAGTTGTGTGAAAGGGCGAAAAATACCCAAAAAACAAAGATTTTTGGGACAGATCTGAACAGATGGAGAAGTGGTCATGCAGAAAGGCAAACTGGGAGGCAGCATAAAGTGCAGAAGAGAGTAAAATCCAGTTTCTTTCATCTTGTCTATTTTAGGGTCCCAGTTCAGGAATGACTGTTGTTTAAAAGAGAATTAAATTTGCATGTGTTTTAGACAGTAATTTCTTTTTGCAAAGTCCCCAGCTGCATCCTCAGTGCATAAGCAATGGTTACAGCAAACCAGTGACGAGATGCCAGTGTCCATCAGTCCTTGGGCCCCTTGCCCCTTCCTGCTGGACTTTTCCCAGGAGCCTGCCCCATTCTGGGCATCTCTGTTTCTAGTACCTACAGTGGATTTTGGTGTTAGGTATTGGTTAACTAATTAATTTTTAAATTAATTAATTAATTCATTCATTCATTCATTCTGTCATGCAATATTTTAATTGACCTGTTCTTGTTGTGAGTTAAAAGTGGCCCTTTCTAGTCACTGGATAATTTCCTAATAGTCCTTTTTACCATAATTTACCATAATAATAATAATGACTTTCTTACCATAAAGTCATTAAGATTGGAAAAGACCTCAAGTCCACCAGTCATCCCTTTGGCCCTGCTTGTCATCCCTTTCTGGAACTTTCTTTTTTTGTTGCGTGTTTTTGGGGGCGTTGGTGACTGGAAAGACATCAGACTGTCAGGCTGCAGGTAGCAGAGATTTACACAGCACAATGATCATATTCTGCACTCCAGCCTTTATTTCCTTGAGTTCTCATTTCCGCTCCCACCGTTAATTGGTGTTCCTTGGCACCCTTTCTCTTGGTGATGTGCTGCAAGAAAAGATTTATTGTTAGGTTTTATGCCCGTGAAAAAACAGTCTCATCATTTTTTTGGCTTTTCATGCCCAATTGTACAGTTAAACTTGGCAATTAATTAGTTTTTTTCTGCAGTTTCTCTTGGAATTTATTTCAATTTTTTGAGGAATCTTTAGTTCTTTCTCATTCTGTGCCCTGCTCTGCCTGCAGTGAGCTGGTTCTGGCTGCAGGGCAGTGCCTGGTGCCCCTCTGGCTCAGGTGCTCACCTGGCTCAGGTGCTCACCTGGCTCAGGTGCTGGGGCCATCTGCCCCCAGGCAGGGAGGAGGAAGCCTTTGCAGCCTGGTGGATGCCAGCCTGCAGGAGGTTGGGGCCTGGGGGGTTTTGTCTGTTTTAAATAGAAAATTTTGGATGCTTTTCTCTCCATGCTGAGTTTATCTGTGGGGGTTATCTCCTGTAACTGCCCTCAGGAGCTGGCTTTAAATCAGTGGTCTTTTTATTATTTGAAAATTAATTGCAAAGAAATATATTAGCTCAGCCTTTTTTTTTTTTTTTTTTTTTTTTTTTGTGTGTGTGTGTGTGAGGTACAACTATATATCTAAGTCAGGACTGGTAACAGCCTGATAAAAATTCTTGCATAATAATTTGTCTTATCAGATCTGTTTATTTTGATTATAATTTTATCAGGCTTTCTGGGCTGGAAATACTCCATCCAGGTGTCTGCAGGAAGCTGAAGGCATGTGCTTCTAAATTTAAGTCAAAGCAGTTCATGTGCTCTTCAGAATAAGATAATGGGGCAAAAAAATGAAAAAATAAAAAGAATATGAAAGGATTTTGAAGCAGCCATTTCCAAACTGAGACAAGAATAACAAGAAGCTCTTTGCTCCAAGGAAACAACTGTTGCTATTCCCTCATGGCAGCCTTGGCACATGTGGCCAGTGTACAAACTTGGGGGAGATGCAGTTTGTGCAAGGTGTGTGGAGGATTCCTGGTGTTGGGCAGTTGTTTCCCAGAGGAAATGCTGCAGGCAGAGGGAGAGGCAGCTCCAGGAGGGGTTTGCTGTGCTGGCCCTGCACTTTGGGTGCTCAGGGAACTCTGCACAGCTCAGCAGGAGCTCGGGGTGCCCCAGCACATGGTGATGCTCCACGGGCTCCACATTCATCTGGGAAGCTGCAGAGCAGAAATGAATTGATGAAGTGAGCAGCCAGGGCAGGGCTGGGCTCCTCTGGGCTCCCTGGACAGCCAGTTCCGTGTGCCTCCTGCATCCAGCAGGGGACAGAGAGCCAAGCAGGAGACTCCAGTAGGGACAAGATGCTCATAAAATTGTTGCTCCAGCTTTTTGTAGTTTACAGTTAACATCTCTGTGTGATGTTTTATTTATTTGGCCAATGAGTTTTATGGTTTAATTACGCAGCAGTGATTTATGTGCAAGAGAGCTGGCAAGAGAAAAAGCTTCTTCTGCCCAGCATTTAAAAAAAAACCCCTGTTTTCCCTGGCTCAAGAGATCCAGTTACTTCTTACCCATTAAATATATTTTTTCCCCTTTCTTTTGCCTAGTTTCTATGCTTGGTATTTAAAGGAACTTTTAAAGTGTGCAGTCCTGCAGATATTTCCTGTGGTGGGATTGAGCTTTGTGTTTTAGGGTCGGCCTTGTATTTTAGGGTCAGCCTTGTATTTTAGGGTCAGCTTTATATTATGGGGTCAGCCTTGTATTTTAGGGTCGGCCTTGTATTTTAGGGTCAACCTTGTATTTTAGGGTCAGCCTTATATTATAGGGTTGGCCTTGTATTTTCGGGTCAACCTTGTATTTTAGGGTCGGCCTTGTATTTTAGGATCAGCCTTGTATTTTAATGTTTGCCTTGTAAGGTACCTGCAGACATTACTGAACATTTTGAAGCACGGGCACAAACATGGCTTTTATTAAACATAAAACATTATTTTCACTGTAAGTTTGCTTGGGAGGAATGCGAAATTGCTGCCTTTGCAGAGCAAAGCCGTGCTGGGAGCTTTGTGGGGAGCAGAGCAGCATTGCCCTGCTGTGTTCCTCACCCAGCCCCGTGTGCTCATCCCCTGCTCACCTGTGCCCTGCCCCGTTCCCAGCCCGCAAGACCAAGAAGAAGATGAAGGGGCTGGCGGGGCCCGCGGCGCGCGAGGCGGAGGCGGCGGCCGGCGGCAGCAGCAGCAGCAGCAGCAGGAGCGTGGTGCCCGCCTCGCTGCCACAGCTCACCCCCACCCTCGTGTCCCTGCTCGAGGTCATCGAGCCCGAGGTGCTCTACTCGGGCTACGACAGCTCCCTGCCCGACTCCAGCTGGAGGATCCTCTCCACGCTCAACATGCTGGGCGGCCGCCAGGTGGTGGCTGCCGTCAAGTGGGCAAAGGCCATCCCAGGTGAGGCACGGGGGGAGGGACAGAGGGACACGGGAGATGGACAGAGGGACATGGGGGATGGACAGACAAGGGGGATGGACAGATGGATGCGGGAGATGGACAGAGGGACATGGGGGATGGACAGACAAGGGGATGGACAGAGGGACACAGGGGATGGACAGACAGACATGGGGGATGCACAGACACAGGGGAGATGGACAGATGGATGCGGGGGATGGACAGACAGACACGGGATGGATAAACAGAGACAGGGGATGGACAGAGACAGGGGAGGGACAGAGAGACATGGGGGATGGACAGACAGATGGCATGGACAGACACAGGGGATGGACAGACTGACACAGGGGATGGGCAGACACAGGGAATGGGCAGACATGGGATGGACAGACAGACACAGGGAATGCATGGAGACAGAGGAAGGACAGACACAGAGAATGGACAGACAGACACAGGATGCACAGACAGACACAGGGAATGCACAGATCCCAGGTAATGCACACACACAGGGAATGCACACACACACACAGGGAATGGCTGCAGGCTTCCCACTGAACCTCAATCTGCTTGTTCTCCTTCCAAGCTGCACAGATGAAGTGTTGGTAATATCACAGCTTGTTCATGGTTCAGGTGCTTCTGGAGCAGAAAAACAGAAAAAAATGCAAACATTTATTTACCACAAATTAGGTCATTTTAATTGTACACTTTGACCACTGAATATTAAAATTCTTATTTAAATGGGTATTTGTTATTAAACTGTTACAGAGAGCTATTTGTATTAGCTCTGTCTCCACCTCAGATTCACAGAATGCCTGAATGGTTGGGTTGGAAGGGACCCTAAAGCCCACCCAGGGCCACCCCTGCTGTGGCAGGGACACTTCCACTGTCCCAGGCTGCTCCCAGCCCCATCCAGGCTGGCCTTGGGCACTGCCAGAGATGCAGGGACAGCCACAGCTGCTCTGGGCAGTAAACAATTATTTTTTGAATGTTTTTAGCGATGAGATTTTCTTGACTTTCTCAGCCCAGCATCACTGTGTTGGCTCACTGGGTCTGTCCATGGGTGGATCTTTCCTGACTCCCCCTCACTGTCCAGCTCCAGGGTGGCAGTCAAGGTGTTACTTTCTCTCCTGCTCTGTTCAAACTGACTCTTAGCTGGGCAGAGAGGGAGGTGTGCTGCTCTTTTGGCTCCCACCTAAAGGCACAGTGAGACACAGGAGCAGTGATGTCAGATCTCAGCCTTGGATGTGGCACGTGGCATCTGTCGTGGAGAGGCAGGGCCAAGGGCAGCTGAAGATGTTTGTTCCTACAGAACAAAGCCCATGTTCATCTCCCTCTCACCCCTGTCAGTGCTGTTCACTACCTCTTCTCAAAAACCCTGGCAAAAACACCTCCATGACGCATAGGTTGCCCAAAAATAACATTACAGAACAGGTCTGCCAAAAAAAAAAAAGAGAAAAAGGAAAAAGCCTGATAATGAGATTTATGAGTCATAACTGTGGCTCTTTGAGCAGGAGAAATAAATTAACAGTGGGAAGGAAAGGCTGGAAAACTCCAATGCATCCATGTCCAGCAGAGATGTGACTGGAGAGATTTGTGTGGGGTCTGCTGGACAAGGTGGGACAGGTTGGACTCAGTGCTCTTGGGGCACTTTTGCAGCCTCAGTGGCTCTGGCATTCTGTGTCAGGGCTCTTTGCACTGGGCACTGTGCTGAATTAGCTCAGTCTGCTCTAGGAGAGGCACACATGCACACACTTCCTTCTGGGACAGGTTTTTGGGAGACCATCTGGTATTCCCAGATCCAGATTTAGATTCCACTTGATAAAACACTTCTCTGTTCATCATCTCTGCTGAGCAGTTTTTGTAATTAGCCAAACCCTTCAGGTTAGAGCTTATGCTCTCAATGAAAATGCCAATCTTCTCTTTAATAGCTGCTTTAATAGCAACTATTCTTATCGTTTTTATCTCCTTTCTTTTGTTTGCTGAGGTGGTTCCTCGGGAGTGTTTAATTTGTATATCCTGCTCCTGGTTGTAGCCCATCAGCCATGCTGACAGCACGCCAGCATTCCTTGCCAAACCCTTTAGTTGGGATTTCAAAATAGCCTTTTCCTGGGGAGGGTTTGAGCACAGATTTGAAGGTTTGACCCAGAAAGACTGGAGTCACTTTGAAACCCTTTCTTTGACTTTAGAGGCAGTAGCTGCTCACTCCTGGTGCCTCCAAAGCCAGGGGCTGTGCATGGACCCACCAGCTTTGCTACACGTTCATCCACTGGCTCTGCCTGTTGGCACAGCTTCAGGAAGCAGCTCTTTAGATGTTATGAGCCCTTTAGATGTCAGATGCTTCATAAAAATAGATAAAATCAGCTTGTATTCAGGCTCTAATAATGGCTCCGTATGGCACCGTGGTTTTTTGGGGAGTGTAGGCTGGATCTGATAGGAGCTGCTGCTGCAAATCTGAAGCTGGTGGCATTTTCAGACTCCTTGAGGGACCACTTGTCAGGTTTTACTCATTTCCTCCTTGCTCAGTTGGCTCTGTTCATGCTACATGTGAGATTAGAAGAGTTAATGCTGGTAACTAATGCACCACACACTTTGTAGGTTCAGTGTGCAATTGTTGAATAAGAACAAAATTTGATGTGAAATCATTTATTGTCTAGCAGACTGCTCTGGTGAGAAGGAGCTAACCCTGTTATTTTTGGAAGGCAGCCCAGTGAATTGCAGTGTATGTGACCTAGAATTGCTGCCTTTTGTGATGTATCTGACTGACCATCAGTTCCAGATAACCCCACACATATGTACTGGGATTTTTTATTATTGCATCTCTTTCACTGCCTGCAGGACCTGTGCCCTGATAACACAGCCCAGTGCTGTCACTGCTCATGGCCCTGCTCCTTTTCCAAGTCACACAATTTCTTTATCCCCTGTTGCTTTTCTGCGACTGACACTGTCCCCCCTCCATTTTTATTTCTCCAGGTTTCCGAAACTTGCACCTGGATGACCAGATGACCCTCCTGCAGTACTCCTGGATGTTCCTGATGGCTTTTGCTTTAGGCTGGAGATCCTACAAGCAGTCCAATGGCAACCTGCTGTGCTTTGCTCCAGACCTGATCATTAACGAGTGAGTAGGAGCTGCCAGGGTGGGCTGTGCCCCGGGGCTGCTGAATCCTCCCAGACATCCCCAGCAGCCTCTCCTTCCCCTCTTGTTTCTCTCCAGCAGCTTGCTTAGCATTTTCCCTCAGTCAAGCGGAAGGTAATTGAGATATTAAGTGTATTTATATCCAGAAGTTTTTGTGGGAGGTGTTTGTGCTTTAACATTCCATATTGTGACTGTTCCTGAACCATTCACTAGAATCATTCATTTTATCAGAGCCAACACAGTCAGAGCTAAAAATATGCCTGGGATGGAGAGAAAAGTTTGGCAAATTGCATAATGTTCTGTCTGTTCAGTGTATCAAAGTGGCAGAATGGCCCCATGAGTTTGCCATTTCTGTCTGATCTGATGAAATTAGGGCTGAAGAGACAAGGTTAAAGATGGAACAACCTGCCTGATTTACATTTTCTTGTTGAACTTTGTTGTCAGCTTTCAAGCAAAGTTGAATTTGGTGGAAAGTTTGAACATATTTTTTTCTTGCACCACACATGGTTTTCCTTGTATTTTTCCAGGTTTGTGTGCTGAAGAAGAGGGGATTTGGGATTAATGAGATGATTGGATCTTATTGGTTTTGGTCTGGAAGCAATACCTTTAGTCTGCTTTGGCACAGTTTAATATTTTTGGTCCTATTTCACTTCAAAATCAGATCTCCCAAATATTTTCTGTGTTTTAAAGAAATGTAATAATTGTTACATTTTCTGTGGGATCAGCGACTTACATTTTATATTTATTTATTCCCTTGCTGCTTTTTCTTTTTCATTGTAAATATTTATCCAGGCTTTATAAACTGTAATCATTGCCTTATAATAATAGGTTTTTTTTGAAGGGCTGAGGAGGAGATGGTAGGTGAGGGCCCATCTGTGTACTTGTGTTTATCAAAGCGCTTCGAATATGTCCCTGGAGGAGGGAGACCACACCTCTGTGTGGTGGAATTGAAATAATTGAAGTTGTCACTCAGTGCAATAGCATCTAATTTGCTGTAAGTCAGAGGTCTCCTGCTGTTTTATCAGTGGGGCAAAACCACAGAGCTTCAGTGCTAGGTGTTGGAACTCTTGAAAATTCCTAGAAATGAAAGGGTAATGCAGTTACAGCAAACAGTCATTCCCAAATTCCTTCCAGCTACAGTTTGGTGAATCGTAGATCAGAGTGACATTTGTTTTCAATAAAACACTGAGCTGACTGAGAGCTCTGCAGTCCCTTCCAGGCAACTCCAGGTTCTCCATAAAACTCTCTGGTCGTAACTTTTTATGTCCCATCCCTCCATAAAATGGAGCCACCTCGGGAAAAACCTGACAAACACCAGGGGAGACACCAGAGCCCTGCAGGGAGAGCTGGGGCCAGGCAGGGCAGGGCAGGAGGGACTCTGTGGGCAGGGAGATCAAATCAGAGTGACAAAAATCAGTGCCCAGGGGTTTGGGGATCAGCTGTGTCCTGTGGGGGGGGTGAGTGGGAGCTGGGGCAGGGGCACAGAGCCATGGCACTGAGCCATGAGCTGCTCCTGGCTCCCTCTCCTTGGGTTTTTATGGCCTTCAGTAACCATTTATTCCATTCCTGAGCTTTCAGGACTCACCCTCGTGTTCAGAACAGTTCAGTGTCTTCAGCTTCTCGAGGGGGAACTCCACCTCTGAGGGGTGTCCAAAGCTTGGTGGTTCAGTTGGACATAACTGCAGTTACTGATTGATTTCTTTATGGGATTAATTCTGTTAATTAGTAGACTCTCTTTCGCCTGGTGTATCTGCTCAAGCATCTGAGCAGCATCATTGCTTCCTGCATCTCTCCTTGTGCCAGCCCTGCCCAGTGTGTTCTGTGTATTTACTGCTACTTCCATGGGGTAGCAACATCAGTAGCTGACAGTGTTTGGTGGGAAAGAGGATTCAATTCTCTTTTATGTCTTAAACTGGCATATTAGTAATTTGTTCAGTCTTCTCTAAAAACTGAGTATTTATTGAATATTCTACTTCTATGTCTATACTCCTGTAATTTATTTCTTTTTTATGGAGGTATGTCTATACTAGCTGGCAATTTTATATATACTATACGTGTTTTTGTACACACGCACATGAAACTTGATTCAAGCTGTTGAAAAGTTTGGCAGCTGAATAAATCTTAGGCTTTAGGCCATTATTTAGTACTTGGAAAGGGTTTAGACCTGTGATTTTGCAGTATTGTATAACTGTTTCCCCAGTTTGTGATTGAAAACATGCCCTGCTGGAACTGGAGCTGGTTCTGTCTCAGCTATCGTCCTCTGGGCATGTCACAGTGTGCCCAAAATGACAGTGAGCACAGTGTCAGTGCCCAGTTGTGAGATGCCATTGAATTGCTGTCCAGCTTGAGACACAAGTTCCTGGAAGTCCTGGGCCTCAGGATTCTGTCCCTGGTTCTGTGTTTGTCACTGCAGCTCCTCGCTGGAGGAGCGAGGTCAGGGCTTTGTCCTTCCTGCAGCATTCCCTGCTGTGCTCTGGGCTGGATCCTGGGCTGGGCTGGGCTGGGCTGGGCTGGGCTGGACTGGACTGGGCTGGGCTGGGCTGGGCTGGGCTGGGCTGGGCTGGGCTGGGCTGGGCTGGGCTGGGCTGGACTGGACTGGGCTGGGCTGGGCTGGGCTGGGCTGGGCTGGACTGGGCTGCTGTGGGTGCCCACAGCTGGAGCTGCAGGTGTGGGGCAGTGCCACACCTGGCCCAGGTCCCTGGGGGAGGAATTGTCCAGCAGCTGCCTTTGGAAGTGCAGGGGTTTTGCACTTGTGCTTGGTCTGCTTTAACACAGTTTCAGTAATTTGTGTTTCTGGCTTTCCAAAGCCATCAGAATTCCCCCTGCCTTTTGCACCTTGAGGAGGGGCTGTTCCCTGTTGGCACCCAGGGTTTCCCAGGGTGACTGTGACTGTATAATCCTCCTTAAGGGCTAGGGCAGGGAGGGTGGAAGAGTGATCAGCTTTGGAGGAGTTGTTGTTTCATAACCCAATCTCACTGGTAACTCCCACAGCGATCCCGATTTGTCTCTGTGTGGATTGCAGTGCTGGATGGGTGATACCAAGGAAAGGTGACACATCATTAACAAAAAATGAGGTGCTGGCATCACTGCAGAGACATTGTGTGCTCATTGCATGGAGTTATAGTTATTTCTACTATAGAAAACCCATGGAAAAGCATAATTCTGTTTTACACTCTTCAGAATTAGTCTGTTTTTCATTTCCCACTCCAAACTAATTCTGCAGTTTTCACAGTAACCAGCTGTAAGAGCACCCATAAGCAAGATTGCTGTGTCAGATGAGGTATTAAAGGAGTTCCTGCCTTGATGCAAGGCTTCATTGAAATGGGAAAAACAAATAGATAAAACCATAATGTTTGTTATTCTGATTCCAAGATTTGCCTTTGCTTGTCAAGATGACTTTCCATTTATGGTTAGAAACGAGTTTATTACAGTACAAAGATAATGAAGTTTAATTGTAGTGCTGGTCATTGCTTCAGGAACATAGATGGGCACAAGCATAAAGTCACTTGGAAAACTGAGAAGTTGCAGGAAAATACTCCTAAATATATAAATATGCATTAAATTAGGTGCCATGGCTCACCTAGAGCTCCTCCTTGCAGCCTGGAAAAGCAGCTCAGGGCATGCAGGTAGCTGATGTGTCACTGACTGCTGTGCTCCTGTTCCCAGGCAGAGGATGAATCTCCCATGTATGTATGAACAATGCAAGCACATGCTGATGGTGGCCCGAGAGCTGTCCCGCCTCCAGGTGTCCTACGAGGAGTATCTCTGCATGAAGACCTTGCTTCTCCTCTCCACAAGTAAGTGAACAGCTCAGTACCAAGCTTTTGGCTTCTGCAGATGTGCTGGATTTATACAATGTGAGATAGATGTATACAATATGCTGTGTGCTGGTTTTTATCTTTAGGTGGGATGTGCTGGAGTTAAACAAGCCATAGCTTAGTAAATTCTGTCTGTACTGCAGGAAAGTTCAAAGTGCAGTGTCAAAAATACTCCTTTTAGAATATACAGAAATAAACTAACCTGAGACAACAAAACTAATGTAAGTGATGATGTGCAAACTCATTTTACAGTGCTGTTTTTCCTCTCTGTTGATACCACTGTAGCCAGTGACTTTGTTCTCCCTCTGCTCTGTGGGGAGCTCCCTGGGGATCTGAGATCAGCCAAGGCTTGGCTGCAATGCAGGGACTCACACAGCACAGAGAGAGAGTGAGTGTGTGAGTGTGAGTGTGAGTGTGAGTGTGAGTGTGAGTGTGAGTGTGAGTGTGCTGTGGGGGGTGTGAGCCATGCACCTCTCTCCAGCACAGCCTCTGTGTCTTGGGAAATCCCATCCCATTATCCCATCCCATTATCCCATCCCATTTTCCCATCCCATTATCCCATCCCATTTTCCCATCCCATTATCCCATTATCCCATTCCATTATCCCATTCCATTATCCCATCCCATTATCCCATCCCAATATCCCATCCCATTATCCCATCCCATTATCCCATCCCAATATCCCATCCCATTTTCCCATCCCATTATCCCATTATCCCAATATCCCATCCCATTTTCCCATCCCACTATCCCATCCCATCGCTGTCCCTGCTCCTGCCTGGCCCCAGGGCTTTGGTTCAGGGCAGTGCCAGAGGTGCCAGTGTGTGTTTGAAGGCTACAAGAGCTGCAGAGCAAGGGAGGATGTGTCAGTGTATTTCAGTACTTCTGCATCATCCTCATCATCATCATCAGGTGCTTTGGCTTGGAAGGACCTGAAATGTGATGGAAAGGAAATACTGTTAATACTCCTTATCTTCAGTGTTGCCAGTGAATGATAGCATTGATTCTTCCCCAGAAATGAGGATTTGATCTCCTTGGGCTGTTCTGGCTCGGAGCAGCAGGGCTGGGACCCGCAGCAGTGCCCAGGTGCCAGGGCAGGGTGAGGCTGCCATGGCCACTTCCCCCAGTGCCCCACCAGCCTGGCAGTGCCCAGCACTGCCTCTCTGCCAAGCCCAGAACTGGGACAAGGGCTCTTTTCAGAGGAGCCTTTCAGCCTCTCATGGCCGTGGGCTTTGTAGGAACTTAAAACTTCCCTGAAACTGCAGATTTCAAACAGTTCCTGTTTGATTCTGAAATCTGTCCCAAAAATTCCTCAAGTGTTTTGGGTGTGGTGGAGGCCAGCTTTCCTCACAGGAGCTGGAAATTTCCATGGCAGCACTGGCAGGATTCAGCCCCTCCAGCAGCTGGCACTGCCCAGAGAGGCCTCTGCTCTCCATTTCCAGTGGGGGACAATTTATCTTCATTTTGTTAACTACATACATTGTGTGAGTGGAACATCAAGGAACTTCTGCAATTGAATAGCTGGAATTTCTAAAGCTCTTTAATCCACGACTTGACAATTTGAATTTGTTTATTGTGTTTCTGTGTGAAGTTTTCCAAGAGAAGAGGAGGAGGAGGAGTAAAACAGGAATCCCACTCAGGTCTAGACTTGTAGCTTACAGACAGACGTAGCTCAGAGACCTTTTCCATGTGAAACACTTGACAGGTTTCGTCTCCTGTGTAGGCAGGACAAGAGGCTTCACTGCAGAATCTCTCAGAGGCTGGCAGTGCAGGAGGGTTGGATTTCCTAAGGAAGGGAATGTGCTCTGTGCTTTGGTCACCTTTGTCCCAGCTCTTGCTCTTCTCTGTCTTCAACTCCTTCACTTCCCCAAGGTGATCAGGGGCCTCAAAGGAAGCACCTTAAGCCCTGTGGAGTCCCCCTGCTCCATGTGCCCAGGTTGGTCCCTGGCTTTGGAAGGACCATCCCCATAGGAGGAGACAGGCACAGGGTTGGGATCTCTGGCTGTGGGATCCTGCTCCTCGTGTGCCCAGCACTGTGGGGACATCCCAGCCCTGTCCCAGGCAAGCTGTGGCCGTGCCCAGCTTGCCCATGGCTGCTGCAGGGTTTGTTGCCCTGTCTGTGCCTTCCTGCACCGTTACCTGATCCCTGTCAGGAGGCTCAGCACCAGATGATCTTTCCAGATCCTTTCTAAGCCAAGCTGTCCTGTGATCCTGCCCTTGCTCTTCCCTGGCACAATTTTTATGGAACCTTCCTCAAGTCACGTTTCCCCAGGCCTGGAGAGCACAGGAGCTCCAGCCCTGCTGGTTCTTGGTTCTCCATCCAGCTGCTTCCAGGGCTGGCTGTTGTTGCCTCCATGGTCCAGTTCTCCTCCCCCTGATTTTTGGTTGGATACCTTTGGAAGTTTATTTTTCTTATTTTGCAGCAGGCCTGGCTTTGTGTTCATCTGGTCACTGTCCCATCCTGTTCTCTCCTTGTCTCTCTGCTGTTTATTTCAGTCAATCCTTTTTCTTTTGTTCATTTTCATAGAATCACAGAATGGTTTGGGTTGGAAGGGACCTTAAAGGTCATCTCATTCCAGCCTGGTCTTGGACTCTTCAGGGATCCAGGGGCAGCCACAGCTTCTTTGGGCACCTGTGCCAGGTCCTGGCTGCCCTGACAGGGAACAATTCCAGATTTTAACCTAAATGTCCCCTCTTGCTCCTTGTGCTGTCAGCACAGCCCCTGGTGACGATTCCCTCTCGGTGTAAGCAATGTGAGAGAACTGAGCTGCTCTTGGGTTGGGTTTGCAGTGTTTTTGAGCTGCTGTTGCAGTTGGGTTTGCAGGGTTTTTGAGCTGCTGTTGCAGTTGGGTTTGCAGGGTTTTTGAGCTGCTGTTGGGTTGGGTTTGCAGTGTTTTTGAGCTGCTGTTGCAGTTGGGTTTGCAGGGTTTTGAGCTGCTGTTGCAGTTGGGTTTGCAGGGTTTTTGAGCTGCTGTTGCAGTTGGGTTTGCAGTGTTTTGAGCTGTTGTTGGGTTGGTGTTTGCAGTGTTTTTGAGCTGCTGTTGCAGTTGGGTTTGCAGGGTTTTGAGCTGCTGTTGCAGTTGGGTTTGCAGGGTTTCTGAGCTGCTGTTGGGTTGGGTTTGCAGGGTTTTTGAGCTGCTGTTGGGTTGGGTTTGCAGTGTTTTTGAGCTGCTGTTGGGTTGGGTTTGCAGTGTTTTTGAGCTGCTGTTGCAGTTGGGTTTGCAGGGTTTTGAGCTGCTGTTGGGTTGGGTTTGCAGTGTTTTTGAGCTGCTGTCCTGTTGCAGTTCCCAAGGAGGGCCTGAAGAGCCAGTCCCTGTTCGAGGAGATCCGCATGACGTACATCAAGGAGCTGGGCAAGGCCATCGTCAAGAGGGAAGGGAACTCCAGCCAGAACTGGCAGCGATTTTATCAACTGACTAAACTGCTGGACTCTATGCATGATGTAAGTCCTGACAGGAATGCTGCAGCATTCCAGAGAAATACGTTTGGGGCGGCGACTCTGAGCTCCTCCAGCTCTTTTTATGTAAAGAGATAAATTTAAAGGGAGGAGGAGGAGGAGGAGGAGGTCACGCTCCTCTGCTGTCTCACAAAAGGCAAATTGACAGCCTTGAACATGGTCCTCTCAGGCTGCCTCTGCAGCGCAATCCACAGCAATTAATTGGATAATTAATCTCATTTTCAGTCTCTCCAGGTTTTAAAAATTACGTTGCTTTAAAACGGAGGAGCTCAGGAGCTGTGACTGACTTTGCACTAGAAACAGAAATGTGGTGTTTAAAAGCAGCCTTATCTCAGAGCTCAAGAAGTAAAGAATTTATGGAATAGTTTGAAATTCCATTAAAACAGTGCCTCAGCACTCTGTGTGGTGTTAGCAGTGATCTAATTTTGAAGGAATTTCCAATTCAGACTGTCTCCTTTGGCAGTTTAATTCTAATTACACATGTAGCACAAAGCAGTGTCTAGGACAAGGGTAACTTTGAGACCTCAGAATTGCTGTTTTTTTCTTGTTACTGTAGCAAGCACCTGGAGAGATCTCATTTAGCTTATCCTTGTGTGTGTTACTTTTCTGCTGGAATGGAAATTGGTTCCAGATCTCCTCAGTGTTTGTAAAGCCTTGCACTGTCTGTTTGTTTAGTTTAAATCGGAGTGCCATGGACAATAATTAATGAACTAAATGAGGATTCCTGTGCACATCCTGCCCGAGCTCCATCCTGTGGGCAGGAGCTGGGGAGGAGGGAGGGGAATGTTCTCTGAATCTGCAAGTAATTCTTTGTCTTGTCACTCGTAGGTGGTTGAAAATCTTCTGAGCTTTTGCTTCCAGACATTTTTGGATAAATCCATGAGTATTGAGTTCCCAGAAATGTTGGCAGAAATCATCAGCAATCAGATACCAAAATATTCCAATGGAAATATCAAGAAGCTCTTGTTTCATCAGAAGTGACTGCCTTAACACAAAGGGTTGCCTTAAGAAACCGTCACACGATAGCTTTGTTTTGTAAAGAGAAAACCTACAGAACTTGTTCCTTTTGTCCTCGCAGGTGTTTCTTTTGTAATTATGCACTACATGTGGTTTACAGAGGGCCAAGAGTTAGGCTGGAGAAGCAGCGGATTTCTCACGTTTGGGAAAGAGAGGGGGAGAAAGGAAAGGAAAGGAAAAGAAAAGAAAAGAAAAGAAAAGAAAAGAAATTGTTTTGGGCAGGAATTTTCTCTCTCCCCTCGTGCACCATCCCTGGATGCATCAAACCACCAGTGACAAGCTCTGAGGCTGTTACGAACATTCTGCTAATTAATTAATTAATTGCTGCAGTTGGCTGGAGACAATTTTTTAGGTTTTTTTTTTTTTTTAATTTTAGTAAAGTGTTTTGGATTTTTTTTTTTTTAAAGTTAAGATAGTATTTTGGTTTATGCATGTAACCTGAAGAAAGTTTACAAGTGTATATCAGAAAAGGGAAGTTGTGCCTTTTATAGCTATTACTGTCTGGTTTTAGCAATTTCCTTTAACTTTATATACCGTGAACTCGGCTTGTTCATTTTTTCTTACATAATTTTTTTGTAATACTTCAAGATGCCTATTGTACAGCTGGTTTTTTAAGGTGGGGCAGCTCGTAGCTTTCCTAAATGACCTCTAGACAGTAAATACTCGAGTAGATTCATGTGAAACTGGGTTGGGCTTTTCTAACCTAATGCTTTCAACAGGCAAAGTGGCCATAAAAATTGGGCTTTTTCTAAGGGCCAGGGTGGGTGGGAGAACACTCTCAAATCTCATTTCAGTAGATCCGGATGAAACAAATCCTTTTGGTACATTGCAAAAGCGTTGGATATGCAGATTCATAGAAAATTAACCCAGTCCTAACTGGATGTAAATGAGCAGGTTATTTTATATACTGAAAAAAAAAAAAAAAAAAAAAGCCTGATTTTTGCATATGATGCAACAGCCATAACGCAAAGAGTCACGGGCTGCATTGATGCCAAGAAGATCAGTCCTGACTGCCCATCAGGAAATTTTCAGGAAAATATGCATAGCTTCAGAAAAGTTTACTTCTGTGTGGAGAAACTCCGTTTTCTATACACTCAAAGCTGTCATCACACCAATATTTCCGGAGCCCCCGCGGCCGGGGGAGGACGTGGAGGGCACCCCCTGCCTGGGGCTGTTCTCCTGGAGGATTCCAGAACCCTCCTCTCCGGGGACTTGTCCACGCAGCTGGGACTGGCTCTCCCAGCTCCAGACTCTCCTGGTTAGAGACCCAATTCCACATCTCCACCCTTCACTGGCTGCTCCATCCTCTTTCCTGGAGAGCAGGAGAGCTCCGCTACTGAGTTCGTGGTCTTAGAGTTGTCTGTCAAACTTTCTGTCTTTGTAAGGCTGCAGCCCTTCACATTGAATTCCTGGCGTGCCATAAATTCCCATAGGCCTTGTGGATTTCTCCTTGTTGCCATTGATGAGGATATTTTCGACATTTAGAAGCTGTAGTAGCCTTTTCTACGTGCACCTTAATAATTTTCTGTATCTCAAAACTGAAATATTTACTATGCCACTCTAAAATTTGATTTTTACTCAAAGTGGCCAGATCGTTTGTGTAATAGAAATGAGAAAGATCATCTGAGAAAATACAAAACCTAATATATTTTTATATTTAGTTATAGTTTCAAATATGTATAATCGGTATATTCGCTGATCCAAGAAAAAAAAAAAGGGAAGGGCTACTGCAGCTTTAAAAGCAATTTATTAAATGATTGTAAAATAGCTTGTATAGTGTATAATAAGGATGATTTTTAGATGACAGATTGCTTTATCATGATACATGTAATTATATTTTTTGTAGGGGTCACAGATATGCTGAGTGGGAAGCGTTGTGTGCGGTTTGGCCGGAGGCAGCGCCGGGCTGTCGGTGTTGGTATCCAAAGAGGTTCAGAGGGGGAAACCTGTGCTCCCTGGCTATTTGTAGGGTTGGGTTGTGTTTCTTGAATCACTGTGTACAATTCCCGTTGGTTTTTGGGGTGGGATACTCCTATCTGTATGGTCGGGAGCCGCTCCCGAGGCACGGCTGAACCAGACCCCGCTGCAAAACTGTCACAGCTCTGAGCTCACAGCAAAAACCGCTCCCAAACCGGGCAATAATCCACATCAGGTGCCAGCAATATGTACATACAGAGCGTGGGGTGTTCACAGCACATTTCTACATTGAGCAGACCTTGGTTTCCAACCGAAATAGGAAACTCAATTCTCATCCTTTCTTAAAGCTCTTTTTGAATGTTATTCCTATTAAAAAAAAAAAAAGATCCTATATTCAGTACTTTGGAGTAAAATAGCATCTTTAATAAAAGGAATTAATCACACTCTTCTTTGATCTGTAAGGAATATGTACATTTTGTAATAGGTAAAGGTCAGGTTTTAATTACAGCTTGCAGCCCGAGTCACTGGGAATGCTCCGCGCCCGTGTGCGATACAGATAGGAGTTTGGGGAAACCTGCTCTGACTCTGGAGAATGTTTTATGGACTTGCATCCCCAGAGCCCCCTTGGAGCCGGGGTCGGGGTGCAGGGACCCCAGATTGTCGTTTTTGCCAGCAAAAGGAACTGCAGTGAACTCCAGCAGATGGTGGAGTCGGGGCTTGGAGCTGGCTGGGCTTTAGGATCCCTCCCAACCCAAACTCGGGTTCTGCGCCGCCCCCGCGAGCGCAGCGCTCACACGGCAGGAGAGGCTCTGGCCCCTTGTGTCTGTTTGCCTGTGTATTCATTTTCAGTCTCTGGATTTAAGGAGAAGCAAAGGAAACTGTGATGTTAGAGCAGAACCGTCCTGTACGTGCTGTTGAGTCGTACCTTCACCAGTGAGAGTCCGTGGGGCTGTAGCCAGCAGTGAGCAGTCGCGTCCTGTTTTCCGTAGTCCGTGTAGCAGTGGGGAGTCCCTGCACTCTGGATAAAGCAGGGAGAACTTGGCCCTTCAGTGCCTTATCACAAAGTGCACGGATCCGCTCAGGACTCGCAATGGCCTTAGGGGGACACGGGGACAGGGATGGGGGCACCAGGGAGGGCGGGGGGGGCTGGGGACCGGTGCCGACCGATGCCGAAAAATGAAAATGACCTCGTCGTTTCCACAGGGAAAGGTAGGGAAGGAGGAAGTGCCTGGATGAACATGGGCTGTGGGAAACACCCTGCAGCCACACTTCAGAGAGGGAGGACTTCAGGGACATGACTTGGGGTGAGATTTTATAAAGATTGTATTATTATTGTTATTATTATCATTATATCCCTGCAAGTGTTCAAGGCCTGCTTGGACGGGGCTTGGAGCAGCCTGCTCTGGTGGAAGGGGGAATAGATGAGATTTAGGGGGGATAGAGGAGATTTAGGGGGGAATAGATGAGATTTAGGGGGATAGATGAGCTTCAGAGGGAATAGATGATTTTTAGGGGGAATAGATGAGTTTTAGGAGGATTAGAGGAGTTTTAGGGTCCCTTCCAGTTGGGGATTCATGGTCCCAGACCAGGCACGCTCTGCCCTTGTCCCAGGCTGCAGCCAGGGCTTGCCGAGCCATCGACGTCTCATAGGAACCAAATTTTCCATGAAGGTCGAGGCCTCTCTTGGAGGGAAGGCTGTGAGTGAGTGGGAACACCCCACCTCCAACCCCCTGCCCACAGCAGAGGCAGCGATGGGTCCTTACTCTATTTTGTATATTAAACAAAGAAGATATATACTGGGGACAAATCCTATATCATACCAGTGTATGGCATTATTAAAAAAAAAAAAATCATTATTTTTATCACAGCAATTTTAAACAGCATTAAAAAAAAATTAAACCAGTGACTCCTGTTTAAAAATAAAAGTTGTAGTTTTTTATTCATGCTGAATAATTCTGTAGTAACAAGTCTGTAGTTTTCACCTACTCAGTGAAATGTTGGACTGTAAAAGCTTGTGTGGAATTGTTGAACATTTATTTTTTCATTTAAATTTGCTGTTCTGGTAATACAAAGCCACACATCTGTACAGAAGTTGCAGTAAATGTGAACCATTTACAGCAATGCTGAATAATGGACAGAAACCATATAATAAAATTCTGCTTTTTTCATTAAATGGCTCCCAAATGCTTTTGTGGAGTTTTTGTTGTGGTCCTGGAGAGGGTTGGGTCTCACATGGCACGGGAGGGACTCTGTAAGTTTAAGGTCCCTTCCAACCTCAACCCCTGTTTAATTCTATGATTTTAAATGTATTTTGTCATTGCAGTGGTTCCCACCTGTCTGATACTCAGCAGAATGTGATAAAAGCTCCCTCCCAAGGCAGGTGCCAGCTGCCCAACATCAGTGATGGAAATTCAGTGTACAGAAAGGCCCTGGGGGTGCCCAGGTGTGGGGTGGGACAGGGTGTGGGGCTGGGCTGCCCTGGGCCAGCAGGGTCCTGTGCAGAGACAGAGCCCAGAAAAAGGGGAAGGGATTTGGTGAAAATCAGCAGTGCTGAAGGAGCCTCTTCCAGCTCTGGAGATGCTCTTGGATCAGAAAGTCTCAGCCCTGGGACAGAAGATGCTGCCATGAAGCTCCCTTGGAGTCCCCAAAATTCCCGTGGTTTTCCCCCAGCTCAGCTCAGCCTCCCCCCAAGCCCCAGAGCGAGCCCTGCTGCAATAAAACCTCATTGAACTGCAGCAGAAAAGGCCAAGTTCCCAGCAGGGAATGATTTCTTTGAATTGTTTGCAATTAAAACAAAGCTTACATAAATTTGCCTTCGGTAATTCCCCAGCTGGATGGCTGCAGCCGGGGGTCGGAGGCAAGGCAAGAATGGGATTTACAATCACCACATTTATTCAGATTTATTATGGAAAGATTCTCCAAGGAGACCATCAGACACTCAGATAAAGAACTGCTCGTGGCTGCAGCCTCGAGGTGAGGGCATGGAGGCCTCAGTGGGGTCCCACTCCACCCCAAATCCCCTTTGCCCTGGTCCTTTTCCAAAAGCATTGGTATCAGAAGCAGCTCTGGGCCAGGGTCTGATTCCCTGCAGATTTCTGCCCCTTCCCTGCATGGCCTGGGCTGGGCTGGGGCTCTGCTGCTGCCCTCCCTCACTCACCTTGTGCTGCTGCTCTTTGCTTTCCTGGGCTCTGTCCTCAGCTTCCAAGAAATTCGGGCAAAGCCCAGCATGTGACTGCAATTCATGATTTCTGTTGTGCTCACATCATCCCAGTAAAATGATGGCATTTCAGACTGGTTGGGAGAAGATGCCATTAAATGCCATTTTTACAGCTCTGACATTTAAGATTGGGGCTTTTGTTTGCCCCTGGGATGGTCCCAGTGGGCTGGCTTGTCCCTGGCCGTGTCCCCCTGCAGCCTGAGCCCGTGTGGAGCTCTGGGCACACGGAGCTGGGCCATGCACAGACCCTGGGGCTTTGCAGAATAAAGCACTCCTTGGCTGTGTGTTACTGCTTAGCCCAAAGGGGCTCCCAGATGCTCTCAGTGCTCTTGCCAAGCTCCTGCCAGGGTCCAGCCAGTTTGGTGCATTTCCTTAGCAGGGTTACTGAAAACTTCAATTATTGGTGAACCTGAAAATATATTATTTAAGTATATTATATATAGTACATGGGCATTTCAAAATAAAAAAGTGTAAATACTGAACTTGTCGAAATCTAAGGTTGGAGGAGTGGCAGAGAGGAGCCACTGATGTCCAGGGCCTGAGCCCATGGATCAGCTGCTAAAATCCAACCTGGAGGAGGGGTGGTGGCAATAAATAGCCTTATCCAATCCATCACAGGCCTGGCACAGCTCCAGAGCATAATTAAGGATATTCTCTGAGGTCACAGTAGGAAACCTTAGGTTAAAAGATAACAAGTAAGTGGAATCCTTCTAATTATGGGATCTGTTGATTTGAGATCAAACCACATTAAAAGGTTGGGGCAAAACTGCTGAGGCAGCATCAGCTGTGGGCAGTAATTGTGCTCCTAATGCAGGAGGACAGGGTGACACTTCTGCTGAGAAAAGTGACCTGGTGTGCCCAGGGAGGGCAGGGGGCTCAGGGATGTGACCCCAGGGAGCAGAGCATGGACAGGAGATGATCTCCAGGGACTGGAGCTGCATCCCTGAGGAGCTGAGAAGGGAAAGGGGGGGACAGGCAGTGACAATCTGGCTGCCCCTGGGCTCCTGCCTTGGCCCCAGCACACCCCAATCTGGGCTCCTGCAAGAACAAACCCAGAGTTCAAACCCAGCATTTTTAATTCCTCATTTCTCTCCTGCCCTTTCCTTTTTTACCCTTCTTGGCTCGCTGGCAGTTTCCCCAGCTGAGCCACACGTGTCCTACCCCAAACAAACACAAACACAGGGCTGGCCTGCCAGCCTCTAACACAGCAACTGCTAAAAATAATTTTTACAAATCCACCCAGCCCAGCCTAACCCTCAGCAAGTCCAAGGGACCCCAAGGGCTGTGGCTCACACCCTCCTCTCCTGCAGCCCTGGCAGCTCTGGGGTCCCCCCTGGGCTCCTGGGGGGCTCCTGCCCCTCGGTCACCACTCCCTTTGCTGAGCAGAATGGGCTGAAACTGCTCAAAGCTAAATATATCCCCGTTGCTGGGGAAATAAATAATAAACAGCAGCACGATGGGGATGGTGCAGAGCCATTGGTTCTGCTCGGGCTGGAGCTGCAGAGCTCCAGGTGCCACACAGGGCAACCAAACTGGACAAAAGCTGGACAAAAACAACAGTGCTGGCTGCACAAAAACCCAGCCAAAGCCAAATCTGGCCAAAAAAACCCCAGCAGTAAAACAGAGGCAGAAGCAGCACGTGCATCTCCCAGGCTCAGAAATATTTATGGCAGGTGATGGCTGCAGCAAAATGAAAAAGCTTTAAAAAGGAACCAAGCACCCCCAAGGTGTGTGGGAGTGGGAAAGGAGCTGGACACAGGGCTGCTCCATCCCTGACCCCTGTGTGGGCTCATCCAGCAGAGGTGGCACTGTCCTGGTGTGCTGTCACCAAGGTGCCACCCTGGTGCCACGGGCAGGCTGAGGGAAGCAGGGCCAGGAGCTGGTTTGCACAGGAGCTGGGGCAGCCTTGGGAAAAGCCCCTTGCAGGCCCCAGGACAGCAAAGCCATCAGCTGGGAATGAGCACCCCCCTCTGTGTGACCAGGGAGAGGGGCTGGGGACAAGGGATGGGGGACAGGACAAGGGGAATGGCTTCCCACAGGCAGGGCTGGATGGGATACTGGGCAGGAATTGTTCCCTGGCAGGGTGGGCAGGGCTGGCACAGGTGCCAGAGCAGCTGTGGCTGCCCTGGATCCCTGGCAGTGCCCGAGGCCAGGCTGGACACTGGGGCTGGATCAAAGGGACAGTGGGAGGTGTCCCTGCCATGGATGGGTGGCACTGGGGGGGCTTTAAGCCTTTCCAGCCCCCTGTGCAGGGGGATGCTCACCCCAGGGCACCTTCACTGCCACATCCCAGCCCCCTGGAGCCTCTCCCATCTCTGCCCCTCTGCTCTGCTCCTCACCCACAGCTGGCTGCGAATGAAAGCTCTGAGCAATCTGCAGATGTTCAATAATCTGATTTCCCAGGGTAACAGCTGGATCCTGGGGCAGGGGGAGCAGCTGGTGGGAAGTGATGGGGACTGTGGGGACACAGCAGGGACACAGAAACCTGCCAGTGGAGATGGGATTGCTCCAAGTCACCCCCACGCACACCCCCAGCCCCTGCTGTGCCATCCCCACCTAATCCCGGCAGCCTGGTCTCCAGGGCACCCGGCTGCTGCAGGCCTGTTCCCCTTCCTGACTGCGTCACTGAGTTTAGAGCCCAGGTGTGATTCTCTAGACCCTTTTGTCTGAGGTTTAGCAGCAGAATAAGCTTCAGTACAACAGAGCTCAACGGCTCTTTCTGATTGCTTTTAATCACTATTTCCCAAAAGAAGTCTGTCATGGTCTCTTGCTTGGAGGTTTCTGGAGAGATTAAAACCACCACACACTCACTGATTTGTCTCTCCATCCTCAGGCTCTGTGCAGGTGAATTCTCTTTTCAGCCTCCCCTGTTCATCCCTGTGCCCCCCTGGTGCCCATGAACAGTGACAGGGCAGGAGGAAACCAAACCCAGCTGCAGCCAGGCCAGCCCCAGCCCAACCACAAACCCAACCCAACCCACCCAACCCAACCCAACCAGAACCACAAACCCAACCCAACCAATCCAACCAGAACCACAAACCAAACCCAACCAACCCAACCACAAACCCAACCCAACCACAACCAATCCAACCAGAACCACAAACCCAACCCAACCACAACCAATGCAACCAGAACCACAAACCAAACCCAGCTGCAGCCAGGCCAGCCCCAGCCCAACCATAAACCCAACCCAACCCACCCAACCCAACCAGAACCACAAACCAAACCAACCCAGCCCAGCACCAAACCCAGCTCATCACCAAACCACAAACCCAGCCCACACCAAACCCAGCCCAACACCAAACCCAGCACACCAAACCCAGCCCAACACCAAACCCAGCCCAACACCAAACCCAGCACCAAACCCAGCCCAACACCAAACCCAGCACCAAACCCAGCCCAACACCAAACCCAGCCCAGCACCAAACCCAGCCCAGCACCAAACCCAGCCCAACACCAAACCCAGCCCAACACCAAACCCAGCCCAGCACCAAACCCAGCCCAACACCAAACCCAGCCCAACACCAAACCCAGCCCAACACCAAACCCAGCACCAAACCCAGCCCAGCACCAAACCCAGCCCAGCACCCAACCCAGCCCAGCACCAAACCCAGCCCAACACCAAACCCAGCCCAACACCAAACCCAGCCCAACACCAAACCCAGCCCAACACCAAACAGCCCAGCACCAAACCCAGCCCAGCACCAAACCCAGCCCAACACCAAACCCAGCCCACCCCAGCTGCCACCAAAGCCAAACCAAACTCACAGCACACTTGTGGAACATCAGCCATGGATGTGAAACATGGCAGGGCTGCACCAAGAGCCTCTTCAGTTCCAGACATCATTGCACCATCTCTTTTTTTGGGTTTAATGCCCACAGTGACCAGCCAGGGGCTGCAGAAGAGGCTCTGCCCACCAGCAGAGTCACCACCCATCTTTCATTTCATTTTGACTGATGACTTTAATATTTTAAGCATCAAATGCTGTGTCAGGCTGGTTTAAAAAAATATTTCCTGTCTTTAATTTCTCTTGGAATAAAGCAGTGTTTACTACAGTATTAAAGCTGGCCCAAAAAGGGAACATTTAGTAAGCAGTCCAGACAAGTTTTGCTTTTTGGAAAATTTTAATTTAAAAAAAAAATTTCCACTGGCTCTCCTGTAAGAGCAGTAACTTCTGCCTCAGTCTGATTTCCTTTCCTCCAGGAGACATCCCATAAATACATCTGAGTGGGACTTTTGTTCCCAGAAACTCTCTAGGTAGCACATCCAAAAGCTCCCAAGTGCCTCTGAAAAGGAATTTACTCTGGGCTCAGAGTAACTGGAGCATCCGAGGAGCCAAAGGGGGACCCTGCACGGGAAGGTTTTGTGGGGACACGGGGGGAGCAGCGTGGTGCTGGTGCTCACACAGCATTGCTAAGCAGGGCCCGAAATGCCCTGGCCCCAAATAATGCCAATGATGCCTTTTGGAGGCTCCTGGCAGGTTTCAATTCCCATTCATCCCCAGCCCTCTGCTCTGGCAGCATCCTGGGCAGGCAGGAAGGACAGGCCACTTAAAACACAAATAATGCTGACAGATGGAATATTAAGGGTGTTTTAAATCCTTCCCAATAACCCTCCCCATCCCTGTCCCACCCCCAGGGAGGGGCTCTCACACACCCCAGGCCAGCCCCAAATCCCAGCACAGCCAGGGCTGGATAAAGCCTGGCCTCACCCTAAGCCAAGCCTGGATACAGCCCAGCCCCAGCTGATGCCAGGGCTGGATAAAGCCTGGCCTCATCCTTGGCTTCAGGAAAGCCAAGAAACAGCACAGAAGTTGGCCATAAAACCCAAGGATGGAGATGAACCAGCAACGTGCAAGGGAATTTCATCCCTACAAACCTCTCAGCCTCTTCATCCAACACCTCAGAGCAGAGAGCACGAGGCACTCTGGGGACTTCACCCCTGCCCAAACCTGTGACAGGCCCAGAGTGTCCCCCAGGGGTCAGAGTGTGATGGAGAGGGTGTGATCCCACGGCCGTGAGCTGTGCCACCCACCCTGGAACGCAGGAATAAAATCATCGCCTTCTTCCTCCTTTTTTTTTTTTTTTTTTTTTTTTTTCCAAGACAAAAGCCCAGGAAGTTTAATTACAGTGCACAAAAACGTGAAGAGGGCTGAAATTTCAGCTCCCTTCTCTCCAGGTGACACCATGGAGTGAAGGAAGCAGCAGCTCCAGGCTGGGCTCGGGGGCTTTGGAGCCTCTCGGTGACAGCTTCAAATGTCCTTTGCTCCTCTCCTTACAGCTCTTCTAAAAATATCAAATATAGATCTTTTCCTCATAATATTTTAAGATACTCTATTTATACATTAATCCTTTCAAAAATAAAAAGTGACACATAGAGCAATTCAGTCACTCAGAGTTTTTAAAACTGTTACAAAAAGCCACGACATCCATCCCCAGCACCACGGCCTGGGGGCTCTTCTGAGACTTTCCTTGTATAAAACACGATTCCAGCTCTCAAAATCCCAGCTCTGCAGTCACCCAGGGCTCCTTCTCCCACTGCCCCCCTTCCACAGGACCTGGAGTGATGAGGGGTTTGCCCACTGGCCCTGCTGGGGGAGGCAGGGGCTGGGCTGGCCCTGGCTCTGCACAGCCCCACCAACAGCAAACACCCCCCGAGGATGGAAATAATTCACTGGCACAAGCAGCACTGCACAGACTTGGCACAGACAGGCTGCAAGCAAGGGGAGGCTGCACAGAGGCAGAGGCAGCTCCAGCAGGGCACAGCAGCAGCTGCTGGGGCACAGAGGTGTCTGTACACAGAGATTTGGGAGGGGAGCTACCAAACACCCCAAACACCACCAGTGGGGCTTGCCTGGGGCTGCCCACCTGGCACAGGCTGGGGGTTACCCCCCAAAACCAAAATGCTCAGAAGAAAAGAGCTGGAGAGGTTTGGTGCAGCACAGGAGACCCTGGCTCTCGCCTGCAAGAGCTGCCCTGGGTGCCCCAGCCCCCTCCTTGGGGTGCCCCCAGCAGCACCCACAGCTGTGCTGGGCCAGCAGGGAGGGCTCTGGGGGCACAGGGACCCCCAGTGTCACCCCAGCTCGGGGCTGGGGGGGCTCCCCATCTCCCCAGAACCATTCCCCCATTCCCCTGCAGCACCAGGGGAGGAGAGGGATCCACACCAACAGCCAGCAGTGGGCACAGGGCTGTCCCCATCCCCTGACAGTGGGCACAGGGCTGTCCCCATCCCTGACAGGGGGCACAGGGCTGTCCCCATCCCTGACAGTGGGCACAGGGCTGTCCCCATCCCCTGACAGGGCTGTCCCCATCCCCTGACAGTGGGCACAGGGCTGTCCCCATCCCCTGACAGGGCTGTCCCCATCCCCTGACAGGGGGCACAGGGCTGTCCCCAGCCCCTGACAGTGGGCACAGGGCTGTCCCCATCCCTCACAGGGGGCACAGGGCCTGGCACACTCCCCATGGATACCATGGAAGGCTCAGCAGGGGCTCTGGGCACCCCTCAGTTATAGGAACTCCACGTAGTTCTCAGGGATCAGTCCTGTCTTGCCATTCAGGGTCCCCTCCAGCCAGCCAGGCTCCTGGGATGGGTGAACTGTGGAGACAGGAGAAGCTTGTGCTCAGTTTTAAGAAAGGAAACCAACTGAGTTAAAGGTGATTTTCTGACCAGACCATTCCAGATTCTGTGAACACACCAAGGGGCTCAGTGCTCTGTCCCTCCTGCTCCTGGGACTGCCTGGCCTTTCCTTCACCAAGTGAATCCCACTGCAGGCTCCAAATACTCCCTGGGGCTGAGAGAAGTGAAGTATTTGGGATAAAATCAGGGGCTCAACACTTCCTCTGGATCTGAGCTAGGATTCCTTGGAGGTTGGAGAGAACGTGGTTAACTCCATCCCATGGAAGCTGCACATCCCTGCTGGCCTGGGCCCAGGTGGGAGGGAAACTGCATCAGGGAACAACCCCTGCACCCTGACTGTGTGCAACCAGAAACCTGAGCAGCCCCCAAAAGCCTTTCTTTAGTCAATCAACCCCCAAAAACGTGCTGATGCAGGAGGCAGGCTGCAGGCAGAGCAATATCCCCCTCCCACAGCCCCTGGGCTGCCCAGGGCTGCTGGGGCCCTGGGCTCTGTGCCCTGCAGCTCTGCCCTCCCTCCTGCCTGGGCTCAGCCCAGCTGAACTGAGCTGCCCCAGTGCCACTGTGGGCAGCCCCAAACCCAGCTGGGTGGAGCTGCTGCTCAGCCTCCTGCAGCCCACAGCCACCCCAGGCCCTGGCCCCAGGAGCCCCCTGCCTTGGCTGGGCTGGCAAAGCCCCTGACCACAGCAGGCTCCCACCAGGGCTGGTTCCAGCTCAGGACCTGCAGCCAACGTGAGCCCTGGCTGTGCTGCTCAGGGACTGGAACATGCTGTGTACTTTTTCCCTTGAATAATCCATTGATTTTTATCAGCAAACATGATGTATTTAATTCAAACTTGTTCCCCTCCTAGCTGCTCTGATTCCCACGGGCTCTCAGAGGGGAGACCATGTTTATTTATAAGATGACTATGGAGCTGCTTTGGAGAAGGATTGTCTTTAATTCACATGTATTCCCCCTCCTCCCCTTTCTGCCTCTATATCCCAGGGCAAAACCCGTGCCTGTGGCAGCAGCTTCCCAAATGACAATGCTTAGCATTTAAAAGCCAAGAATGACTTGGAAAGTTGTAAAAAAGGATTGTAAAACTGGGGTTATAACTAAGCCAGAGCTGCTCAGTTCCACAAAGGTGCAGCAAACACCAGATCTGTGTTCATTAATGTGCTCTGTGAGCAAAGCCCACCTGCTCCAGTGCTCACACCCAGAGGGAAAAACCACACGTGGCTTTCCCATCTCCTGCACCAACCACCACAGAGCATTTCTGGTGCTGATTCCCAGAATCTAGTCTTGCCTTGCCAGGACTCAGGAAAGGCCTCTTGTTGGGAAGGATGAATCAGAAAAACCTTACAAATATGAATGCTTAGCAAAAGATTCTGAGAATATGGAAACCATAAACAAGATAGAAATGAAAGCATCTTTGAGATACCAAACCTGAGTTACTGAATAACCAGAAGACAATAGGATGGCAAAAGTAATCTCCTCTGACAGAACAATGCCTTCTGCTGGAGAGCAGCTCCAAAGGGCAGAGCAGACCCTGCTGGATTGGCAGGAGAGCTCCAGAGAGTCGTTTTTAGGGTTTAAAGTATAACACATTATGGTAATGTAATGATTCTTATAGGCTGTATGGAAATGCTGTAGGATTTGTATCTTGTGTTAGATTGGTTAGTGGGAATTAGAATATTCAACATAGAAGAAGATTCATTGTGTTGTAAATGGGAAAATCTCTCTCTCTTATTTCTCTCTCTCACATTCCTCTCTTACTCTCTTACCTTCTTACCCCCTTCCTCTTACATCCCTTTCTTGCTCTCTTACTTCTCTCTCTTACCCCCACTCTCTCTCAGTCCTGCTCTGAGCTGTGGCTGGCAGCTCTCAGCAGGACTCTGTACACCCACACCCTTTTAACAAACTGCAACTTCCAGACCAGCTCATAGAGAACACCTGAGTGTCCCTGATGACTGCCCACCCCAGACCAAAACTCTCCCAGGCTCTGTGTGCAGGCACAGCCCAGCAGGGTCCCCCTGACACCCAGGGGAGGGCAGAGGAGCCCAGGGGGACAGGCTGGGGACAGGGAGCTGTGCTGGGAGGGGCCCCCAGGACTCACCATTGTCGAACACGGTGCCAGCAGTGAAGGAGAGCTCGGAGTCGTGCTCGGCTTTGCAGGCGTAGAGAGCGCGGGCTCTGCGCAGGGGGGAGCTGCAAGAGAGGCCAGGGTGGGCACGGGGCTGCAGCACAGCCTGGGGGCTGCAGCACAGCCTGGGGGCTGCAGCACAGCCTGGGGGCTGCAGCACAGCCTGGGGGCTGCAGCACAGCCTGGGGGCTCCAGGGAGCAGCCAGCACCAGCAGATCCCAGCCTGAGCCCAGCACTGGGCACCCAGCACAAACAGCACCAGCAAATCCCAGCCTGAGCCCAGCACTGGCACCCAGCACTAACAGCACCAGCAAATCCCAGCCTGAGCCCAGCACTGGCACCCAGCACTAACAGCACCAGCAAATCCCAGCCTGAGCCCAGCACTGGCATCCAGCACTAACAGCACCAGCAAATCCCAGCCTGAGCCCAGCACTGGCACCCAGCACAAACAGCACCAGCAAATCCCAGCCTGAGCCCAGCACTGGCACCCAGCACTAACAGCAAATCCCAGCCTGAGCCCAGCACTGGGCACCCAGCACAAACAGCACCAGCAAATCCCAGCCTGAGCCCAGCACTGGGCACCCAGCACAAACAGCACCAGCAAATCCCAGCCTGAGCCCAGCACTGGGCACCAGCACAAACAGCACCAGCAAATGAGCCCAGCCTGGGCAGCCCAGCAATCTGGCACCCAGCACAAACAGCAAGCAAATCCCAGCCTGAGCCCAGCACTGGGCACCCAGCACTAACAGCACCAGCAAATCCCAGCCTGAGCCCAGCATGGGCACCCAGCACAAACAGCAGCAGCCCAAGCCAGGGGTGCCCAGCACAGCCCCAGCTCGGGCTGGAGCTGGAATGGTCTGTGTGTGAGTGGCCAGCAATGAGCAGAGGCTGGCACACAGCACAGGGGGCAGCAGGGGCTGGCACTGACCCACTGCCCCTGGCCCCCTCTGCAAACCCATGCAGGTGCAGCTGCCACCACAAGGAGAATTTCACATGGAACAATCAGCACTTGGGGAAGGTTATTTCAAAAGAGCCAAGCAGGTCTGTGAAGAATTTGCTGCATTTCTTTAAAGGCTGTAGCTGAAGGTAAAATGGATTGAACAGGCATTAGATTTTGCTGGAAGCTGCAGCGTGCCCACGCTGCAGGGGAGGGAATGGGAGCAGGCAGAGCCAGGAATGGAGCAAAGTGCTGGCAGAGAGCAGAAAATGAGGCACCTCAGGCACAGCTCAGGCACACAGAGCTGTCCCTGCACCTGCAATCCCCACCCATCCTTCCCAGCTTTGGGCTGGAGCAGGGCTGCAGGGAAGCTGGGACACTGCCAGGCTGTGGTGACAGTGACAGTGCCAGTGCCAACCCAGCCAGCCCTGGCACTGGAGCAGCTGCCACATCCAGCACTGCTGCTCAGCTGTGGCACAGCCAAGGGAAGGGATGAAGTGCCCCCAGGAGCTTCAGGGGTAGGGAACAAGGTGTCACCATTCCCAGATCAGTTTTACCAATTTTTATCTTTCTGAGGATTTGAAGTGCCCCGAGTTCCTGGTATGAGCACAGGGAAGCAGCAAGGCTTCATGGCAAGAGCAGCTCCCTTCAAACTGCAAACCAGGGGCTGGGAGAGCTGCTGGCTTTGCTGCAAAGAGAGCCCCAAAACTGAGATCTCTCCTCTCCAAATTCCAGCTGCCTGACATGAGCAGCTCCCAAACACTTCAGAACCAGGGTGGGCAAACAACCCTCCCACTGCAAGGGTCCTTCACTGCCAGGGAGGCACTGCTCACATGGAGCACCTGAGACCATCAGATAAAAACAAAAGTGTTTTCAGCATCACAATGCACTCAGGGCACGATGGCATTGCCAGTGCCAAGGGCACAGGACCCCCAGGCAGTGCCTGCTCTGGTGCCAGGGCACAGGGGCACCCCAGGGGCTGGCACACAGCTCTGGGAGCTGCTGGCCATCCTGCCCTGGTCCATCTGCAGCTCCCAGAATCTGCTCCAGTGATGCCCAAGGAGCTTCAGGCCGGGCACAGAGCAGCCTGTGCTGCCCATGCCCATCACCCTGCTGGCACCCCAGCGAGGCCATGGCCAGAAACCCATGGCAGAGCTTCCCAAAGGCTCTTCACTCCCCACAGTACACTTCTTACCTGTTGCAGAGCAGAGCAAAGCCAGCAGAGGAGCTGAGCTGAGCCCAGCAGTGACAGCCCCTGCTCCCCTGGGCTCGGGGGGCTCCCAGGGGTTCCCCTGGGGCAGGAGCCTTTGGGGGCTCCCCTCTTGCTGAGTGCAGGCAGCTGTGCTGGGAGGGCTCGAGCAGGATGCCAAGGGAAAGGGGAGTGAAGTGGGGGGGGGAATCAGGGAAATACAACAGAAACAGCAAAAGCAACAAAAAGCCAAGGGAACTGTGGAACAGACCTGATGGGGGATGAGTCGCTGGACGTGGAGGAGGTGGGCATAGGGCTGGAGGGCGCAGAGAACATGGGCCAGGACGGTGACAGGGGTGACGTTGGGCTTGCATTCTGAGGGCTGCAAGACATAACCAGAGAGCTGATCAACGAGCAAGCACAGCAGCAACCAGCACTGACACACAGCACAGCCCAGGACAGCGTCCTGAGTGACACACAGCCAGGAAATGGAGTGCCAGCACCTTGGGAAGTGCCTCAAGGCTGGGCCTGCATTTGTCTGGGAATGAGAGCTGGATTTCCAATGAGCCCCCAGTGCACTGCCCTGTGTGCCCAGGGCTGGGCTGCACCACTTACCTGCCCTGTGCTTCCCCCAGAGCTGCCAGAAACTGCTGCTGGGATTTCTGGATGTTAATGATGCCTGTGAGCAGCCTCCACCCCCTGTCTGTCACTCATGGTGCTCACACATTCACTGTATAAAAATTCCATTGATTTGGTTTCACATCCCCTTTCCCCCTTGTGCTGATTCCTGAAGCCACAGCTGTCAACTGGAGCTGGATTGAGTTACTGAACTTGTAACTGCACACAGGAGTTTTTGGGTCCTTCCAAACTGTTCAGTACAGGTGGTGCTCAGGTTCACCAAAAAGCAATTACTGTACTAAAATACCAGTCTGACTCTGATTCATTTACTGCTGCTCTGCTTAGCAACTCATCAGCATTCCCCATCCAACTCAGACTGGAAACTCCATCCCTGATAGAACACCAGAAATCCCTCTCCACACTGAAAATGCCTCTGCAAAAACAATTAGTTCTGTAAAAGCATCATGACTTATGTTTTTCACAGGTCTGTGATGGGGTGGGGACAGGACACAACCCCCAGGATGTCCTTATCCCCCAGCTGGGGCTCCTGGGGTAGAGGGGAGGGATTCAGGGACTGCTGGCTCCAGAACAGGGGGAGAACCTCAGCCCTAGAGGAGTTCAGACCAACGTTTCACCTTCCCCAGTGTCCTCTGGCTGCCACCACAGGGGGATATTTATGTCACAGTTCTTCCCCCTTGGAAATTGGACCATCCCTGCTTAAGGCCAAACTCTTGGCTTGACTCCTTGCAGAAGCTGTGCCACTGGATTGGACAGACACTGATTAATTCCCTCTGAAATTACAGGCAACACCTTTATTATGTCAGAAGATTACACACACAGAGAGAAATGGATACAGCAGTGAGTGCAGCATGACTTCACCAGAGGCTGGCAAACAGGGAATGCTGTCAGGCAAGCTTTCAACCAGATCCCCAAAACATTCTGCTAACAATCATCACTATTTAAAAACAATCCTTTAGCATTTCCACCATCAAAGTTGTCCATCTTTTGAAAAATGAGTTTTCCTTGGTCTTTGCCAAACCTGACAGCCATTGATACTTACCAGTTACTCCATCTATTCCCACCCCAAATGGGAGGTGCCACCAAGGTCACCAAGCCATCCCAAACTGCCACAATCCACCCTTGAAGCACCAGCTCTTTCAAAGAGATGGCTCCAAGAGGAGCCTGGCCAAGGTGGGACTTGGAGGGGCCATGAGCTGGTGACCAAAAGGTGGCTGAGCTTGTGACATGGCACTGGGTGTGCCAATGATGGGATGGCCACTGTGACATGGCACTGGGTGTGCCAGTCTGGGATGGCCACTGTGCATGGCACTGGGTGTGCCATTATGGGATGGCCACCGTGTCTGCCATCAGCCCTGCTCCTCTCCACTGCACCAGGGAAGGCAAATCCAGTGGCACACAGCTCCAGACCAGAAGTTGCTGCTGCAGTTTTTGGGATGGAATCAAGACAAAAGAATGCAGCTCTGGTTTCTCCTCAGGTGGCTCTGCCATCGCTGCACAGCTGCCTGCTCTGCTCACACAGCAGGGAATGCAACCAGCAGCATCTTGGAGTTATCAGGGAAAACAGCCCGAGAGCAAGAACCAGCCCCTGCCTAAGAAGTTACCTCTGCTTTGGAGCAGGGTTTTGGTGCCTTTGGATCCTTGGTGTCACAGAAAACACTCTGTGCCAGCAAATCCACGCAGAGAACAGGTCACTAATGCCAGGGTGTGCTTTGGGGTGTGCAGAGCACCCCGTGCCCACCAGCTGCTCACAGAGGAGATGAACGTGGTCCTGCAGTGACTGAGCAGCTCTGCCAGTCCTTCCAGAACTGAATTTCCTCAAGAAGAACCCATGGATAGCCCAGGACCTTCCTGAGCTGCTCCCCAGCACCAACAGACCCTGGGGAATGGTGGATATGAAGGGTTCACCTCCCTGCCATGAAATACAGGGATTTATTTCCAAGCTGCTGCTTGAGCATCACCTTGCTGAGCTCATGTGCCAGGCAGCCCCAGTGCAGCCCCAGTGCAGCCCCAGCAGCCCCAGTGCAGCCCCAGTGCAGCCTGGCTGGAGGTGGCAGGGCCCAAGAGGAACGGGCTATCCCGAGGTCTCTGGTGGTTTGGAAAACAGTTTTCTTGTAGGATCCAATTTCCTTTGTTTGTCACAAAAAGAGCAGAGGTGCTGAGAGGCTGGGGGGAGGTTCTGGCTGCTGCCTGCAGGCAGCAAATGGCAGCTGGATGGGTTTTTTTCCTTCTTCTTACTCGGGAGGGCTTTGCGAGGGGCTCTTCCTGTTGGGTGCACAGTGGAAACAAAACAGAGAAAACTGCTAAGAACCAAAACCATCAGAAGCAGGAAACAAAGAAATGGCTCAAATCAGAGTCTTCCAAGGTGAGAATGGACCTTTCCCCAGCAGCAGCAGCTGGGGGAACTCCACGAGTCCAGAGCCCATCCTGAGGCTCTTGCCCTTCCTGCTGGTCCCAGAATCAGTGGCTGTGATCCCAAGGCACTGCAGGGCCACCTTCCTCTCCATGTGTCCCTCCAGCAATCCCACTCTTCCAACAGACACAAACTTGGAAATGAATTTGGGAGCCAAATCCTCCTCCCTGCTTCCCGTGCTCGCTGCCTTTCCCATGCAGATGCTTCCTTACTGCCCAAACACGTGGGGGGAAAAAAAAAAAAAAAAAAAAGCAGTAACTCTTGTTTCAAGACTCTGCTGGAGTTGCTGGAGCTAAAATATTTCTTTTGTGATCCCTTCTCCTAACCTGCCTCTTTCATTCCTCTTCCTCCTCCCAGGCTGCCTCAGCCCCAGGCATGTGCAGCTCTCAGAGCCCCTCTCAGCAGGTCTCCAGCCAACTTCTGCTGCTTTGTTCTCCTCCCCAGAGGACACCAGTTCCACTTCAAACATGTTTACAACTTGTTTATTTTTGTGGAACTCGGGGCTATTTCTGCCACAGAACATCTCACAGCTATGGATGGGCAGAGCCCACTGATGCACTCCAGCCCTTTCATGAAATCACCTCAAGAATAAACAACAATATTCCTTTTCTGACATGATCAGAACCCAACTGCAGTAAAACACATCAAGGACCACCAAGCCCTTTGCTCCCTGATCTATTCCTATAGAACAAAGCTGCAGAACATAAGGTTCTTCTCAAAGGTAACAAGAAAAAAGAAAATTACAGCTTTATGTAATGCCAGAGCACTTCAGCTCTGCTGAAACAAGGACAAGCCTGCAGCTCACCAGCAGCCCAAATGAAATGGGAGGCAGCCTGGGTTTGGGAAGCTCATGGAGCTCAAGCAGAGCTGCAGGTGCTAGCAAAGCTTGCAGAGATGGATGGGCTCCAGAAGCAGCTCCTGGGCACTGCAGCACTACCCCAGAGCTGGGCACCAGCTCACAGGGCTCCTCCTGGAGCTTTAATGCAAGGACAATGATGTGAAACTCTGTGCAGTGTTGCTCTCTCAGCAGTGATGCTGCTGCATGCTCGTTTGGGTGGAAAAAATGACACATTCAAAGAAACAAGCAGCTACAATGGCCTGTGGTCAGCACCACTTCACCAAACTGGTCAAAAATGTCTCAAACTCTTCAGTACAGACCTTCCCCACATCTCCATTTCCCAGGTGCCCATCTCCATCAGCACAGATTTCAGGATCTTCCTTGCAGCCCCACAGACGTGTCCCTCTGCAGTCCTGCTGACACCCAGCACATGCTTTGTCTTGTCACTTGTCACTTGGCTGATTTCCCACGGCTGGGAACACTTCCCTGCTTCAGTCACTGCACAAAGCACCTAAAAGCTTTTCCACTTGGACAGGAGAGAGCTGGGATGAGCTGAGAGCTGGAGCTGCTGTCCCACACTGCCACTGCAGGGTGCAGATGATGCTCGATGGTGCAGAGGGAGGAGATGGCAGAGCTGCTGTGGGACAGAATTCTGGCTGGAGAGAATTCCAGTGCTGGAGAGAGCAGGGAGCAAGCAGAGAGTCAGCACTGGGTGAGTTCTCAGCATCAGCAAGAGCTGCAGGAAGGGAGCTGCAGGCCCAGGCTGGGCCAGCACAGGGTCCTGGGGCCAGCACAGGGGTCCTGGGGCCAGCACAGGGGTCCTGGTGACAGGTGAGCTCCAGGTGACATCTCAACAGGAAACAGCATCTCAGTAACAGCTGCACAACTGGTTTCAAACATGGAATTCCCAGTATCACCAGCAAGCTGCAGACCCACCAGTGGCTGCTCAGCACTGGGACAGGCAGGGGGAGATGGGGCAGCCAGGGGTCCACATGAACCAGCCTGGACAGGACACAGAGTGACAGAATGGCCTGGGGCTGGAAGGGACCTTACATCCCACCCAGGGCCACCTGGAAGGGACACCTCCCACTGCCCCAGGTGCTCCCAGCCCCAGTGTCCAGCCTGGCCCTGGGCACTGCCAGGGATCCAGGGGCACCCACAGCTCTGGGCACCTGTGCCAGGGCCTGCCACCCTCCCAGGGAAGGATTCCTTCCAATACCCCACTCCACCTTTTGCTGCATTTTCTGCTCCATCAATACCCCCCTCCCTCCTCCTCCCTGCCCAAAAGCCTCTCAGCAGACTCAAAATCAGGCTGGAGGGTTTTATGTTGAACCAAATGCTTTCAAACTGTGTTAAAGCTCTGAATTATTAATAGCAAAGTTGTGATGTGGCAGCAGGGAGCCCAAGTGGCAGTTTAGGAGGGAAGTGTTGGTAAATCAGGAGTCAGTGTCTTAGTCATGGCTTCTCCATCGTGCCACAGCTTCTAACATGAGCTAATGCTGCCAGGCTGCTGCATTAGTCACCAACAAATTCTGTTTGCAATTAAGCAGAACTCAACAGCCCTCCAGAAATCTCACTCCACTCTGGCATTCAATGCACTGCTATCTTACATCCCCCTGAAAAGAAAACTCTCCCATCTGCCACCCCAACAGCCATATGGGATCCTTGGCAAAGGAAGGAAATTAAAGTCCCTGTGGGATCTCAGCTCCCAGCTCAGCTGTGGGGGGCTCAGGAGGATCAAATATTGGAGATAAACACATCCTGTGCCCTGGGGCACTGCAGAGCTGCCTCTGCCAGCCACCAGCAGCCAAACCTGAGCTCAGAGCTGAGGGTGACCTGCTTTGGGAGCTCAGGGGACAGGAGGATGCTGTCCCTGCTGCCAGCCACTGTCACCTGCCCTGGGGACAGCCCTGACCCCTGCACCACCCTGGCAGCTGGCTTTGGGTACAAAATTGGGAATTTGGTCCTCATTGCCCCAGCCAAGCCCTGCAGAGCCAGGAGGGACACCCAGGTGGCCCAAGGCAGGGGATGGGGGGTCCTGCTCTGCCCCACAGAGGAAAAGCAGTGCTCTGCCAGCACCAAGGAGGGCACAGAGCTGGGATGGCAGCAGCAGCCCCCCAGGAGCTGGCACTGCCACCTCTCCAAAACAGGCTCCTTCCACTTTTTAAGCAGATTCTGGAAACAACCACAACAGTTATTCCCTGCTGTAAAAAACTCATTCTTGGCTAAGGAATATCCCCCACATCACTTGACAGGAGGCCACTTCCAGGCTCAGATCCTAACAGGAAACAAAGGCAGTTTCTCTGAGCCTCATTAGCACCACAGGCTCAAAGTCTCATTTTTTGGTGTGTAAATCTCCTCCAACAGTGCCCAGCAGTGGGACAAACAATGGGGATTCCTTGGGCCTGAGAAGGTGATTTAGGGATAATGGATGAGTAAAGCCACTGCATAACAATTCTCTGCATTTCCTTGTTCCCCTGATTTGCTTTTGCCCCTTTGGCCTCGTGCTGCTTTGCTCTGCAAACACCAGTTCCCAGAGCTGATCAGAGCATTCCCTGCAAACCCCACAGACCACAGCACTGAAACAACCCAACTCAATCTCATTTATCAAAAGAAACACCATTTTTGCTTTTTTCATCTTTTTTTTTCCCCTTAAAACCACCAGAATTTGTAGTGACATTTTTTCTCAGCAGCTGTAAGCAGCAGGACTCCCCTCCTGGGAGGGAGCACCACAACCCTCCCAGTCCACTGGCCCAGCCCCAGTTCCTCTCTGTGCCATGGAGCTGGGCATGCAGCCTTGGAGAGCTCTTCCCAGTGATCAAACACAGCAAAGATTCATCCATTCACTTCACTTCACTTCTTTCTGCTTGGGCGTTTTCCCACTTATTCCTTGTGCTTTCCCAAATCTCCCTGTGCTGCACCCACTCTGTGCTGCTCACCCAGCACTTCCAGCTGCAGCAGGGGCTGGAAAGGGACTTCAAAATCCCCCCAGTGCCACCCCAGCCATGGCAGGGACACCTCCCACTGTCCCTTTGCTCCAGCCCCAGTGTCCAGCCTGGCCTTGGGCACTGCCAGGGATCCAGGGGAGCCCCAGCTGCTCTGGCACCTGTGCCAGCCCTGCCCACCCTCCCAGGGAAGGATTTCTTCCCAAAATCCCATCCAGCCCTGCCCTCTGGCAGTGGGAAACCATTCCCACTGTCACTCCAACCCTGCCCAAAGTCCTTTTGAACTGTCCCTCTGAGCCTCCCTGCAGCCTCCTCAGCCCCAGCTCTCCCAGCCTGGCTCCTGAGCCAGGGGCTGCAGCCCTCAGAGCATCTTTGTGGCCACAGAAGGGAACAGACTGCCCCTGCTCCTGGGGCTCCCCTGGGCATTGTCTGCAGCAGGGAACCATTCCCACCCTGGCCCCCTTTCCCTGTCCCACTGCCCCCTCAGCTCAGCTCAGCTCAGCTCAGCTCAGCCCAGCTCAGCTCAGCCAGAGGGCTTTTCCTCAGCCCCACAGGTGGCACAGGCTGCTTTTCTTTCCCCAGCACTCCTGTTTTCCCATTGCTGGTGCACACAGCACCAGGAGATGGATCCCTGCTCCTTCTCGCAGCACTTCCCTTCCCACTGCCCTGCCAGGACCCTTCCCTGCCAGGACCCTTCCCTGCCAGGACCCCCTCCCACCCAGGTCTGGGGCACAGTGCCAGGCTGTGGGGGCAGCAGGGCCTGGGGCCAGCTCTGGTGCTGCTGACAATGTCCCAGCTTAGCACTGCCCTGTCACCAGTGTCTGCACAGCCCAGATTGGGTTACCCCAGGCCAGGGGAAGCAGCTCCAGTAATTCAGGAGATTAACCAGCACAGGGATCTCCTTTCAGACAGTCAGGCTGCAGCCCTGCTCTCCCCAGTCCTATTGCAGGGAGCTGGGACTGGGCTGGTCCCATCTGCACCCTGCTCACGTGCCCTGTGCCAGCCCAGGGCAGCTCTGGATGCTCTCAGCACTCCCAGGGCTGGGTGCTGTGCCTGGAGCCCAGCACTGCCCCAAAAACACCCCCAAAAAACTCCCCAAAACACTCAAAATACTTTTACAAGGCAGAGTCTGGGCTGCATCCCTGGTGTTGAATTTGATCTGGCAGCAAAAGGAGGAACCAAAGAATGCCCTGGGCTGTTTCTGGGCTGTATTTCACCTGAGGTGACATTTTTAGGGGCAGGAAGTCCCAGTGTGCCACCACTCTGCTCCCTGCTGGCTCACTGAGAGCTTTGGCTGGGCTCACTCTTGAGATGCTGCCCAAAGGAAATTGGGATGCAGGCTGCACAGAGCTGGGAGCCCAGCTGGACGTGGGGGCTGAGCAGGCTGGGGCAAGGAGAACACCCCAGGACCCCAAAATCACAGGGGGGAGGGCAGGCAGGGGAGGGGAAAGGGAAAAGAGAGGCCTGGCCAGCAGGATGGTGCTGCTGAGCTCCAGGGAGCAGCTCAGCACAGAGTGCCTGGCACTGCCCCAGGAAGGGCTGGGGGAGCACCTCTGGCTCCTGCCTCCGTCCCCTCACAGCAGCTGGGATGGATTTCAAACCCTGCTCCATCTGAAAGTAACATTTCCATTAGCCAATATTTATCTGAGGGAGTTTCTTTGAAGAAGAGGCTGCTGTGCTAATTACAGGAATTAGGAAAGCAGAGCAGTGCAAGATCTCTTTTGGTTTTTTTTTTTCACAAGCTTTTCCAGAGAGCAGCCTCTTCAGCATCATGTGCAGCTCAGGTTTAAGGTGCTTTTTGAGAACCCTTGCAAGGAAATGTGGATGAATTCAGCTTGTGAGAAGCACCCAAACAGAACCTCAGGGCTTCTCAAGGGCAGAAACACCAGAGGGGCAGCACTGGGAAAAGCTGTGGGTGGTGGGAGTCAGGCTGCAGGAGTGAGGAGCCTCTGAGGACTTCACTGTCCATCTGTCTGTCCATCTGCAGCCACTCACACACCCCCTGTGCCACCCAGAGGAGCCAGGGCAAGGCAGGCATTCAGAGGCTCCCCCAAATCTTTGCTGGGCAAGGACAAAGGATGGGCTCCTGTCAGCAGAGGGGCTCTCAGCCTGATGAATTACCTTTGTCTGAATGGCAGAAAATATTTTGGCATTTTTGATATGACCACTGGGCCACACGGGGTCACCCACAGGGCTGGGGACTTGTTTTATGAGAATATTTGGCTTCATTTTCCAGCTCAATTTGTGGAAAGTTTCTAGACCAGGAACTGACTGAAAAGTGAAGGAGATGAAGCTTTGCCCAGTTGTGGCAAACTCCAGGGCCCGTGGAAATCCCCCAGAGCAGGAAACAGATCCCAGCTTTGCCTCCTGGCAGCCTGGAGCAGCACTCAGGGGCTGGGGCAGGCAGGGTCCCACTGCTGGGGGCTCCTCCTCCCCAAAGAGCCCAGAACATCCCAGCTCAGATGGAAATCTGTGCCCTCCCCAAAGCCCTGCTGCCCACAGGCATCTCTCTTTTCCACACACCTTCAAACACCTCATGGAAGGATAGAGATGCTCAGAAAATAAATCCTGGGTTATTTAAGCACAACAAGGGAAAGAATTCATAGAATCATTAAGGTTGGAAAAGACCTCCAGGATCATAAAATTCAACCTTCTATATGAAATCTGTACATATACATGTATATATATATATATATATATATATATATATATATATATATATACATCTATAGATATAAATTTAAAGATTACATGGCCATCAGCAGCTAAGCCTCAAGTATATTTATCTGTGCAGTCTCCTGAGTTTGCTGCCTGTGTTTTCCACGAGCCAGGCTTAAGGACATTTGCCAGAGCCCTGAATCACTCTGGTTTATGGAGCTTTCTCACCACAGACATGATCCAGGACTCCCAAGCTAAAACTGCTCTAAAAGAAACAAACACACAGACACCCTCACAACAGTCTGCACCAAAAAAAAAAAAAAAAAAAAAAAAAAAGTCATCAGATAGTTTGAATGTGATGTCATCTGGAATCAGCCAAGCAGCAGACTGGGAGTTTTAGGAGCTTTTCTCAAGTAAGAGGACTGGCAGATAGGCAGGCTCTGCTCTGACCTGGCAGCAATCTCTGAGCACAAACCAACCCTGTGTGACACAGAGGATGCAAACCCTGAGCAGCCACACCACGAGGTACTGGGGGGAGAGGAAGGGAAATAATCCAGTATCCTGCCCCTGCCTGGAAGGCAACACCTCAAGCAGCAAAAGCCTGTTTTGGGCACCCAGAGCTGGGGCCACCCAGGGCAGCTCCTGCACCAGTGCAGCCATCCCAGTGTGCTGGAACCACAGGTACTGGGTGTCAAACCCAGCCCAGCACCACAGCTGGCAACTGCTCTGCTCCTCCTAAAGAGCAGTTCAGATAAGGCTGTTCTGGAGCTGCTCTGTTACAAGATTTTACCTAATCCCCCAAAAATGCCATTTATTGTTTGGCAGCCCCAAGATCCGCCCCTCAGGGCTGGCCTTGGAGATCCAAACCCAGATCAGGGATCCAAGCTCAGACAAGAGCAGAGCTCTGGGGTCTGGGCTGAGCTTTGGGTGGCTGCAGGATGGAGGGAGATGTTTCCCCCCATGCCCAGAGGGCTCCTGGGGCTCCCTGCCCTCACCCAGGGGTCAATCCCCCAGGAAGGGCAGGGGGGACACAGCAGCAGGGAGGGTCCCCAGGGAGCCCCAGCCCTGCTCTGCTGGCCCCAGCAGCCTCCCCCAGCTCTTGGCTTGCTCCAGAGCCCTGGTGGCTCCCAGCCAGGCGGCCACAATGCAGTGGAAGGAAGAAGAAACAGCTTTGTTTTGCCCAAAGCCTCACAATTAATCAAGTTTCTATTTCCTCACAGCTCCACGTTCCCCACCCCAAATGCACCAGGCAGCTCCCAGCCATGGCAGAGCCCAGCACGGGGTTTGCTCCACAATTTCACATGAACAGAGAACCAGAAAATGAAATTAAGTGGGATAGAAACATCTTTGCCATGGTGAGAAGCACTCAGGGCCCTTAGAGCCCAGGGTAGGATGGGAGCCTCTGGAGCAGGCAGGCAGCCCCATGGAACCCCAGACTCATTCAGGCTGGAAATGACCTCCAAGAGCATCAAATCCAAGCTGTGCCCCAAAATCCAGCCCTGTCCCCAGCCCAGAGCACTCAGTGCCACCTCCAGGAATTCCTTGGACACTCCAGGGATGGGGATCCAAACCTCCCTGGGCACCTTTCCCTGCAGGAATTCCTCCTGATTTGGACCTCTCTGAGCATAAGTCACTGTTTTCATAGTGACACACAGCAAAACAAAACACCAGTGCATTTTCCTGGCCTTTTTCCAAATTCAAGTGGGGCTGAATCTCAGGGTGGGAGGAGAGCGGGTGAGAATCCAGGCTCCTCAGGGACAGCAGGGCCTGATTTATGAGCAAATTTCTTAAACAGAAGTCCCAGAGATGCCATTTGAGAGGGACATTCCCAAAGTGGCTGCTGGGAAGGCAGGATGAGGGTGGGACCTGCTCCTGCACCTCTAATTGCCATTATCCTCCAGGAATATAAACAGGAGGCACAGAGCAGAGAGCCAGGAGGGCTCAGCAGAACCAGGAGCAGGGACAGGAACTGCAGCTCAGGCAGGGGAAGGACTCATTCCTGGCTCAGCACAGCCAGGAAGTTTTTAAGAGACCATTTTTCCAAAAAAAATCCTGCCCTCTCCTGTTAGACCCATTACCCCTGGATCCCTGGCAGTGTCCCAGGCCAGGCTGGGCAGGGCTGGGAGCAGCCTGGGGCAGGGAAAGGTGTCCCTGCCATGGGATGGAGGAGCCTGGAGGTCATTCCAAACCCAAGCACTCTGTGGTTCCGTGGTTCTGGGATGCTGCACCTGGATTTGGGATGGTCAGAGCAGAGCACAGCAGTGGCAGGAAGGTGCAGCATCACCCCAGCCCATGGCCCTGGTGTGCTGTCCCCTTCCCCTGACCCACAGCTTGGACAAGTCCCTGATGCAGCACAGTCACATTTGAAATTTCTCTCATTTTCAGGCATGGAAAGAGAAATGTTCAATTTTAACTGGGATGCCTAATGAAGATTTATTTATGTGGGAATAAGCACTCTTCCTTGGAGAAACTGGGTTATTTTTTCATGACCACTAGACCTTAGATCTGCTCCTCATTTCTTTCCATACCCACAGAGGGCAAGAAATAGCCATACTTGGTCAGTGAGAAAATGAAATTAAATGCAAATAGACATGTACTGACTAAATCTGAGTTTCCCAAGGTTATTAATTCCCTAAATGCCAAGTCCCTGGGGTGAAGGAGGGGCAGCACCAGTCTGGGTCAGGGCTGGCAGTGTGGGGGCTCAGCCTGGGCCCATCCACCAGTGCCCTGAGGGTGAGGATGGGCACCAGCACTGGGAACACTGGCAGGCCTGGAGGTGTTAAACTGCTTTTATCTCCTTGGCTGGAGCCACCCAGTGCCACCCCAGCCATGGCAGGGACACCTCCCGCTGTCCCAGGGTGTCCCAACCCCAGTGTCCAGCCTGGCCTTGGGCACTGCCAGGGATCCAGGGCAGCCCCAGCTGCTCTGGGCACCTGTGCCAGCTCTGCCCACTCTGCCAGGGAACAATTCCTGCCCAATATCCCATCCAGCCCTGCCACCCTCCCAGCTCCTCCCCAGTATCCCAATAACCCTCCCCTATCACTCTGAAGCCATTCCCTTGTCCTGCCCCTACCTCAGCTGAAGAACACTTTTCTGCTGGGAGCACAGGGCTTCATGCTTGGCTGTTCCCTAAGGAAGATGCTTTGTACAGGGGCAGGATAAAGGCACCCAAGGGGACACACAGACCAGGGGGGGACACACAGACCCAAGGGGACACACAGACCAGGGGGGGACACACAGATCAAGGGGACACACAGACCAGGGGGGGACACACAGACCCAGCACTGCTCTGGACACAAACCCCTGCCCAGGGTCCCTGCTGCAGTGACAGCTCCTGGCACAGGACAGCAGCCCTGCTGACTCACCCAGCACAATTCCTGCCCAGAGCAGTTTTTCCATAAAAATAAACCCAGCCCCATTAAATAAATGCATTCCCATCGTAAAGGCCCAACTGGTGGCTGGGAAGGAAGAGCCTGAGCCCTGCAGGAAAACAATTTCCCTGTGGATTGGAGACTCTGGGTTGTGCTCCAGGGAAAGCATGTCAGAAGGAGCCCATTTCCCTGGCAGGGGACAGGGGGACAGGGTGGAGGGACCCCAGCACAGCCCCTGCTGCAGCAGGGGAAGAAGGACACTCACTCACAGGGGGATTGAGGAGCTGGCACAGCTCCTGGCAGAGCAGACCTGGGGGATACAGGAGCATTTAGCAGGGAGCCAAGGGCTTTTGTAAACAGAAGCTCAAACAAACATCTCTCATTTCACAGATGGTGCTCACAATTTACAGCTGGCACATTTAAAGGCCACCTTGGACTCATCCATGCTCAAATGGGACACAAGAAATGCCCCAGGCCTGCAGCCTCAACATTTGCACCTCAAGGAGCCTCCCTCTGCCACCCACAGGAGTTATTTCCACAGCAATATCAGTAGGATATTCCTCAGCAGGAATGAAGAACATGAGAATGACCCAGCTCCTTTCCCTGCAGCTCCCCAGTTTGAGCTCAGGCTCCTGGCTCAGCCTGTGGGGCTGCCAGGACACAGCCCCTCCTGTGCTCCCAGCACCACAGCCCTGTCCACAGCTAAAAATTACAGAGAATTGGGAAGAACAGGATAAAAACCCCCAAAGTCCTGAAGCAGAGCTCAGGGATAGGTGTCACAGGAGCAGCAGAGGATTTGGAAGGAGCACAAGCCCCAAGGCACCTGCAGAGCCTCCCCATGGCCCCAGCTCCTGCCTGGGGATTCCAGGGCAGCCCCAGGTCCTGCCTGGGGATTCCAGGGCAGCCCCAGGTCCTGCCTGGGGATTCCAGGGCAGCCCCAGGTCCTGCCTGGGGATTCCAGGGCAGCCCCAGGTCCTGCCTGGGGATTCCAGGGCAGCCCCAGGTCCTGCCTGGGGATTCCAGGGCAGCCCCAGGTCCTGCCTGGGGATTCCAGGGCAGCCCCAGCAGCCCTGGCACAGCAGCACCAGCTGCCCCAGCCCAGGCACAGGCCATGGCTCTGCAAAGCCCACATTTCTCAGCTGCCTGCACAAACAGAAGTGTCTTTATGGGCACATTATTTGGGCAGCCTTGCAGGGCAGCAGGACACTGGCACCATTCAGACACCCTGCCCCAGCCCAGCCTGCAGCCATGGGGCAGAGCTGGGCACAGACCTGCTGCTGGCAGCCTTCCTCACCCTCCTCATCCTCAACATTGCAAATCCATTCCCACCGGGGCAGAACCCCACAGAGCTCTCAAAAACACAGGCACAGCCCCTGCTCCTGGGCAAGCACAGGGAGTGACATCCACTCCCCACAGAATAAAATCGAGTTAGATGCTTCATTTCTCACTGAAAAATTGGATTAAAGATATTTGATTTGAATATTTTGCCCCATGGTATTAGCCCCTCAGGATCCATATTTCAGCCTTTAGCTCAACACAGACCAAACCCCATATGTTCCTGCACGTGCAGAAATTATCTCATAATCACTGGACTTGTGGCAAAGCACCAAATGCCACCAGCACTGTCAGAGCCACGAGCTGCCAGTGCTGCCTGCTCAGCCCTGCTCACTCACAGAACTCAGGCTCTGGAACTGGCACAAGCACCTGGTCCAGTGCCAGCCCTCTCACCTAATCCCTCAGGGACAGCACGGTGCCTCTGCTCCCCAGAGCCTCCCACAGCTTCAGCTGAGCTATTCTGAGTTATTCTGCTGGATTCCTTTGGAACTTCTGCTAAGAAATAAACCATTAGGAAGAGGCAACTCTTGGAATCTGAAAAACTCTGAATTTGGCAACCAGTCCTTGTAAGGTCCCAGCAAGACCCAGGCTCACAAACCCCATTCTGTGATAAGGCACACCATTTTTTTTCCCCTTGAAGGACAAACTAAATCCATCCTGTTGAGGGAATGGGATTCTGACAACTTCAACAAGGGAAACTTCAACCAGGCACGAGAGAGAGCAGCATTTTTCCTCTGTCAGTACCATATGTAAAGCACAGGCTGGATTTGGAGGTGTCCTACCTTTGGGAGGTGTGTCCTGCCCCCAGAGCTGTCCCTGTGTGGGTGATCCCCAGGGAGCAGGCATGGCACAGCAGAGGCTGCAGGGCTGTGTTTGTGGCAGGAGGAGGAGGATGGAAGCAGAGCAGATGGTGAAGCTGGATGAAGCCTGTGTCTGTTCCACACTTACCTTCCTGTGAGAGCCAGGCAGGGCCTGGAGCCATCCTGAGTGCTGCAGTGAGAGCTGCACCCCAAACCCCAAACCCCAAACCCCAAACCCAACCCAGCCGAGGCAACAGCATCACCGTGACACAGCACTGTCCCAGCCCTGGCCATGCTGAGCTCCCACTGGCAGAGCCACCCCAGGGCATGGGGGGACTCAGAGGAGTGGGGACTGGCAGTGTGTGGGGCTGTGGGAGGGCTTGGAGGGATGGTGAGGAGGTGTCCCAGCACTGGGAGATCCCTGCACCCATGGGGATGAACCAGGGAATGGGGGAGGCTTCACCTGCTGGGAATGGGCTTCATCCCTGGGAATGGGGTGAGTTGGGTTGATGTGGCCAGAAATGTGGATCCTATCACCACCTGTTGAAACCAGGTGGGGCAGTGCCCCTGATCTCCTGGCAGACATTATCTGTAATGGGCCAGCTTTAAACCAGCTGGGGCAATTATCTTTATTTTTCCCACAGCCCATCCTCCCTCCAGGAGAGATCTCCTGTTAATGGGCCATTGTTAAAAACTGGGTGTGGCAGCAATCCTTATCTCCCTGGAGATATCTCCTGTTAATAGGCCATTGTTAGAAACTGGGTGTGGCAGCGATTCTTATCTCTGTGGGAATTAGCTCCTGTTAATGGGCCATCCTTAAACCAGCTGGGGCAATCATCTTTATCTTCCCACAGCCCATCCTCCCTCCAGGAGAGATCTCCTGTTCATGGCCAGTGAGTCCCAGGGCATGGCTGATAAAATTCCATCATCCCATGGGAGATGCTCCAGCCAGGGCAGGAGCCAAGCCTTTCCTACCCAGAGAAAAACTGACATTTTGGACACCAAAGCACCTTCTTTCCACTGGATTCCAGAGGAAAGCCAGACCTTTCCACATCATCCCTGCACCTTCAGAGGAAACTGCCCCTTCTCCAGGAGCACTGCTGCAGCTGAGCCACATCTGCCACTGCAGGAGGATGCAGCCACCATGGAATGGGACTGTGCCAACACCCTGACTGACTGACGGGTGTCAGCTTGGATTCTGACTCTGGCACTGTTTGTTCTTTGTAATACTGCATTTCTATTTTAATTTTCCTAGTAAAGAACTGTTATTCCTAATTCCCATCTCTTTGCCTGAGAGCCCCTTAATTTCAAAATTATAGTAATTTGGAGGAAGGGGGTTCTCCATTTCAAAGAGAAGCTGCTGCCTTTATTGGCAGACACCTGTCCTTCAAAGCCAGGACAGGGGGAGGCTTCACCTCCCAGGAATGGGCTTCATCTCCCAGGGATGTGAGCAGATCTTCCCGTGGCAGGGATGGGAGCTGCTGTGGGAAAACACTGTGGCCTGGCAGGAAGGAAATTCCCCCAGCACAGCCATCGAGCTCAGGCTCCACCGCCAGTGCAGGGACTTCAGAAATAACCCAGCCATCCCCAGGGAGGCACTGCTAAGGTCACTGCTTTTTCCCTTGAACTTTGCAGATGAAGGAAGCAATAGCAGAAGCAACAGCACAGATTTGGCTGGAGATCAACTGTACTGACAACAGTCACAGGATTGAACTCAGAAGAAAAGTCCTTTGTGTGTGCTGGAGTTATCACCAGATGGGCTGGGCAGCACTGGGGAGTTCTGCTCACAAATATTCCACATGGGCAGAACCATCAGAGTGGAACTGATGGCAGATGTAACCCACAGTAACTTAGACTGAGTTAAAAACAGAGGGCAAATGTTTGGTGCCCATTAAAAATTAAAATGTTCAATGGTATCCTTCAGCAAACTGCTGAGGTTGGGAATAAGAAACTACTCTGATTAAAGATTAAGGATGGAGAGTCTATAAAACACTAATTACCATTGTACTTACAGGGAATTTGGCCTGTTGGGCTTAATTACTTCTAGTTCAAGATCACTGGAGTTCAGGCTGGGCTGGGGAGCGCTGTTGGAGTTGAGGAAGCTGTTTACATTTGAAGAGATGACAGATTCCAGGCTGGAGTTGATGATGCTGTTCCTGTTCTCCTCTAAAAAACACCAAAACCCAAGAATCATCAGCTGCCACTGCAGACAGAGTGAAGAGCAAATGGCTGTGAAGGCATCAGGGGCTCCCAGGAAACCCTGAGCCAGTGCAAACAGGGACATCTCCCCAGAGCTCAGTTACTTACAGACACATCCTACATCAAACCCCAGGAAACACCAGGCACTCCTTGGCTCTTTTGGCTTTAAGATGCACATTTAAATGAACACCACTTTTAGTAGGAAAATACACACTTTTCTTAAGGTATTAATATTTTACATTCCCAAAGGCATCCAAAGTGCCACATGGGTGTCCCCATGGTCTGTGCCACTTCAGCAGGGAGCCCTGACAATACTGTGCATGTCAAAGAGCCACCACAGCCCCCTCAGCTCTGTGCAGGGCCACTGAAAATCCCATTAACTCCCTTCCATTACTGCCTTTGCCACTGCAGCAGTAATTGCAGTTGTGAGAAGCAATTAGCAACACTGGTGGCACGAGAGCAGCCCTGGGCAGAGAGTGGCTGTTTCTGGGATGCTGCTTTCCTGAAAGACAGGCACCAGCTGGAAAACATGGAGTCCTACTTCCAGGATACTTCTTTTCCAAATTATTTTTCCAGTGCACAGTAACATGGTAAACTACAACACAAAAGCATGTAGTGATGGGGAATCCTTGCTCTCAAGCCCTTTAAATTCCACCTCTTGTTGAGTGGGGAGAATGTGCAATATTAATTTGTATTCTGTGCACGTATGAAGGGGCAAAAGAGAGCAAGAGGAACTCCTGGGTTGTGTGAAAGGTTAATGCAGGGCAGCAGGACAGGGCTTGCTTTAGCTCAGGCTGAGCTTGTCTTCCAGAGATGAGCCAAGGATGGGTAATGTTGATACAAGTCAGTGTGTGCCTGAAACTGGATTTCATTAATCTCCATCTGCAGGCAGCCACCATGGGAACAAGCAACACAGACATTTCTCTGTCCCCAACTCTGCAAAAGGGCTCAGAGGACACCAGCACCTTGGGATGAAACAGATGATCCATGCAGAAGAGGGAAAAGTGAAGAAAAGCAGAGCACTGACCTCCACAGATACTGACAGGCAGCAGATGAAAAATGAAAGAAATTAAGCTGTTCAAGGATCTAAAAACCCCCAAAGCCCTCTGGTTTTGAATCTGCCAGAGCAGGTTCTAGGCAGCCCATGAGATGCCACCTGTGCAGAGCTGGCCAAGTCCAGGACTGCCTGTGCAGAGCCTGGCCAGCCCAGGAGCTGACCTGGGCCCTGGAGTGTGGGCTGACTCCAGTTTATTATTTGCAAACATCTCCTGCCCAAGGCTGGAGGCTGGGAATAAGCTCCATAAGCTTGGCAGCTCAGAGTGGATTGTCCCTCTAATCTCCAGAGCAGGCACAGCCAAGAGCTGGGAGTCCCCAGCAGCTCCAGAACTGCAAGTGCCTCAGTTCTAGGGAAAGGGAGAGCAGTGGCAGAACATGACACTCCTGCTTCATTTTATTTCCTCCTTTTAAAAAGACTGAAACTGTACTTTGCTTCATGTTTTTGAAAGCCCACGTGAAGGATTCTTCGCTGGAAGATTTAATTTGGTTTCACAGCTACAAGAGCAGAGCTGCCCATCAGCTCAAGAGCATTTCCAGCACACAAAGAAAAGAAGAGCATTCACCCCTCACCCAAACTTTGTATCTCTAGTGGGGATTCAGGCAGGCAGAGCCTCAGCAGAGCCTTTTCTGCAGGAACACCATGCTGGGGCAGGGCTCTGCCTGGTAACTCATCCAGGGCACTTTGGTGACAGTGACCCCAGGGACCAGAGAGGGGATGACAAAAGAACTGATAAGGAACAAAACAGTGTTTGCTGTGTTGGTGACACTTGTGTCACAAGAGCTACTCCCTGGGTCAGGTGTGGATAAGAATGTAAATGTTTAACAACACAATAATCACTGTAATCATAGATTAATCATAATTATTTAATCTGCTCCCTGTGTGTTGAACATGATAATTTTTTACTCAGACACAGCTGGGTATGATGAATGCCAGTGAAAATGTCAGAAAGACACGGGACTTTGATGAACAGATTTCAAGTGATGGAAAACCCACTGTCCCACTCCACTTCTTTTTATGTCAAACTGCTCCCACTCTTAAAAAATGTGCACCCTGCTCCCATTTAGCTTCAATTTCAACTTTTGATTTCTGTGGTGCTGAGCTGCTGCCTAAGCCCTTGTGCTTCAACCTTACTTAAGAGCCTTGGTCTGTCTCCAGACCAGTAAGAAAGGAAAGGAAGAAGAAAAGAAGAATAAGGAAACCTCACATATTTCTCGTGGTGTGCAGCAGGGAAGGCAAATAAAACAGCAGTGGCTTCCCAAAGACACAGGAGGTTATAGACTGTCATGAGGAAAAACAAGAAAATGTTGCCTCACATGGGAATAAATAAAAGCAGAAATAAAGAAATGAGCTCAGTTCCTCTCCCAAGATGGCACATGGAGGGTCCTGCAGCCTGGGGAGCCTGCAGGCTGACAAGGCACTGCTTAGTTAGCAGAAATAAATGACTGGGGCTGGAAGTTTTCAGAAGCAGCGTTTGGTATTTGAGGCTGCAGCGAGAGCCAGCCCTGCTTCCTCAAACCCACGCGGGTCCTTCCGACAGGAGAGTGCCTGCTCATTAACAGTAACCTAATCAGACAAACCCACATGTCTGGAGAGCCAGCACAGAGCACAGAGCACTCAGGGGAGCACAGAGCTGCCCCCAGCCCTGCCCTGCTCACAGGAGACTCTGCTGCGTTTTTACCAAACTGGGAGAGCTCCCTGAGTGCAGCTGCCTGGCTCCAGCAGCACAGGGCAGGGAGGAGCAGAGCTGGGAACGGGGTTCACTCTGTAACATGAAACAACAGCCTGAGCAGACACATTTCTGCCACCCCACCAGCAGGGCTGGGGCCTTGGCTCCTTCACCCAAATATCTGGAGCATCAATTAGTGACAGAAATGGAAAGATGAGCTCCAACGTTTTTAAACTGCCATGGTACATAATCCTCAGGAAAATGCCGAAGCTCCTGGCCGAGTTTTCCTGTCTGTAAAAGGCAAAGTGCCCCAGGGCATCCCAAAAGGACGCCGGTGGCCACCCTTGCCACAGGTGTGGCACCCGCAGCTGATGGCAGCGATGACGGGGCCAGCAACATGAGAAGGGGCCAGGCAGGGGCCCGGCAGGTGGGGAGGGGACAGCAACACTTTATCCCAGGCTAGGGCAGCCTCATGTGAGCCCTGGCTAAGGGCTGGGATGCCAGGAGAGATTCCAGTCCCACCGAGGCGGCAGCAGAGGAAACCAAAGCCTGAGCCTGCTATGGAATCATCCCTTCCCCTGGCAGCAGGAGAAGTGCAGGGGAATGGGCAGGGGAATGAGCAGGGGAATGGCAGGGAATGGGCAGGGAATGGCAGGGGAATGGGCAGGGAATGGCAGGGGAATGGGCAGGGGAATGGGCAGGGAATGGGCAGGGAATGGGCAGGGAATGGGCAGGGAATGGGCAGGGGAATGGGCAGGGGAATGGGCAGGGGAATGGGCAGGGGAATGGCAGGGCAGTGCCAGGGCAGTGCCAGGGCAGTGCCAGGGCAGCCCCAGGCCATGGGCACTGTGCAGCCTGCAGGGCAGTGGCAGGACAATGCCAGGGCAGTGCCAGGGGAATGGGCACAGCTGGAGCAGTCCCCAGGCCCTGGCACACTGCAGCAGGGCATTCCCAGGCCATGGCACACTGCAGCAGGGCATTCCCAGGCCCTGGCACACTGCAGCAGGGCATTCCCAGGCCATGGCACACTGCAGCAGGGCATTCCCAGGCCCTGGCACACTGCAGCAGGGCATTCCCAGGCCCTGGCACACTGCAGCAGGGCATTCCCAGGCCATGGCACACTGGAGCAGGGCATTCCCAGGCCCTGGCACACTGCAGCAGGGCCCCCCAGGCCATGGCACACTGGACAGGCCCCAGGCCCTGGCACACTGGACAGGCCCCAGGCCCTGGCACACTGCAGCAGGCCCCAGCCCTGGCACACTGGACAGGCACTCACTCTCTGCAGGCTGGCCCGTGTGGAACAGTGTCAGCGGGCGCTCGCTGCACGAGGGCGGCTTCGACTCCGCGCTCTTCTTGCGCGACAGCAGCAGCTGCGAGTTCGCCGCCGCCGCCTCGGGCACCGTGTTAAATATCTGTGAAAAACAACAAACAACTTGTTCTTTGGCATCACCCGTGGGACAGGACAGCTGCCCACCTGCCTGCTCTGCACACAGGGCAGCGGTTTGGGGACAGATTCCTGAATTCCACATCCCCACTCTGGCTGCTCTCCTCTGTTTCCCACCCAAGATGCACACAAGCTGTGAAGAACCCTGGCACTGGCACTCTGCTGACTTTTTGGGGTGCAGGTGATGATGAGCAGCCCAGCCAGTGTCCCCCCTGTGCCCCCACGGCTGCAGACCAGCTTGGGAAAGTCTTTGCAACTTCCAGCCAAAGCTGTCAGAAAACTGAGTAATCACATTTTTTCTCAAGGGGATGAAATTTTAAAACTGCACAAAAACCCAGAGAGCAGAAGCCTTGCTGGTTGCTGATACTGGGTCATGTATTGCTCCTTTTCTGAACCCCCAGGCTCAGACAAGGGCAGTGACCCCTCCAGACCAGCTCTCCCAAAGCCTCTCTCCATTGCTGGAGGCCATTGAACCCATTCCTCAGTGGCTTTCCTGCCCCACCTACCCCAGACAGACAGGTAACTGGCATGGCCAGGCTTTCCCAACAGGAAAAGCACACACTGGCACAGCTTCTGCTCAAGGCACAACTGGATGTGGACTCTGAGCCATGATGCCACCCCAGCCAGGGCAAGCTGCTTTCTACTCCTGCCTTTGCTGCCCAAATACACAAATTTTTTACTCCCTTCCAAACAAAACCAGACTAACAAAAGATCATAATCAGGGAACTGGCTGCATTTAGAAGGAAATGGTATTTTTTAGCACATGCAGCCAGGGAGGGACAGCCAGGAGCTCGTCCCTACAGAGCCACCACTGCTCCACTCACAGAGCACAACATCCACCAAACAAACAAATGCAGCAGGATTCAGATCAACGCTGGATACAGCCAGTACTTGGATAAACCTGGATTTAGTCAGCAAAGCAGGAGCCAGCTGAGGTGTGCATCTCACTGGTTTGCTTTAGCATTCATCCCCCTTGAAACCAAGGACAAAGTCCCATTAAACAGTGGGAATAGGGAGAAAGGGAATCTCTGTGATGGAGGCATGGCCATGCTGACTCACCCTGGGATGACCACAGACAAGGAGCAGCACTGCTCACACAGCTACAGCCCAAAATTCAGTGCCAGCTGCCCCCTCCCTGGCACAGCCCCACCGTGGGGCCACTGGCCATGGGCAGAGAGGGGGGCTGGGAGAGAGGCTGCCTGGGCAAAGAGACACCAGTCCCCTTCCATAAACTACTGACATGAAAGAGGCAAGGGAAGCCATTACCTTCTCATGGTTCTCTATTAAAATTTCAATCACAATGTTCTGGAATTTGATGTCCATAATGGCAGCGACTGTTTCCTCCTGAGGTCGGAGCAGCGTTGGCCCAAACACCACACCCAGATTAGCAACAGTCATCAGGTTCTGCTTGTGATTATCTGCAACTCTGGGAAAAAAGGAGAAAGAGAATGAAGTAGGTGATGGAAGTAATCCACAGGGAACCCCCTCCCTGCCTTCCCTGCCTCGTGGCTGGCACAAGGCTTACAATGCTGTTTACGTTTTTCACACTCCTGGTGAGCTCCTTGAAGGCTCAGCCATGTGGAAAAGTACAAATTTAACTGTTGTGCTCCTGGAGACCTTTCAGGCTCCATGAATTGACTAATCCCATAAAACCTCAACCCCACGCCAGCCACTGAGCCTCACGCTGCAAACCACTCCCAGGAAAACATCTTGAATCATTAATGCTTAAAACCCTTCTGAAAACAAATTGTTGGACCTCTGACACACACTGCTCTCCAGCTCAATGAGTGACCTCATCTGTTCCAAAGGCCAACTCCTTCCCAGCCATTCCAGCACCAGAGGTCAGTCCCCTCTGGCCCAGCCAGGCTGGCTGGGAGGCCAAGGTGGGGCTCTGCCCCCAAATCCCCGTTCCCCACGTGTTCCCTTCACACAGGGACACCCTGGCCTTCCTCCTCCCATCCTCCATCTCCTTTAGCTCACAAGAGGGCACAGAGCAGCTCAGCAAGGTGAAGCAGCTCACCCTGGGGACGTGGCACTCTGGTTCTGGTGTTTGAGGGTGACCCTGAGCAGCCCCAGCTGGCACCTGCTCTGAGAGGTGCCAGCAGCACAAATGGGACAGGTGCCCTGCTCTGCCTCACCCCGAGGGGACACAGCAACAGGGACACAGGCAGCACCCCTGGGCCAGGCTGGGCTGCAGGTGCTCAGCTGGACAGAGCTCAGCAGGTGCCCCTGGTGCTGCTGAGTCACAGAGACACTGCTGAGTCACAGGGGGACACGTGTGTGCCAGGACCTGCACACTGCTGTGTCACACAGACACAGGTGTGCCAGGACCTGCACACTGCTGACTCACAGAGGGACAGGTGTGCCAGCACCTGCGCACAGCTGTGTCACATAGAGACAGGTGTGTGCCATGACCTGCACACTGTTGTCACACAGACACACGTGTGTGCCATGACCTGAACACTGCTGAGTCACTGCAGTGTCACTGTGTCACACAGACATAGGTATGCCATCACCTGCACACTGCTGTGTCACTGCTGTGTCACTGCTGAGTCACTGCTGAGTCACTGTCACACACACACGTGTGTCCAGCACCTGCAGTGCAGCCCTGTCTCCAGGAGTCTTTGCTGTGGTTTGCTCCTGAGCCCTTGGAGCAGGACATGGGGTGGCCTCAGGCTGTGCTGACACAGCTGCAGCTGAGGGGGGTCAGTGGCCTTCCCTTCCCTTCCTCTCCTGTTTCCCTGGACAAATGCAGCACACAGTCAGGCCCAGACTCACTGCTGGACTGACCCTAGAATTTATTGCTGTGACTTTCTACCATTGATCTTGGGGTCAAACATTCATGTGCAAACTCAGCATATTTCAGCATGCTGGAAGCCCAGGCTGGCTAGAAAGAAAAGATGCTTTCCATCCTTATCCATCCAAATCTCACCTGAACCAGCCAAGAACCCACTCCTACCTACATCCCCTGAGGCAGCAGAGGGACCTCATCACAAGGGGGCTCAGGGCTGCTGGCTTAGCCCCCCCAACAGCAACACCAGCCCTACTCACTGCCTGGGCAAGAATCCTTGTGCTGGTGCACATTTCATCCCTGGGGAACAGGCAGAGCTGTCCCCTCCAGCCTCGGAGTGGGGAGGTCCTGGCCAAAGCCCTGGGGAGCTGACAGGACCTCCCTCCTACCCGTAACTCCCCCCACTGCCAGGAAACTCTGAATATTTGATCACAGCCTGCTGGAAACCTCCAGTGTCAGTAAATGGCTGGGGCACATGGAGATGGCAATGTGCTGCTCACACTGCCACCCAGCCAGGCTGCCATCCCACCCCTGGCTGGCACAGAGCCTCTCCCATCCCCATCCTCATCCTCATCCCCATCCTCATCCCCATCCTCATCCTCATTCCCATCCTCATCCCCATCCTCATCCCCATCCTCATCCTCATCCCCATCCCCATCCCCATCCTCAGCACAGCCAAGAGCTCACCAAGCTGCTCATGGCCATGCCAGCCAAGCTGGGAGGGGAAACCAACTCTCCTCATGAAGCAGCAAGAACAGGTCCAGTAAGAAACAATAAATACTAATTAATACCTATATGGGGATTCAAACCTCCCCCCACTCCCACCCACACCACTCACAATTCCCAATTTTGCATTGCAAAATTGCATTTCAGACACACATCCACGTGCTCCTAACTGGATATGGAAAAACGCAGCTGCAGTCCAAATTGTTTTCAAAAGCACTAATAAAATAATAATTTTAATGATCTTCTGTGGTTAGTGAAACAATGTTCATTTATAAAAAAACAACTGAATTGATCCAAGTCGCACAAAATTAGGTGCCTCCATTTCTCATTACCGTTACCATGCCCTACATCACTCTAATAAATTGCACTGTCACCAGCTCATTACAGGGAGGCAGCTGAGCGTGCTCCTGCTAATTATTTCAGACTGGGCTATTAATGGCTTCCCAGGCAGGACATGGTCCCACAGCAGCAGCCACAGGCACTGCCCACTCACCCCAGGGTGCTGGCCCTCGCCTCCATCACCAAACCCCTCCCCAGAGGACTTGACTTTGCCTCTGGAAGCTGTTCTGTGGCTGTGCAACCTGGCTCCTTTCTGGAATAAACCTGGCTCCTTTCTGGAATAAACCTGGCTCCTTTCTGGAATAAACCTGGCTCCCTTCTGGAATAAACCATCAACTCCTGCTCTGCACCCCAGGTACTTTTCCAGCAACAGCCATCCCTGTACTGGGTCACCACAGCCGTGCTCCAAAACATGATTCACCTTTCACATCCTTCAAATTCCCCATCCATTACCCACAGGATAATTTACTCTGAATTACACCTCTTCATCATCCTTTGTGCTAGGAAATAACGCCACAGTTTCTAAAGATGGGTGTTCTCAGCCCAAAGTGGGGCTTAATGCTGGGGCTCTTTGGCAGGGACTGTCAGTGCTATTCCCCAGCTGCTCCTCAGAAGTTTTCCAAGCAACCACTGTATTTCCCTTTTAACCTGCTGCTTCTTTCTGGCCCTTGATGCACTGAGAGAACTGCAGTGAGCGATTCTCTGAGAGAATCATTCATTTCTGTGGGTCCTTTTTCTGCTCCCCACTTCACAGGAGCCACTTCTAGCACAGGAGAAAGCAACAGCTGAAGGAGAAATGTGGAGCAACAGCTAAAGGAGGAATGTGCAGCACCTCCTCACTTCCCTCCTGCTCCGGGCTCACAGTGGCTGTCACTCCCCAGGGTGTCCCTGGACACTGCTCACTTCTCACTCCCTTCCAGCAACACAAAGGAGAACCACAGTAAATCCATGTTGGGTGTTAAATTAGATTATGCCCAGGTTGCCTGGATACTGTATAATCACTGCCATGACCAAACACAATTTAATACGGGGTAATTGGCAGCCAAGGTTCAGTGCAGGGGAAGCAGGGAACAGTAAATATTCCAGTGTGGTCACAGCTCCAGTGGGTGCCACGGGGGCTCCTGGCTCTGCTCCCACAGAACTGCTGCCTCAGTGTCTGGAACCACTTCCTGCATGTATTTTATGTATGTATTTATATATATGTGTAAACTGCTGTGTATTTCATATATAGACACATATTTTATACATAGAATGCATGGATCTGAATCTCAGCCAAAAGTGCCATTATTAGTTCAAATATCCTCCCTGATTCAGAGCAAAACCCCTGAGCAAACAACCATCGGAAAGGAACAAAAGGAAAGTCTGGAGTGTTTCTATTTCCATGCCTGGGACAAACCTCTGCAATCAAAGTGCTTGTTGTGGCTGGCCTAGCAGGTCCTCAGAGGAGGGAAAATAATGCAGCTCATTCCTCTGGTACAGGTAAAAATCCATCTCCTGTCTGCCACCACCAGCAGAGCTTCTGCTTAATGTGAAAAGCCAAGCACACAGAGACCAGCAATCCCCAAAATTATTTAGGCTGCTCTGGGTAGTTGCACAGAAATTAAACACCTTTGACTCTGGACATAGAGGGAAGGAAAAAGCAGAGGGAGTAGAGGCAGCACATGGGGTGGAGAGGCACCAGTGGCACCAGAGCCACCAGCCTTGTTCCCACAAACAGTCATGGAATCATTCAGGTGGGAAAAGCCCTCCCAGATCACCAAGCCCAACTGTCCCCCCAGCACTGCCAAGGCCACCAGTAAGCACTCCAAGCCATGGTGGGTCTCCCAGCCTCGGGAATGTGCCTGGTGCCTGGGAAGGCAGCAGGTGTTTGTTGCAGGAATGTTGTCACTGGCACCCAGCACAGAGCTGGTGAAACCAGTGATGCAATTCCAGCTGCAGCAGCACCCACTGGTGTCCCAGGCAGCTAAATCAGTCAATCACACATTCCTAAATCGTTCCTGAAAGGCACATGGGCATGGCAGGGGTGGCAGGGACACTGGTGTGCAGTGGCTGCTGGCAGATGGAGAAGCAGGGAGCACAGCCAGCTCAGCTTCAGCTTGTGTTCAAAAGCCACATGGATGTGGCACCTGGGGACACAGGCTAGTGGTGGCCCTGGAAGTGCTGGGGCAATGATAGAGATGATGATCTTAGTGGGTTTTTCCAACTCTGAAGATTCCATGATTCCAAACTGGAGCACCACCATCCCTCACCCTGCCTGCTGATCAAGGCTCTGGCTGTGCCTGTGCTCCTCAGGCTGCTCTGGATGCTCTGCAAGGGAAGCCCAGAGCAGCAGGAGCAAACTGGGCTCACCCAGCCACACTGGGAACTGGGAACACTGGGAATATGGACAAAGCCCACTGTGTGCAGCCAGGCATGGGCTCAGCTCCACAGCTTCCCCCTGCTCCAGAGAGGAGAGCCAAGCCTGAGGAATGCACAGAGAGAGCAGAGGATCCAGGAGAGGACAGGTCACCAGGGAATGACAAAACCTCCCAGTGAAGACAAGGGGGAAGTTGCTGAATGCAAAACCCTTGAGGCTCTCGGGTTCCCTGCTCAGCTGGGACCAAACCTTGCCTGCACTGATCCCAGGCTCTGACCTGCTCCAACAGGACTGGCCACAGCTGGATGCTTGGGCTTCACTCCCAGGGAGAAAAAGGGGCTCCTGTTGCACTGAGAAGCCACTGAGGCCAAAAGTGAGGCTCAGTATCAGTGAGGCAGATCAGTGGAATACCAAACGTGCTGTGACTTGCAGGGAAACACGCAGGGAGCTCAGCCCTGCTCCAGCTCAGTGTCCCACCCTGAGCCAGGGGGGTTTCCAGAGCCATCCTCTGTGCTTTGGGAGAACTGAGCTCAGGGGGGATCTCTGAGCCACCCCAGCCCTGCTCACCAACCCTCACCCAGGGCTGGCACATTCCCTGTGCCCAGCACACAGCACTGCAGGCTTGCACTGGCAGCCTGGGGCAAACCACAGCACAGCCAGGGCTGATGTCAAATGTCACCACTGTCCCCACCTGCACAAACACAGCCATGCTCAAACACCCCCGGGGATGGGGTAGGGCCTGCCATGTTGCACCTTTTTAATTATAAAGAAATGGGGAGTTGTGGAGACCCAGAAAGGTATTCCCAATTAGGGAACATGAGAGGCCTCTCTCACTGCCTTCTCCTGATACTCCTGTTCTGTTCCCTGGGTCAGCCCCTGTCCCTGTCCCTCACTCTCTGGTCACTCCCACCCTGTTTTCCTGTCGGCCCTTTGCCCTAAACCCCCCTTGTGACACCCCCATGTCCCCTGGTAATTGGTCCCTGATGCTCTCCCCACCTGCTCACCCCATGTATTTAACCTGGACCCTTACAAAGTACCTGGCCTTTGTTCCCTGAACCATGGACATGCACAGGTGTGGCTGAAATAAACATCTCAAAACATCTGAAATAAACATCTGAAACCCCTGCAAAGGCCCTTCCTGCTCCTTTCCTTGCTTTCACCCCAAACAACACCAGATGCAACACTGCCATGGCTGCAAACTGCACCACTGCCACCCCAGTGCCACCCCAGTGCCACCCCAGTGCCATTCCAGTGCCACCCCAGTGCCACCCCAGTGCCACCCCAGTGCCACCCCAGCAAAGCCCTGCTGCACGGGCAGGTTCTGTCCAAAACCCCACTGGTGCTGTCACCCTGCAGTGACAAAGCCCATGGGCAGCAGGGCAGGGAGAGCCTGGCCCAGCAGCTCTGGTGAACAAGGAATCTTTTGCCAGGTTGGCTGTGGAGCCTCCAACCTGCTGCATGGACAGGAGCCAAGGGAAACGGGGCTCCCAGAGAGCTGCAGGCACAAACAGCACAGGGGTGAGCAAGTGCAGCTCCCAGAGCCCCACAGGAACCTCTCAGGGCAGGGCAGCTCCAGGGCAGGGGCAGGAGGTGCCTGGAGCACACCTGCACCTCTGCACAGCAGCCACAGCAACAGCAACTTTTCTTTTTTCCCTTAAAGGTATTTTGGAGCTCATTCACTTCATAAATGCAAGGTTGGAGCTCATCCCTCCAAAATACTGGATTCCTAGAAGATATTGTTGGAGGGAAGGGAATATAGGAGATAAGCAGCTTTCAGAATGAATGATGAGAACAACAGCAGGAAAAATGCTCCTCTCGCCTTTGCCAGAGGGACAAGGCTGTGCCCAAAGCCTGGGAACAGCCCTCCCTGCCCCAGTTCTGAGCCCCTGCCTCACACCCATGGCTGGGAATGAGGTGGCCTCTAAATGTCCCTGCCAGCCCAACCTTTCTGTGATTCTGGGGCCAGACACCCTCACACACCCTGGCCAATACTGCAGCTCAAAGATATCTTGGCAACAGTGATTTTCAGTCTCCTCTCTCCTGCTGCAAGACTGTCTGACTAAAATCTCTCAGCCTGAGCTTGGTTCAGTGCTGGCTCTGTTCACAAGGGATGTGCCCATGAAGACATCTCCATCCCACTCTGTCTGCAGGGACGGTGCAGACACCACCACAGAGACTCCAACCACTTGTTGGAAATCTTTTGCCCACTCTTGACTCAATCTCTTTCCATACCCAGTTTCAGTTTCACTGTGATAAACAATTAAAAAGAATCCAGACAATTATGTGCTATCAGCAACCTCTACCCAACAACACCAAGTTCAGACACAAGCCCATAAGAATTCACACTTGAGGAATGCAAGTGCTGCTCCTGGAGATCCAGGAGGAGCTTGGCAGAGATGTTCAACCACAGAAACTCCTCAGCAAACTCAGCAGGTGCTTTGTTACCAGCTGCTAAATCATCATGCCAGGCTGGTGATGCCAGCTTTAGTCCAAACCCCCATTATCCATCTCCAGCCTCGAGTCCTGTGCAGGATGTGGCTGCAAAGGAATCTAACAAGAGACTGCAGGCTCTGGGGCACATTCCCCTCCAGCTAAAAACTGCAGAGCCTGCATGAAATACAAGGACCTTTTAGAGAAGCTTGGAAGGAAAAGCTACCAGCACCCACACAGCTGCTCCAGGGACAATCCAGACAGAGAGGGTTAAAAGTTCATTTGCAGAAGCAGAACAAAACCTTTTGCTAATTTACACATTACAGGAAGCCAAGCCTAAAAAACCCAGTGAACACCTACAGGGCTTTTTGTGGTGGTTTGTAATTCTGCAGAATCTCATATTAAAAACAAAAGCAGAGGAGTGAGAGGGAGGCAGAGCTGGCAAGGGCAGGCACAGAGTGCTGCAGGGCTGTCTCTCCTCTGAGGAAGCATCTCCAGCTCCTCCACCAAAACACCTGAGGGACAGGAGAGCAAAGGGGAAACCAAAGGTGCTGCTGCTCCCCACAAGGCTCTGGTACCTCCAAATCACAGAACCACGGAACAACAGAATGGGTTGGGTTGGAAGGGACCTTAAAGCCCAACTCATTGCAACTAGGGAAAAAGGAGAAGGGGTAAAAGAGCACAGCATGAAGCTGCCCCAGGACAGCCAAGCCCCAGGCAGGGCTCTCCCAGCCCCCAGAAGGAGCATGTGCCTCCTTCCACATCACCTCCCTTTCACAGGAGCACCCAGATCCTCTGGGACACAACTCCAGGGCTTTGCCTGGAGCCAGCACTGCCACAATCCAAAGGAGCAGAATCTGGGCATACAAGTGGCACTCCCAAAGGCACAAGGAGGAGGAGTGCCTGGCCCAGCCACACCAGCTCAGCCACAGCTCCCTGCTTGCCTTGGGCAGCCAAACTGGGCCAGCAGCACACGACAGGGGAGCATCTCAGAGGCCTCAGTGGCCAGTGGAAATTTCCAGAACATCCTGGACAAGAATGACTTACTGGAAGCAATACATAAATCAAGCAAATGAATAGTTACCAGACAGCAGCACAAACAGCTGCCACGGGGATGAAATCAGACCTGCTGTGCCAAGAGGCTCAGCCTCCCTGGGGCTGCACCTGCAGGGGAAAGCAGCACAGAAAGGAAGGAAAAGCACATTCCTGGGGGAGCTGCTCCCCTGGCCCTGCACAGGAGCCCTGTGGGGCTCTGGAGCTGCTGGGCACAGAGGGGCTGGTGGCACCAGAGCAGCTCCTGCAGGGCTCTGCAGAGCTGCCCCACAAAACAAACCCTGCTGGGATTTTCAGGCAGAAGACCTGGAGGAATTTGTTCTTCTTGTCCTTCACCAGCAATCCCTGGATGAGCAGAGAGCCCTCAGGATGTGCCAGGCTCCATGGAGGGGAGAGATCCAGTTCTGCCGGGTCCCCATCAGCAGCTCATGGAAACCATGGCCCTGATAAACAGCAAACAATTTGTGCAGAGATAACAATCACTGTCATCTTGGTTAAAACACGTCAGTGAGAAAACAGCAGCACAGCAAAAGCAGAGGGAGCCAGGCAGAGCTGGCCAGGCCACAGCCAGCAGCCATTAGAGGTGATTAATTCTGCTGAACCCACGCACACACAGCCCAGTGCTCCAGGGACAGGGCCTTGGCATGGGAGTGGGGCATGGCTCAGGGTGGGGGGCAGTGATGCCAACCCCCACAAGGGCTGGGAGCCTGCCCCCACCTGTGCTGGACAGCCTGGACTCGCTGCCACAGGAACACAGCAAAGCTCAGGTGTCAAATCATGGCCATGAGTGAAAAATAATTCCCTGAGTGCTTGAAATCTAATCAGAGTGAAATCCCCCTGCTCTGCACCTCCACAGCATTGGCTCCTGGGTGAGAAAGTACATGACAAAAGAAGGAGACAGGGGTGATATTGCAGCTCCACTAACAAAAATGGCCATTTTCTGCCACCAGCTCCACTCCAGCAGCACCCCTGGCACAGCCACCACCAGCCCAGTACCTTGTTTCACTTTGGCTTCTTTGGCATTAAAACAAACTGGTTTGATCACAGGATCCCAGGCTGGTGCAGGATGGAAGCCTGAAAGGAGCAGGGCTGGGGACAGCTCCTGCTCTCTGGGCCACAACTGCCTGGACACATGGACACGAGGCAGAAGGCAGCACAAAGAGGCAGAAATTGAAATAATTTTCTATCATGAAATTTGTCCTCTTCCCCTCTGTGGACCCCTGTCACTGCACCCCAATTCTGTGGCCCCCAGCTGCCATGGGACCACCACATGGAAGGACACTGCTCACCCACCTCCAGGGTTTATCCTATCTGATATTTGGGTTAATAATTGCCATTTTTTAACGTTTCAGCTGTCTTACCAGTTTTATTACTGTTAATAAAAACTGCAGCTTCATCACATGGGGAGCCCCACATCCCCCATCAGTGCAGCAGAGCACGTACACCCCAAAAACACAGAAGTCAGAAACCACCCATGACTAAAGAAATGCTCTTTCTTTACTCAACCAACTCAGCCCAGATTCTGGTTTTAGTGTCAGAAATCTCCACAGCAGGACTGTGAGAAATATTTTTTTAGCTCATCTGATAAACATGCAAATCTTGATTATTCATACGTTACTTAAAATAAAAAAAACCCAGCCAGAGAGAGATGAGACAAACCCCTGTGAGCAGAGCAGGGGCAGCCAGAGGCCCTGGGCCCTGCCCATGCTGGCTGTGGGTGCCCAGCTCTCAGCAGCACCCAGAGCCAGCTGCACACCCACCCACAGCATCCCCAGGGCAGCCAGGCAAAACATCTGCTGCAGATGTGGAGGGTTCTCTCCATTCCTGTCTTTAGTCTGGCTCAGGCACTGCAGCTTCAAGCAGCTCTTTTAGGCAGTAACGAGCCTCAGCTCCTGGATCTGGGAGCTGCTCCTGATCTGGGCAATGTTCTGGGTCTGGGAAATGTTCCTGGGTCTGGGAAATGTTCCTGGGTCTGGGCAATGCCCCTGGCTCTGGGTGCTGCCCTGGCTCTGGGTGCTCTGGGTGCTCTGGGTGCTCTGGGTGCTCTGGGTGCTCTGGGTGCTGCCCTGGCTCTGGGTGCTCCCCTGGCTCTGGGTGCTCTGGGTGCTCTGGGTGCTCTGGGTGCTGCCCTGGCTCTGGGTGCTGCCCTGGCTCTGGGTGCTGCCCTGGCTCTGGGCACTGCAGGAGCAGCCCCAGAGGGATGCTGAGCCTGTGCCTGGGGCTGGCTCTGCCTCTCAGCCCAGGATCCCCCCAGGAATGGCACCAGGGCTGGAGAGCTCAGCAGGCTCTCTCTCCTCAGCTTCCTGCCCTTCTCTGAGATAATTTTTTTCCTATTAAATAACACCATGAGCTGTTTCTCTTCCTAAAATAGCACACACCACCACACACAGTTTGTTTTGTTTGAATTCCTTCCCCGCTAAAGCAGCACAAATCCCACTGTAAACCTGACTCCACATCTCTACTCCATCACCAGGCTTTTCCTTTAGACAGAAAACACTGAAGCAATCACAGATTCCCTGCACATACAAAATCACAGAATCCTAGAATGGTCTGGGGGGAAAGGGACCTTAAAGCTCACCCAGTTCCATTCTTTGCCATGGTCAGAGACACCTCCCAGTGTCCCAGGCTGCTCCAGCCCCAGTGCCCAGCCTGGCCTTGGGCACTGCCAGGGATCCAGGGCAGCCACAGCTGCTCTGGGCAATCCCATCTGGCTGATGGGTGCACCTGGAACCACTGGGCCTTGGCTTCAGGCTGTAAATGCAGAAGGTTTGAAACCAACACCCAAACCAGCAATTTGGTTTTTAACAGCCTTGCCAGGGACCCCATGGAGCAGACACAAGCCTAGGCCACAGGAAAACATCTGGAGTTGTATTTAAGCCTATTTCAAATATCCTTTGTTATTTTTTTCTTTTAAACAGATAACTTGGATCCTTCCAGATCTCCCCTGAGCAGTTATCCTGATGAAGTCATTCCCCAGGTTTCCCAGCCCTGCCTCAGCCCTGCTGCTCCTGCAGCACTGGTGCAAGGGCAGCTCCAACCCTGCAGCCTTGAGGCTGCCACAAGCACCTGATGATGCTTTCACTCCTAAAACACTAATCAAAGGTTTCCATGGGAACCTGCAGGAGCAGGAAGGAGATGGGAAATTACAGGTCAGCTCTACCACTGAAAGAAAAAACATTATCCCCTTCCTTCACCCTCGCAAAGTTTCAAGGTAACACAAAAATATTGATTCATCAGGGTGCACAAAGGCAGAAAATATGCCCCAGAGCAGCCATTTGCTGTGCAAAGAAATCACTTTTAGTCCTTCAGTGGCAGGTCTGCTCTGAAACCACGTGAGGAGCTTCAGCTCCTGGCCAGCCAAAGCCACTGCAGGCCATTAACAGCAACTCGAGGTGCCCAGGGACAGATGATGGTTCTGGTGCTGCCCAGGGACAGATGATGGTTCTGGTGCTGCCCAGGGACAGATGATGGCTCTGGTGCTGCCCAGGGACAGATGATGGTTCTGGTGCTGCCCAGGGACAGATGATGGTTCTGGTGCTGCCCAGGGACAGATGATGGTTCTGGTGCTGCCCAGGGACAGATGATGGTTCTGGTGCTGCCCAGGGACAGATGATGGTTCTGGTGCTGCCCAGGGACAGATGATGGTTCTGGTGCTGCCCAGGGACAGATGATGGTTCCTGGTGCTGCCCAGGGGCAGATGATGGTTCTGGTGCTGCCCAGGGGCAGATGATGGTTCTGGTGCTGCCCAGGGACAGATGATGGCTCTGGTGCTGCCCAGGGGCAGATGATGGTTCCTGGTGCTGCCCAGGGGCAGATGATGGTTCCTGGTGCTGCCCAGGGACAGATGATGGTTCTGGTGCTGCCCAGGGACAGATGATGGCTCTGGTGCTGCCCAGGGACAGATGATGGTTCCTGGTGCTGCCCAGGGACAGATGATGGTTCTGGTGCTGCCCAGGGACAGATGATGGTTCTGGTGCTGCCCAGGGACAGATGATGGCTCTGGTGCTGCTGGGACAGATGATGGTTCTGGTGCCAGGGGCAGATGATGGTTCCTGGTGCTGCCCAGGGACAGATGATGGTTCTGGTGCTGCCCAGGGACAGATGATGGTTCTGGTGCTGCCCAGGGACAGATGATGGTTCTGGTGCTGCCCAGGGACAGATGATGGTTCTGGTGCTGCCCAGGGACAGATGATGGTTCTGGTGCTGCCCAGGGACAGATGATGGTTCTGGTGCTGCCCAGGGACAGATGATGGCTCTGGTGCTGCCCAGGGACAGATGATGGCTCTGGTGCTGCCCAGGGACAGATGATGGTTCTGGTGCTGCCCAGGGACAGATGATGGTTCCTGGTGCTGCCCAGGGGCAGATGATGGTTCTGGTGCTGCCCAGGGACAGATGATGGTTCTGGTGCTGCCCAGGGGCAGATGATGGTTCTGGTGCTGCCCAGGGACAGATGATGGTTCTGGTGCTGCCCAGGGACAGATGATGGTTCTGGTGCTGCCCAGGGACAGATGATGGTTCTGGTGCTGCCCAGGGACAGATGATGGCTCTGGTGCTGCCCAGGGACAGATGATGGCTCTGGTGCTGCCCAGGGGCTGGGGCTGCCTGGGAAGCTCCTGTCCCTCCTCCCTCCCAGCCCTGGCTCTCTCACCCTCTCTTCACTCACACACAGGTTTCCAGCTGCCAGCCAGATATGACTCAACCACACACACACAAGGAAACTTTTCCACCACTACTGACTTTTCAGAGGAAATGGAAAAAGGAGAGAAAAACACATCAGTCATAAACCTACTTTGCCAAATGGTTCATGAGCAAGTGCAGCATCTGCCTGTTTTTCTCTGGGAGCCGATGGACGAGGCTGTGGATCTCTGACACCCTGGACTCCTGATTCTCCAGCTCTGCAGGGGAATGCAGGATTTATCTCCATGGGGGTGTTATGGGATAGGGAATGCAGGATTTATCTCCATGGGGGTGTTATGGGATGAGGCCCAACACTGTCCCTGACTCCATCCCACCCCCAGGCACTGCAGATTCTCCCCATGGTGCTGCTCCTTCCCTATCAGCTCCATCCAGCTGTTTCCAAAGGAAGACACAAAATGGGCTGAGAGCAGCACAGGGAGCAGGGCAGGGCTGGCTGGAAGCAGGGTGATTCCAGCCATGGGATGGAACACAGGCACACTGCCACGTGCAGAGTGCCCAGGGCAGGCCAGGCTGGAGCTCCACAGGCTGCCTGGGTCCCTGGTGCTGAGGGAGCTGCTGGAGGGGCCAGCACTGCCCTGGCCATGGCCATGGAGCTCTCCTGGCATCCCCCTCCCACAGCTGCCAGTGGGAAATGCCTGCTCCCAGCAGAGCCCCTTGCCCTGGGCAGTGAAGGACACACAGCCCAGGCATCAGCAGGGAGCCCCAAACACTGGGGTGCAGTTTGGTCAGAGCAGCCAGCCCCACACTCAGCACTGTCTGATCTTCCTCCTCCTCATCCTCCTCCTCTGGCCTCCTCCCAGAGCAGCTCCAGCCCTCTCTGCTGGCCAGGGCACAGGGCAGGGGGACTGCAGCCCCTGGCAAGTGAGGCTCCTCTTTGGGAACAGGGCCACAGGCATCAACAACTCACTGGCTGCTTTGATGAAGCTCCTTTGGAACTGGTACATCATCAGGGGCCCTGGGAGCATTCTGCAAGATAAAAAGGGAACAGACACAAAACACATCTGAGGAACACAATCCACACTTTGCCCCTGCAATAAACTCAACTCCATTTTGAAAAGGGTAGAATTAAGCAACACCAACTCTAATTAATTCCCCCCATCAGAAGGAGTGAGATCTATGCAAAAACCTTTGATTTATTCACCACTAAAGTAATCTTTAATTTCAGCATTCCTTCAGTAACACAGCTTCAGTGCATTACTGAGCCCAGGATTTCCAAGTAAGATTGAAAATAAACTTAGAAGATAAATCGGCCTAGTTGTAAAACTTTCCCAATCCCCATTGCCACTGTCCCCTCCCACTGCTGCATTCAGAGGGACACACTGCTGCTGCCCACATTCCTCCCTGCTTTGCCAACAGCTCAGACTCTGGAGCAAAGGTTGCCAATCATGCAAAATTCGGTGATTTCCTAGGCTGAGATCCACCAGGCTAATTACACTTACCACCCTAATTGGATTTAGGCTCTCTCAAGCACAGCCCAGCACACAGCAGCCACTGAGAACAAGGAGCTGTGGTCACAGCAGGTAGGGGCACGCTGTGCAGAGTGAGATGCTGCTGGCTGCCAACACCCAGAGCTGCTGGGAAGATCCCCAGGATGATACTGGCTCCCTGACACCCAGAAATCACAACTAGAGCCAAGCTCTACAGCCCCTGCCCTCACACAGCACTGCCCTCCCCTCTGCCACGTGCTCAGGAGGTGCAAATCCACAGGGAAAAGCCCAGGGAAAAGCTGAAATCAAGGCAGGGGATGCAAGAATGAGCTTTTTAAAACATGTTTGTATAATATGTGCATCTGCCAGAGCTGAGTGTGTTCCCCACATCTTGCTCAAACACACTGGAAAAGGCAGAATCAACTCCCCAAGAGCAGCTTCTGCTCTGTCTCTATAGAAGGGCTGCAGCAGCAGGCAGGAAAACCAGGGCAGCAGGAAAAGCCCAGGGCAGCAGCAACCCCCTCCTGCAGCCAGGTGAGGCTTTCTCCTCACCTCAGGTACGTTTTCAGTGCACTGGTAATGGTCTTGATCTCCCACTCTGCACAAATCTCTGTGTCTGTCTCTGTGGCTGTCTTGGGATCTATGGAAAAGACAAAAAGCAGTGACTGAAGGACAGTTCCAGCTCATGCCAGCTCCCCTGTGTGGGGACACCATCACAGCCCATTTTATTTGCTCAGGGGGGGTTTTGCCTTCTCACAGACACAAATAATGCACTTCTGAATCTTAAAGCCCCATGTAAGCATTGGGCAATTTTTAACCTACTTTAAAGAATGCCATGAAGAAGCTCAATTTTCCCACAGGGCAAAAGGTTTATTTTAATTAAAAAAAAAACAAACATCAAAAGGTGCTTGGAAAAGTAAATGCACATTCACACAAAGATCATGTGTGTCTCAGCAATCACACAAATGACCTCCATGCTCCTGACTCAGGAAACTTCCTACAGCACTGCCTCTACAAGGAGAGAATTTTAACAGAGTCAACATAAGTTTGGCATAGTAAAAAAAAAAACAAAACAAAACAAAAAAACCCAGAAGTTCCATCTTAAAAAAAAAAAAAAAAAAAACTTTTTAACCGAAGTAGAACAAACAAGTGCAGACTGTGTGTCTTTGCAAAGGTTCCCCCAGCAGTTTCTAGGCAGGATCACAGAACACGAGGTGAAATTCCACAGTCAGTCCCATGAAAAGGCTCAGAGCAGTTAATCAGCTCCCCTTGACCTTCAGATTTATGAGTCTGCAAGAAGTTCCTGCTGCAGCATCTGTGTCCCCAGGCAGGGGTGGCAGCAGCCCTGCTCCCACAGGGACACTGCCCACAGCTGGGACAGGGCTGGGAAAGCACCCACAGCCCACGGGCAGCTTCAGCCCTGGGGATGCTTTTGCTGCCAATCCCTGACCTGACATCTCTCACAAATATCTCCAGGGGGAGGGGAACAGCCTGACCATCCCCCCAGTGTGATTATCATGGAGAGATTTCCAAAGCAGCCCCAGGGTGGCACATCCCACACCCCCAGCCCTCATGGGCAAAGGAGCAGGAGCAGCTGGAACTCACCCTGTGCAGAGCTCAGACCTGCTGGGGCCCCACAGTGCCCAATAAACCCTCTCATGGGAGCTGCCCCTGATCAAAGCTGGGTTGTTTGTTGGGTTGTGTCCTCATTTTGATGGCACATGGATGCTGGGGAGATGATTTATGGGGAGATGATATATACTATAGAATACTACAGTATATTTATATATACTATATAGTATATATATTTATATATATATTTATATATATACACTATAGTGTGTGTGTGTATATATATATGTATATATCTATATCTATATCTATATCTATATCTAGATCTAGATCTATATCATGATCTATATCTATATCTGTATCTATATCATGATCTATATCTATATATCTATATATCTATATATCTATATATCTATATCTATATCTATATCTATATCTGTATCTATATCATGATATATATCTATATATCTATATATCTATATATCTATATCTATATCTATATCTATATCTATATCTATATCTATATCTATATTTATATCTATATCTGTATGTATATATCTATATGTCCTAGGAGCACCCCTCCACTGCCTCAGCCCAGCCCAGACCCCAGCAAGACCTGCCCTAAAACCCAGGCAGGGGCTGCCCTGCCCTGGGCCACCTCTTGCAGGACACCTGGTGCCAGAGCCCTTCCCAGCAGTGCCATGACACCAGCGCAGGAAACTCGATCTTTCTGCCATTTCAACTGTATGTGAGGCACTAACACTGCCCACATTCATTTCTAAATATAAGGGAAACCTGACAGTGGAAGCACAATTTGGCTGCTCCGTGCAGGAGGAGCCCCAGGGCAGCGAGAACAGATGGGGTTTGACAAGGGACACGTTCCTGTGTGACACTGACTTCACACAGCCCAAACACCGGCGCTGATGGAGATTTAATCCCCCACAATTTGGAGGAATTATGGTTTGCAAAGCATCCCAGCAATCAGCATGGGGGATTCCCAAAAGGGTCCCAGTTCCAGCCCTGAGCTCCTGCACAGAGCTCCCAGCACCAGGAGGACACGCGGGGACAAAGGGACAGCAGGAACCATTTATCACCTCCTTATGAGGCACAGAGGCAGCTGGGTGCCTGCAGCCTGAGGAGATCATGGATGCTGGATGCTGCCCAAAACTGCATCCCTCCCAGCCCTGCAGAGCTCTTCACCCCGGGCTTGGCCATCTGTCACAGCCCTGGGTGTGACACCAGCACCTTTGTGACAGCAGAACGGGGTCCCTGCACGCTGAGCATCATGTGGAGCTGGCTGTGGAGCTGCCAGGACCTGCCCAGGGCACCAGGCCAGCCTGCTTTGCCCAGCAGGACCCAAGCTCTGCCTGTGCTCACTGTGTGTGCCAGGGAGCAGCCCTGTCCCACAGCCCTGGGACCTTCACACGGCCCCAGCCCAGCCAAACTTCTCCAATGACAGCACCAGTGACTGCAGTGAACTCTCCAAATGCCACAGCAAACAGGTCCCTGCTCCCCACACGGAGCTGTGCCCTTCTGCCCCCATCACCTGCATTATCCATTCACCACAGGTTAACACTGACAGCTCTAACAGCCACCCTGGGCTGGCTGAACACCTTAATGGTGGGAGAAGGAGCAGGAAAAGATGTTCAAACACAACAGATGAAAAACGTTCTGCAAGAAGAAATAAGCAGGAGTTTTGTGAGGACAAGGAGAAGGAAGTCATGCAGCAAAGATGGTAAGTGAAGGGCAAGAAGAAGATGACCAGAAATGCCACACATTTGCCCCAAGGAGTAACAAACACATTCCACAGGGCACTAAGAAAGTAGTTAGCATTTGTTTCCCTATTCCTACAGCTATTTTATCCCTGGTTTTGCCAAGTCTGAGCAGCACCAGGCAGGACTGGCCAAGGGCAGCTGCCCTGCTCCAGCCCAGCTCTGCTCTCTCCTCCACTGCTGTGTCTCAGGCATGTCTGGACAGACAGACAGACAGACTGGTCCAGGGCTGCAGCTGTGGGATGGAAACGCTGCCTGTGAGGCCAGGGCTGAAATGGCTCTGTCCACACAGCCAGAGCAAAGCTCTGCTGTGCCAAGAGCCAGCAGCTTGTCTCTGTGGAGCACCCAGAACTGCAGGATCCACTGCCCCAGCCACCAGAGAAACAGGCTGGAAAACTGGGCAAGCCTGAGATAAAGAGGCAGCAGAAAGTCCGTGGGGAAAGCAAGAACAGCCACAGGCAGCAAGCAACATCCAGCAGAAAATCATTTCAAAGGGTGCTGGGAACAAGGGGGCAGGTGGGAGATGAAAAGCCAAAGCTCTCAGCTATCTCTTTGAAGATTTTGGTTTGCATTTGGGAAGGCTGCCAGAACTCAGAGCATGTGTGAGCAGGACACCAGTGAGTGCAGCAGGAGCTGCTGCAGCCAGGCCCTGCACGAGTCCCACCTTCAGACCAGCCACCAGCAGCAGGGACCCTCAGAGCCTCTGCTCCTGCCTGGCAACACTCCAAAGCAGCACAGCCTGCTGGCCCTGAACAAAACTCCAGATACTCACCCATTAATATACTCAGCAGCTTCTGAACTCTGGAGTTCACCCCCACGATCCTGTAGAGCCCCTGCTCATTGATCCCTGGGAAAAACAAGGAACTGATTAGCACAAGGTCACAAGAGCTGCTGAGATTTCTTTCACTTCTTTGGCTTCTCAAAAACCCAATGAAACCCTCTCACCAATCAAATACAAAGCTATAGAAGATGGTAGAGTCTGGGGTTGATATCAAGGTTTTCATGTATCCTGTTCTATTTCATTAGAAGTGTTACCCCCAGTTAGCTCAGGAATAAGGATCTAAGGACACTTCTCCTCCTTCCCACAGCCATGACAGCCCCATGCAGGATCTGCACTTAACCAGGACAATTTGGGGAAATTTTACTGAGTCAAGTTCTTCAGGTTGAGGTCTGAGCCTTTTGCATCCCATCCCTCGGGGCTGGGGCAATCCCACCTGTGCACCAGGAGATCCACAAGAGGCTTTGGGGATGGAATCCCACATGAGAGGACGTGCTGGGCAGCATTCCTGATGCTGCAGTGACCCCCCTTGGCTCCTGTCCCCACTTTTGCAGGCCCAGGGTGATATTTCCTAACTGTGTGTGTGAGTCCCTGCTGGCCCAGCACGGCCTGAGCACGTTATGGGCTCATGAATCATTCTGTGCATGGAAAGGACAGGAAAGCAGCTGCTCCCCTGCCAGAGCTGCCCCAGAGCTGCCCCAGAGCTGCCCCAGAGCTGCCCCAGAGCTGCCCCAGAGCTGCCCCAGAGCTGCCCCAGAGCTGCCCCAGAGCTGCCCCACCTCTTGTTTCCACAGCATGGATGCACTTCTTGATGATGCTGAAGCCGATGCTGTCCAGCTGGGCAGCTGCAGGGAAGGGCAGAGAGCAGAGGTGAACATCTGGCAGGGCTGCTCCTGAATCCCTGCCATCCCAGCAATGCACCACTGCCCACAGCAGGAGATAAATGAGGGCACAGAAACACAAGTGCAGCATTTGTACCAGCTGAAACCAGGGCAAACAGACACTGATCATCATCCCACCATCCCTCTGAACCCTGCCCTGGGCTCTGCCAGGCCTCCACCCGTGCAGATGGACAGAAACTCATCCAGGATCAAGGTGAGATAACCCAAATTGCTCTGGAAAGTTGACAATGGGTTGCTTGGAAAGAAATGAAATCATTCATTTTGACACAACAAATCCTTGAAAATGGCACGTGAGGTGCCTTGCCTCTGCCTGAGAGTGAGAGCTAAAACATGAGAGTTTATGGGACGTACAACTCAATTCACTTGTGCCAATGCAGGTTTTCACTCCTGAGTTGCAGGAATCACTAATACAGGCACCCAAACACCTGCTGGAAGAATTCATCCCACAGAGAGCTTTCCACCACTGCCAGCTATTTGTTATGGAAAAGCAGCTCCACCCTAAAGATAGGTTTGGAAAACCTTCTGGGGGCAGGAGCCCCTCAGAGAAGGGTGGGCAAAGGCATGGGGGGCTGCAGCCCCTGGGGAATGGCAGGGTGGGACAGACAGAGCTGGCTGTGTGCAGGAGGGAGCGTGCCCAGGGCTGGCAGTGCCCCAGCACGGCACGTGCAGCTCTCCCTGCTGGCACTCCCTGCTCCCATCCCCTCACAGCCCTGACCCTGGGGGCAGCTGCCAGCTCACACTCACACACAGCAGCCCTGCTAATCCCTGCCTCTGAGGGCTGGGCTGGGCTGGGCTTTGTCTGGGGCTGGCACAAGGAAAACAGCTCTATTCTGTTTTTCTGGGCAGGCAGGCTGCAGGGCTGAGCCAGCACAGGCACACGAGCTGCAGGGTGCCTGTGCCAGGGCTGTGAGGGTGATGAGGAGCTGCAGGATGATGAAGGAGCTGCAGGGTGCCTGTGCCAGGGCTGTGAGGATGATGAGGAGCTGCAGGATGATGAAGGAGCTGCAGGGTGCCTGTGCCAGGGCTGTGAGGATGATGAAGGAGCTGCAGGATGATGAAGGAGGGTGCCTGCAGGGTGCTGCCTGTGCCAGGGCTGTGAGGATGATGAGGAGCTGCAGGATGATGAAGGAGCTGCAGGGTGCCTGTGCCAGGGCTGTGAGGGTGATGAGGAGCTGCAGGATGATGAAGGAGCTGCAGGGTGCCTGTGCCAGGGCTGTGAGGGTGATGAGGAGCTGCAGGATGATGAAGGAGCTGCAGGGTGCCTGTGCCAGGGCTGTGAGGATGATGAGGAGCTGCAGGGCCCTTTGCTGGGCACCCCCAGCAGCAGAAATGCAGCACAAACCCAACGTGCCAGCCACCAGCAGGGCACAGCTGATGAACACAGGGGGACCTGGGAAGCTCAAAACCACACTGTGGGAAATCTCCTGCTCCAGCAAACCCAGTTCAGCCTTGGCTTGGCACTGGTGTGACCTGTGGGTGTCCCTGTGTGCTGCTCACAGCTGGGATCACTGCCTCAGGCTCTCTGAACCCCCTGCAGCTGCCACCCCACCCCACAAACAGCAGGTTCCTTCAGCCCCTTGTGTGTTTGGGCCCCCAAGGCCAGGTTGGACAGGGCTTGGAGAAGCCTGGGATAGTGGAAGATGTCCCTGCCCATAGCACAGGCTGAACTGGATCATCTTCAAGGTCCTCTCCAGCCCAACCCATTCCATGATTCCATGATCCCACAGCCTGGGCTGGCTCCCAGCTCCCTGCAGCAACAGCAGGAGGAGGAAACCCAGCAGTGCCTGTGCAGGGAAGTGACCTGGCATCATCCCCCTGAGCAGGTGAAGAAGCTCCTGCACTCACTGTCAAGCTGTGGATCAGGAAAGGTTGGGGATTTATTTGCAGTAGTTACATCCAGAAGTAATATCTGATTAAATATCCAAAGTGCCTTTATCCACCCTTAAATTCAGCTTTTAATGAGCATTGTAAAAGCTTGATTTCCCCTCTCTCTGAGCATCTGCTCTTTATCTCAGTCATTTACCAAATGACTGGGCTCAGCAATGGTCCAGCCCAAAGGCAGATCTGGATCTCCTGCTGCCCAGATCACAGATCCATGGAATCATCTGGGTTTGAAAAGCCCCCCAAGGTCACCCAGCACTGCCAAGGCCACCCCTAGCCCTGTCCCCAGAGCCACATCCACATGGGGATGGGGACCCCCTGCCCAGGGCAGGCTGGACAGCCCTTTCAGAGAAGGAATTTTCCCTAATTTCCAACCTGGCCTGTCCCTGCCTGCCTGGGGACAAGGGAAGAGCCTCTCCTTCCTCAGCTGCAGGCCCAGGGCACAGGCTGCTCCAGCAGGGCCAGGGAGATGCAGTGGCCAGGCTGCAGCCCAGAAACACTGCAGGAACATCTGCACAACATCTGCACAGGGACCCACGGCTCCTGCACATCTGCACAGTGACCCACAGCCCCTGCACATCTGCACAACATCTGCACAGGGACCCACAGCCCCTGCACATCTGCACAGTGACCCACAGCCCCTGCACATCTGCACAACATCTGCACAGTGACCCACAGCCCCTGCACATCTGCACAGGGACCCACAGCTCCTGCACATCTGCACAGTGACCCACAGCTCCTGCACATCTGCACAGTGACCCACAGCCCCTGCACATCTGCACAGTGACCCACAGCCCTGCACATCTGCACAACATCTGCACAGGGACCCACGGCCCCTGCACATCTGCACAGTGACCCACAGTGATATCTGCACAGGGACCCCAGCCCCTGCACATCTGCACATCTGCACAGGGACCCACAGCCCCTGCACATCTGCACAGTGACCCACAGCTCCTGCACATCTGCACAACATCTGCACAGGGACCCACAGCTCCTGCACATCTGCACAGTGACCCACAGCCCCTGCACATCTGCACAGGTGACCCACAGCCCCTGCACAGGGACCCACAGCCCCTGCACAGGGACCCACAGCTCCTGCACATCTGCACAGGTGACCCACAGCACCTGCCCAGGTGACCCACAGCCCCTGCACAGCAGCTCTGCCCACACACCCCCACACTCACCTGACCTTCAAGCACCACCTCATCCCAAGCACCACTGAATTGGTCTCATCCCCTTCTATTTTTGCCTGGCAGATTATTTCTATTTAATCCATTAATTCCTTTCCTTTTGCTGATGTGAGGTATCAGAGCATCAGGAAGGGGCAGGAGGGCTGAACCAGCCCTGCCAGCCTGCCTGGCCCCAGCTGTGAGCCAGGGCAGGGCAAGGTCACAGAGCTCCTCTGCCTCCCCTCCTGTGCCAGGGACCAGCTCTGGTGGGAATCCTTACAGAGGCATTTTGGAAATGAGATCCACAGAGGAGGGGGGGAATCATGAAGCAGAGACCAGAGGAATGAGCTTACAAGTCTCACCAGAAATGAGTTTTCAGGGCTCTAACTACCAGTGAGCTGCCAGGACTGGGAAAAGAGGATTGAAGGTCAGATTAGGTGAGAGAAATGGAAGAAGTTTTTTACAATGAGGGTGGGCAGGGTGCCCAGAGAAGCTGTGGCTGCCCCTGGATCCCTGGCAGTGCCCAAGGCCAGGCTGGAAGGGGCTTGGAGCAAACTGGGATAGTGGAGGGTGGCAGGGAGGGGAAGAGAGAGCTTTAAAGTCCTTCCAACCCAAAATATTCTGTGATTCCATGGCTGTGGTTGCTGGGAAGGGCACCCAGACAAGGGCACAGCAGACAGGGCAGCCAAAGCACTCAAGGTCTGTGAGGAGCTTGTGAAAAGAAATACTTTGATGGGGTCCTGAACTAATGGGGAACCAAGTGGATGTAGAAGATGGAGAAGGAAATGGTGGGAAGGAAGGGAAAGGAGGAATTTTGTGCTGTTCCATGCAATAAGCACAAATGGCCTGGAGGATTTTTTTCCAGAGCAGGGCAAGTCCTTCTGGTGAGCAAAGTGGAGCATGTGAGCTCCCCTGGCTCTGTGACAGCCCCCAGCCCCTCTGCTCCCCTCCCTCCCCCTCCACAGCAGACCCTGACAAATCCCCCACAGGCCTGCAGCCATCTGCCCACACAGCAGGACACAAAACCCAGCAGCCCTGCAGAATCCCAGTGTCCTGGAAGTGCCACCACAGCCCTGAGAGGCACAGCCACAAGGGCAGCAGGAAAAGCAGAGCTATGGAGCCACAGAGCTCCAGGGTCAGCAATTGCATCCAGACCCTCCCCATCCCCACACTCATTTCAGCCCTTATAGGAAAATCCTGTGTCAGGGCTGTGGCACACAGCCAGCTGCTGAATGCACTGCAGAGAGCCCTAAAGCAGGGATTTAGTGAGTCCTGCCCAGCCCCAGCCCCAGCCCAAGCACAGGGTTGGGGAGCAGCTCCAGCCAGGGGTCCCAGCCTGCCCCCAGAACCAGGCAGGACACACAAGGAGCACACAGGGAGGGTCATTCCCATTTTTAAGAGAGACCATTGAGAGGAATGTTGCATTTGTCTTTACAAACAAGCTGTGGATCTGCTGGTAGATAAGGTTAGCACTGAGAGAGAAAAGAAACAATGGGAGGGATTGCACTGATTGGTGAATGGGAAAAGAGATTTGCCTTTACAAACAAACTGTGGGTTTGCTGGTAAATGAAACTGGATATTGGAAGATGAAAGAAGCAACGGGGAAAACCATGAATTCTGTAAGAATTAAAAATGAAAAGGGAGGGTTGTACATGAGAGGGGAATCTCAGGTGTCAGGTGTTTGGGAAGCCTGTGCCTCTCAAGTGCCTCAGCCCATGGGGAAAGAGAGAGGGAAATTGGGATAAAAGGAGGCTGAGTCCTCCAAAACTCTGAGAGATCCCAGGGAATGCCCCATGGCCTCTCCCTTTATTCAAATAAAGCAAAAAGGACTCCTCTGTCTCCTTTTTGGACATAAACCTCTGGTGTTTGTGGGTTCATTTTCCTTCCACCACCAGAATGGTCTGCTGGGCCAAAGAGCAGGTGCAGAGCTGGCAGAGGCAGGGAGCAGCACAGAGCTGAGCCACGCTGGGCTCTGCACCCCAAAACTCCAGAGCCCCCCCCAGGGCCACTGACCACACTGCCCTGGCCACTGTGAGCCCACCCTGAGCCCTGCAGCATGGCCCATGGCAAGGATGGATGTGCAGGGATGGCAGAGGGGATCAAAGGGAAGGAGAAAACACAGAGAGGAGGAGAGGCTGCTCTGTGCAAGGGCTGGAATGGTGTGAGGAACATTAGCTGCAAATTGCACCAATTATTGAGAGAAAAATGCTCTGGCTCCAGATGGAAATGTGTGTCTGAGGCAGCAGCAAAATGAACCAAGCACTGAACCCCAGCCCAGGCCTGCCCTGCCTGACTGGGGGCTTGGGAAGGAGGGAAGGGACTGGGGCTGGAGCACTGCAATTATGGCAAATCTAACCTACTGGGAAATGGCTCAATTAAGGGTTTTAAAACACAGGACACAAGAGGCAGCACCAGGTGCCACTGCTCCTCTAGGAAGAAAAACAAGTGCTTTCTTGACCCAAGGCTTTGATTGCCTGAACTGCAATAAAAAGAGCTGTTTTATTTGTGAGGGCTCTTGTTGACAATCTTGATGAGGCAGGACCTTCTCACTCCTACACTTCTGCTCCAATTCCCCTTTGGAAAGACACCCTGACCCTGCTCATGCTGGCTCACAGGGAAGAGCTGGCTGGTGCCAGGTGTCACCTGAGCCCTCTGCTGGACTCCAGGAGCAGCTGCCAAGGCCACCAGACCCTGCTGGGGCAGGAGGGGACACACCCTGAGAGGGGCAGGGAACTGCTGGCACTGCTCCCCAGGGCACACCTGCAGCTTTCTGCCCCTGCTCCCTGCTGGGTGCCACACTCAGCTGTGCCTGGGGTCCCCACGCTGAGCCCTGTCCCCCCTCCCAGCACAGCCCAGTGCCACCAGCATCTCCTGCTGAGCCCTCCCACAGCTCAGGCACCTCTCAGGGGTCAGGCTGCTGAGGAAATACTCACTGCCTTCGCTCTGGCTGTCCTTGTTCGAGTTGTACACCTGCAAAACACAAGAAGAAAACCTTATGAGGACCCTGGGCTGGGACTGCTGGCACAGCTGGTGTCACCACAGCACCAGCACCTCCTGCACACAAGTGCTGGACTGGCCCAGCTCTGGGGTTAGGCTGAAACACCCACTAGGAGAGCTCTTCAAATGAAAGAGTGCAAATGGGATGGACAAGGTAAAAACAGAAATTAGAGGTTTCGAAACAAAATGAAGGTGGGGTTGGACTAAATGAGCTTTAAAACCAAACCATGATGCTGTGACTCCTCTCCTGAAAGGCAGATAGAGGATATAAACCCAGAGCAAAGCAGGCAATTCCCTTCTGGGCATTACAGGAAGCCCTGGCAGGTGCAGGTACCACCCTCCTCAGGTCCAGCCTGAGCACAGGAGTCAGGCAGGAGCAGGACAGGAAAAGAAATGTCATTGATTTGGAGAGGACAAGAATTGCAGCAGGATGAGGCACTGCTCACAGCAGAGCCACCAGCAGGACTCCATCCTCCATCCCAAACCTCTCCAGCCTTCAATTATTGATGCTCCTCCTCCCACCCCAATCCCCACCACAGCTTGGCTACTGGAGATTAAAGTGACATTTCAGTGGGTACAATAAAAGGGAAAACACTGGCAGAAGGTTTTAATCCCGATGTGAGGGCACTTTAAAAGCCCAGGATAATACCAACAGCAGCTGTAAGAAGATCAGCCCTCAGACAGGTTGTATTTCTCCAGCCCAGCAGAGTGAAATGGTTCAAAATAATCCTTCAAAATAATCAGAGTCCCAGCAGGAACACACACACACACACACCCCCATCCCAGTGCTCCAGCAGCACCCTGGACGTGGCCAGGTGGGCTCAGAGTGCCCACAGAGCAGGACAAGAGGCTGGAGCAGGGCTGGGAGCAGGGCTGGGAGCCCCTTGCAGAGGGAGCAGGGAGCTGCCTGCATCACATGCTGCCTCCCAAAATAGCCAGGGCAAGGCAGGCTCCAAAGGCCATGTTGATAGCAACACTCAGCAACAGCAGCAGAGGCTGCAGGCAGGGCCTGCCCCACAGGATCCCACCCTGACACCCCAGGGAGCCTGGGGGGCTCTGGGTGTCCCCCACAGCTGCAGCTCAGGACGGGGTGACGCTGCCTGGGATGTTCCCAGAGCACAGAGCAGGGCTCAGGCAGTGTCCCCAGAGCCCAGGCAGGCTGTGTGTCACAGGGCATGGCAGCAGCAGGGCACACAGACACACTCCTGCCCTGGGTCACCCAGCTCAGCCCCTCCTGCTCTCCCCACACCAGGACACCCCCAGCAGCAGCTCCAGCACCAGGACGTGCCCAGGGAGGCACAAACCTGATGGAGCAGCTCCAGGCTGGGCTTTGGGCAGGGACTGCCCCTGCCAGGACACCTGGCTGTGGAACAGGAGAGGAGCAGAGGTGATTGTGTGCACAGAAATTCCACCAGCCCCATCTGGCAGGGGGATGATTCAGCAGCAAAAGCAGCTGCAGTCAGCAAGGGAGCTTTCCTCTAGGAGCAGGGTTTGGAGCAAGAAAATAAAACCAGTGGCAAGAGGGAAGGCAAACAGCCACAGGCTCCCCTGGCAGCCCCAGCACAGAGCCAGCCCCTCGAGGGGTTCTCCTCTAAATTCAGTCAGGGCTCACTCAGGGGACTGGGGCTGTGACCCAAAGGCCTGGAGACACAAACCCTGCCTGGGGTCACACCCAGACCTCGTGCCCTGGCTCAGCCACCCCCAGGAAGCCCCAAACACAGCCTGGGGCACTGGGACGTGTCCCTGCCATGGCAGGGGCTGCCATCAGAGCAGCTTTCAGTCCTTCCCACCCAAACCATCCCCACTCCTACAGCAGCTCCAGGCAGATCCTCTGCCTGCACATCTGGAGATCCTCTGCCTGCACATCTGGAGATCCTCTGCCTGCACATTTGCTCTCCCAGTTTGGATCCGTGGAACAACAGAGGTTGTTAATCACCAGAGACTGCTCTTAAAACAGGGGGAAAGGGCAGACAAGGAAACACAACATGCTTTGGCCACTAATTGCAAAGTGTGCACACAAGGAGAGGTCACACACAGGCACTGCCACCCCACACCCACTGGACCGAGGACAAACCTTTTATCCAGTGTGTTTGTTAACCCACTAACACAACTCTACACCAGCAGGGTTTTAAGCAAGCCCCAAGTCTGTAACATCCCTTCCTTTTCCAAGAAATACTTTTCCTATACTGCCTCTCATCTTTCAGAGGAAGATTCTTCTGGATAAGAGAAGGTTTCCAGGTTTGAGGAAAGGGCTGCTGTAGAAGAGGTCCATGAGTGAGGCTCCCCCAGTGCCCCAGGGGTCAGCCCTGGGGCTCCTGCCTTGGCAAAGGTCACCCCTCCCAGGCTGGCCCCAGGGATGTTGATGTTCCACTGCTCCCAAAACAGCTCTGCTGCCAGGCAGGGCTCCAGGGTGTGAGATGAACCCAGCCCTGAGCCTCACATGCCCGGGAGCAGCGTCCCCCTGCAAAGGGGGCAGGGCTCTAAAGGGGTTCTTGCAATCCCCAGCACCCACTGAGCACCCCTGTGCTGGGAGAGATGGGCTGGCAGCACCTGGGAGCTCTCCTGAACCCTCCTCCAAACAGCTGCTGCCTTTGCTTCCCCACCCCCACCCTCTTTCTGTTACAGGTATTTGCACCATTGCCACGCCCAGGCTGGCTGTGGCTGCCCCACAGGCACTGACAGTGACACTCACAGGGACACAGGGACACAGTGACAGCCACCACAGGCACTCACAGTGACACAGTGACACTGACAGTGACACTCACAGGGGGACAGCATCCACCACAGACACTCACAGTGACACTCACAGCGACACTCACAGTGACACTCACAGTGACAGCAGCCACCACAGGCACTCACAGTGACACAGTGACACTGACAGTGACACTCACAGGGGGACAGCATCCACCACAGACACTCACAGTGACACTCACAGTGACACTCACAGTGACACTCACAGTGACAGCATCCACCACAGACACAGTGACACTCACAGTGACACAGTGACACTCACAGTGACACTCACAGTGATCCACCACAGACACCCACAGTGACACTCACAGTGACACTCATAGTGACAGCATCCACCACAGACACAGTGACACTCCCAGGGACACTCCCAGTGACACTCCCAGTGACACTCCCAGGGGACAGCACCCAGCACAGCTGCTGGCAGCCCAGGCCAGGAGCTCTGCAGACACACACATCACCCAGAGCAGCCCAGACAATGCACCACCATGAAATGAGTGGTTTTCTGCCCACAAACTGTTTTTCCTGTTGTTAACACACTCTGGAGAAAACAGCCCTAAACCCAGAGAGTTTCTGGTGACATAAAAAGCTGCTTTCACTTCCCAGTATTAGTCAGTGGCAAAGGGTGGGAGATGAGCAGCACTGCTGGGAGGTGAAGGGCCCCTGGCCCATGGACACGTGTGGGAACAGGCTGGGTTACAAAACTCCCAGAATTGGGACTGGTGACTAACGTGCAGACAAATCCCTGCCCTGCAGCACTGGGATGCTTTAACATCTCCCTCTCACTAATTATTCCCATTTGATTGTATTTCCAGAGCCAAAACATCCTTACCAGGCAGTGTCAGAAGTGATGTCTATAGAAAAAATATCTATTAACATAGCACAAAACTTACAGACTTTGATGTCTTGTATTTAGTTTTCTAAACTCCTTCTGTAGATGGTCAAATATCCTGAACAAAACCCATTGTATCATTTGTTTTAGCAGAAGCTACTGCTGCTTCATTCCTGCAGGATAGTTGGAAGCTTAAAGGAGGCCTTTACAAGCTATTACTGAAAAATTCCAAGATGCATCTGTAAGTAATCCAGAAAGATAAATTTTATGAGAGCAGTTACAACTCATGACTACTTTGACACTTGCACTATGCCCAATTATGAACTTGATATTTAAGATAATTCATCAAAGAGCCAGTTATTTCCTTTGGTGAGACATTGCACCAAATGCATGCTGTGTTTTGCAGAGGAAATGGTTTTACAGGGATGATTAAGAGCTCTGAGATGTTGGAGGGTGTGGTGAGGAGCACACAGGCCAGGGGGCAGCTCCCTGCACCCTGCAGCCACAGGGATGAGCCCAGGGATGAGCTGGGGGTCACTCACACCCCCCAGCACTGCCCAGGGTTTGCTCCTGGATCCATGTTCCCAATTTCTCAAGGAGCACAGCCTGGGCAGAAGCAGCAATGCAGGTGCTGCACCTGCTCCTGCCCCCCTAAATTCAGTCCAGCCATTAGCACACACCCCAACACTGGAGCTGTGCATCATGCAAACATCAGCTGGGGATTTTCCTGATCAGAAATCCTCTGAAAGGCACCACTGGAGCCTGAAATACCCCTACAGCCACCAATAGCCACCATCTGGAACCTAAAACAGCTCTACAAGCACTGATGGCCACCACTGAGAGCCTAAAATACCCTACAGCCACTGACAGTCACCACCCAGAGCCTGAAAACCCCTCAGGCACCATCCAGAGCCTAAAACACTCCTCCAGCCACAATTCATCATCTGATGCACTTTCTGCCTGTGCACAGATAAATCAGGAGGAATTCAACCCATCAGTTTTCCAGCCTGATCCCAAACAAACCACACATGGCATGCAAAGAGTGAATGGGTGAGTGAGTGGCTCAGGATGACACTGGACTGGGGAAAAAGAAAAGGAAAAGGAAATAGCTGGAGGTTTGAAGGGGAACTACAAAGAGATGATGTTGAGTAATTTCATTTTTATTCCCCCATTTCAGGGTCCCACTGTTGCCCATGGTTCCCATTAACCTCCACCAGACAAGGCTAGGATTTCCTATGGCACTTGCTTCATTCTAAGTCTCATTCACTTTCATTTCAAGTGTAAAACCCAAAATGGCCCAGCCTCAGCTGCATCCCTTGGAGGCTGCACTGTGTTCAGCACAGCTCCCAAAATCCTTCAGACTCCAACCCTGGCACAAAATTCTGCCCAATGGCTGAAATGTAGAGGAAAGGCTTGTCCAGCTGCTCAGAGGGAGGAGGGATTTAAGGAAAGCACTGAGGCCCTGCTTTGCAGAGGGGATCTCCATCCAAGAAGGATTTCAACTCCATGCCCTGGCGTGGAAGATTCCACCTCACTCTCCTTTCACTGTTGCTGGGACGTTCCCTCCAAGCCAGACTTTCCATTTGGACTCTCAGAATGGGCCAGTGCTGCCAGAATTCCCTGCTCTCCCTGGGGGAGCTGGTGTTTGCAAGGTCCAGAGCAATGGGAGGAAATGCTGCAGTGTTATGCAATTTCCTTGTGATTCATATTCAGAAATCCTCAAAACAGCCAGGAATGAGTCTTTCAACTTGCAGCTCAAAAGATGCACAAGCCCAAGGGGTATAAATAGATTTGCTATTCCCTCAGAACTGGTGGCCCAAGTGGCCCCGCTGGGGCAGCCTGGGAGCCGTGGGCAGGAGGAGCACAGCCACTGCCCAGCAGTGCTTTGGAACCCTTTGAGAAGGGCAGGGGGGCTGGGGAGCAGAGCTGCAGCTGGAGCCCAGCCACTCTGACTGGCTCAGCTGCTGCTGGGTGCCTGCAGCACCCCCAGCACCCCAGAGCTCACAGACAGACACACAGACAGACACACAGACAGCCCAGCAGGAGAGCTGGGAACCCTGCACATCCCTTCTGCAGCAGCAGGACAGCTCCTTCCTCTTGGTGCCCTCCTCACCTGGTGTCCCTGATGGTGTCCCCAGAGTGTCCCCATGGGCACAGGGACACCCAGAGCAGGGCTGGAGCTCTGGCACCCAGAGATCCCCCAGGCTGGGGCACAGGGACACCCTGTGTGCTGGGGCTACAGGGAAGGGGTCAGAGGAGAATGGAGAGAAGGAAAAGGAGAGAAGGAGAGGAGAGGAGAGGAGAGGAGAGGAGAGGAGGAGGAGAGGAGAGGGAGAGGAGGAGAGGAGAGGGAGGAGAGGAGGAGGGAGAGGAGAGAGAGGGAGAGGAGAGGAGAGGAGAGGAGAGGAGGGAGAGGGAGAGGAGAGGAGAGAGAGGAGAGAGAGAGGAGAGGAGAGGAGAGGAGAGGGGAGAGGAGAGGAGAGAGAGAGGAGAGGAGAGGGAGAGGAGAGAGGAGAGGAGGAGAGGAGAGGAGAGGAGAGAGAGGAGGGAGAGGAGAGGAGAGGAGAGGAGAGGAGAGGAGAGGAGAGAAGAGAGAAGAGAAGAGAAGAGAAGAGAAAAGAGAAGCAGGCAGATGTCCCAGCAGGACGCTCCAGAGCTGCCCCTGAGCTCAGCACTGGGACACAGCCCTGGAGCAGCAGCCCAGCAAAGCTCACGTACAAAAAGCCCATTTCCTGGTTAAAAGCAGGATACCTGGCAACCTTGATGAAATCAGCCCTTGTTTCTGGCTCTGCCTTATCAACCCTGTTCTATTTCTGTCTGAGAGCCAGGTTTTCCTACTACAAGCAGGATTTCAGAGTTGACTACGCTGTGTTGTGGTTGGAAATAACCTTCCTTGCTCTGAGAGCCAGAAGGACAGAGACAGGAGGATGATCCCTCCCAGCCCACACCCCTGCAAAGCTCTCTGCAGCAGGAGGGGAGGGAAAATCAGGCCTGGCTTCCCAAGTGGAGAACTTGGCAGGGCAGCAGAACCCCACTGGGAAATGCTGGTTTATGTCATGCAGACAAAGCTGTTCACTTGGAAGAGGGTGGCCAGGGACCCTGGCAGCTCCTTCCTTCCTTCCTTCCTTCCCTTCCTCCCAACCCACTGTTCACTGCAGTCAGACTCATCTCCCACCCGTGTCCCCCCTTCTCTCTCCTGCTCTTTCCTTCCAACATAAATTTCAGCTTCAAACTTGTACCCTGGGTCTGATTAAAGGACAGAAAAGAAAAAAATCTATCAAAAATCAAGAATCTGGGGGGCTGGAATCCTCTACATGGGTCTTGCTCTTCTGTCTCTGGGAGCTGAGCTAAAGGATGGTTCCAATTAAAAACAAGCCCACATTTTATTACAAGTGCAGGCATTCCCAAGGGCCCCTGGAGCCGAGGCCAGCCAGGCTCCCTGCCAGCCAGCTGGGCTGCTGAGCTCAGCTCAGTTATATAACTGTGTTTGTCACCCAAGGAAACAATCACCTGGGTCAGAACAAGGCAAAAAATTACCTGGGTCAAACTGTCAGCTTGCCATGGCTCAGTGTGAGCAGGGGATGCAGCAGCAGCCACTCTGGGGCTGTGTGGGAGCCAGGGCAGCCCCAGAATAACACAGCTAAAGGTCAACTGCTCCAGCAAAATACATTTTTGGAATAACTGCAGGGCTGGAGATTCCCAGAGCAGCGTTTCTGAGCGAGTCCAGTGAAGCAGACATGTTGGGATCACTCAAATCAGTTATTACAAGTGGAAAGTTGTACTGCTGAGCTTCCCCCAAGTTTTCTAGGATGCTTGAGCAACAGCTTGCACATCCTCCTGGGCAGCTGTGCTGGAGCCCAGCCAGCACACACACCCTTCCCTCCCAGAGCCTGCTGAGAACACCCTCAGCACATCACAAGCAGCCTCATTGCAAATGGCAGTGTCATCTTTATTTTTAAATAACTGTACCTCAGCCATGGCTGGAGCTGCTGCCCTGGCAGGGAGCTCTGACACTGCTGCCTGCTCTGAGCCAGCTCAGCACTGAGCCCTGCAGCTCCAGGGGCTGGGACCACTCTGAGTCCCCACCTGCACACCTGGGGACACAGCACAGAGCCTGAGCTCTGGGGACAGCAGCAGGAAGGGGACACAGCCCCATCCCTCCTCTCACAGGGACTCTCTGAGCCCAGGGGTTGCAGAGCTTTCCTGGACCAGTCCTGGCAGGTGGCACAAGGCTCTTTTCTGAACCTGGGAGTTCAATGGGGCTTTAAAGCTCCTGGTGTCCCTCTCCAAAACTGCAGCAGCATGTTTATCCCTCTGCAGACAGGACCTGAAATTCCACAACTCAAAACCTCCCTGGGAAACCCTCAGCCCTGCCTGTAACCACCCAGGGCTGCCAGCCCTCACCACCCCATTTCTACCAGCCAGCAAACAGAGAGACACAGCAGGGGACACATCCAGTGCACCCTGCCATGGCCTGAGCCTGCAGCCTGAGCCCAGCCCTGAGCCCAGCCTTGAGCCCAGCCCTGATCCTGAGCCCAGCCTGCTCCTGATCCCAGCCCTGCTCCTGATCCCAGCTCTGCTCCTGATCCCAGCTCTGCTCCTGAGCCCAGCCTGCTCCTGAGCCCAGCCCTGATCCTGAGCCCAGCCCTGATCCCAGCCCTGAGACCAGCCCTGCTCCTGATCCCATTCCTGTTCCTGATCCCAGCCCTGCTCCTGATCCCAGCCCTGATCCTGAGCCCAGCCCTGAGCCCAGCTCAGCTCCTGATCCCAGCCCTGCTCCTGATCCCAGCCCTGCTCCTGATCCCAGCCCTGCTCCTCATCCCATTCATGCTCCTGATCCCAGCTCAGCTCCTGATTCCATTCCTGCTCCTGATCCCAGCCCTGCTCCTCATCCCATTCATGCTCCTGATCCCAGCCCTGAGCCCAGCTCAGCTCCTGATCCCAGCCCTGATCCTGATCCCAGCTCTGCTCCTGATCCCAGCCCTGAGCCCAACCCTGTTCCTGAGCCCAGCCCTGCTCCTGAGCCCAACCAGAACACAGAAATAAAATTATCAAAACACCAGAATCCAAAATCCTTCTTCTGGGGCTGCATAAGGGTGAGGGAGGGTGGTGGGGCTGCAGCAGGACAGCAAATCACTGCTTAAAACCAAATGTAAGGCCCAAAAGAGGAGAGAATAATGGAAGAGGCTGGCTTTGCCAGTCATTGTAGCATGAACCATTTACTTTAATTTTTAATTTAAAGTAGGAAACAATACTCTAATAATCTATTTAAACTGGCAGGGAAATTAGTTCTCCCAACACGGAGCTATTCCCTGAATTTCTACGTGTTTGTAGAATTGCCTGATCAAATAACTCAGAGCAGAGGCAATAAAGAGAGGACAGGAAAGTGAGAATGCTCTCTCTGCTCTGTCCCTCCAGCTGGGGCTGAAGGGTAGACAGCCAGTTCCCACCAAAGATGACATGAAATCCCTGGATGCCAGCACCCTGCACCCTCCCCTGGGGCTGCTTCACCTCTCTGGGCCCAGCATCACAAACAAGTTGCTGCAAGCAGCTGTTCCATCCTGTTCCACATCTGTGCTGCAATCCAGGTTTGGTGATCCACAGACCCTGCCCCCTCCCAGCCCAGCTGAGCCCAAAGCCCAGGGACACACCTGCAGCAGGGCAGGACACTGTGCTGTGCCATGTCCTGCCCTCCCAGGGCTGTCAGCAGGGGCTGCCCCCAGATCCCCCCCAGAGCCAACACCTCCCAAAGGGAGAGCAAAACCCAGCTGGAGTCAGAATTACAGAATTACAGAATTACAGAATACTGAGGTTGGAAGAGACCTCCAAGATCATCGAGTCCAACCTATGTCCTAACACCTCCACTCAGAGTCTGGACTATAACATGGCACTAAGAGCCATGTCCAGCCTTTTCTTGAACACTCCCAGAGATGATGATTCCACCACCTCTCTGGGAAGAGCATTCCAGTGCTTTATTATTCCTTCGGTGAAAAATTTCTTCCTAACATCCAACCTAGACCTTCCCTGAGTCCTGGGACCAGCCACCCCAGCACCCAGGCCAAGGCAAACTCTGACAGCAGATTGTGCAGCACAGCCCCAAGGAAGAGCCAGGAATGCATGACAGACCCAAGGAGGCATTCACAGACAGCACAGAGCCACTGCTCTGCTCCTGACACCCCAAACACAGCTGCAACAAGAGCTCACACACTGCCAAAACTGGGTGGGACAGCACTTTCAGCTGTGTAAAAGCAATCCACAGGGCTCTTTTCTCTTTTAAAAATTATCTGTAATGCTTCTCTGAGCATTTCTCTCTGAAACAGCTTCTTAAGCAGAGGACAAACCCCAGCAGCCACAGTGACTCCAGCTGGGTGAGCCACCAAAGCAGCAGCTGCTGCAACCAGGAATAAAGGCCTGAAGTCAAAGCTTAAGACCTCACTGGCTTAAGTGCTTTAAAAGCAAAATAAAAGCTTACAAACCCCATGTAAAGTTACTGCTATTACAGGCTTAAAGGGTTACCAAACAGGAGGGAGAAGGAGGGAGCAGCAGCACCAGCACGTGATCCCAGAACTGACATAGAACATGACATGGAGCAGCTTCTCTGAGGACCCTCTGCTACCACCCTGCCCCCAAAAAGGACAAAGAATTTTTTGGGGCGATAATCTTGAGCTGTGGGATGCAAAAAAAGCCAAGAGGGGCTCCCCTGGGCCAGTGTGGGTCCCAGTGGGGCTCACCATCACCATGGCCCCTGCACTGGGAGCTGGCACCAACCCTGAGCTCCAGCTCAGGGAAAGTTCTGGGTTGTCTGGGCTGGGGAACAGATTAGAGGCAAAGAGAAGCAGCAAACAATAGAAACTTAGACATTAAGAGTGGGCAGAGTGGGGAAAAAAATGTTCTGTTCAGTAAAGAGAGAGACAGGGAGACGGAGAAGCAGCAACAGGAATGACTCAGGTCATAGAGAACAACAACAACAAAAAATCTGTTATAAGCAAACAAACCCAGGCAGGATGAAGGCCATGAAAACCTGCAAGACAGAAAAACATCTTTTCCAGAAAGCTGACAAAAACATGTCTGTGGGACTGAGAGCACAATCAAAGCATGAAGAGGGCTGAGGGGAGGCACTGGAGAGGAGCAGCCCCTGGGGAGAGCAGAGCAGGGAACACAGTGATCACTGCAGCACCCACCCACAGCTCCTGGGCACAGCTGGCTGTGCCCACAGGGCTGGGTGACAGCACCTGCCACCCCTGAGAGGGAATGAGCTCAATGGCCAAGCAGGTCTGCAGCCCCTCTGAGCCCCAGGGCAGGATAGAGGGTTGGGATAAGGAGCAGGGGTGTCTGTCCATCCCCCCACAGCCACACTGGGGCTGAAGTCCTCCAAGTGAATTAATTTCTGAATGAGCCAAAGTGACAGGAATGCCGAGGTTGAAAGCGCTGGCCTGAGCTCAAAAGACGACGTTTCCACTGGGAAATAAATCTCTCAGCATTTTGTATAATTAGACAGGGGAAATGAAAAACAATTTCAGAAAGAATTCCCAGCAGCAGCAGCCAGGGAGGAGGCGGGAGGTGCTGGGCAGGAATGTGGGGCTGGGCTCTGCTGCCACTGCCACACAACCCGCTGGCACCCGGGCAGGGCCTGGGCAGCCCCAGGGGCACTGACAGATGTTGTGCAGGAGCACAGCTGGACAGGGGAGCTCCAGGGGCACTGACAGATGTTGTGCAGGAGCACAGCTGGACAGGGGAGCCCCAGGGGCACTGACAGATGTTGTGCAGGAGCACAGCTGGACAGGGGAGCTCCAGGGGCACTGACAGATGTTGTGCAGGAGCACAGCTGGACAGGGGAGCTGCAGGGGCACTGACAGATGTTGTGCAGGAGCACAGCTGGACAGGGGAGCTGCAGGGGCACTGACAGATGTTGTGCAGGAGCACAGCTGGACAGGGGAGCCCCAGGGGCACTGACAGATGTTGTGCAGGAGCACAGCTGGACAGGGGAGCTGCAGGGGCACAGCCCACCCATGGCCAGAGGGCCGTGGCACCCAGCCCATGTGCAGTCACAGAGGAGCAGCAGAGGGAAGCAGCTCTGGTTTGGGGCTGTGCTGGGCTTGGGGACACAGCTGGGAGGGGAGCACTGTCCCCACTGTGAGAGCACCAAGAGCTCAGGGGTCACGTCCTGCCCAGGGCCAGGGCAGGGAGGGGCAGCCCAGGGGTGCTGTGCTCACCCAGGGGTGCTGTGCTGTGCTCACCCAGGGGTGCTGTGCTCACCCAGGGGTGCTGTGCTCACCCAGGGGTGCTGTGCCCACCCAGGGTGCTGTGCTGTGCTCACCCAGGGGTGCTGTGCTCACCCAGGGGTGCTGTGCTGTGCTCACCCAGGGGTGCTGTGCCTGGTCTCAGCTGCCATCTAGTGGGGAGCAGCCACGGGGCACCCCCAGCTCTGGGCTGGCACCAAACCCAGCATTGCTGGGGTGGGAAAATCCCTCCCAGCCCATCCAGTCCCAGCTGTGCCTGATCCCCACCCTGTCCCCAGCCCAGAGCACTCAGTGCCACCTCCAGGAATTCTCTGCACACCTCCAGGGATGGGGACCCAACCCTCCCTGGGCAGTTCCAATCCCTGACCCCCCTTTCCATGGGGAAATTCCTGCTGCTGTCCACCCTGATCTCCGCTGGGGCCGTTCCCTCTGCTCCTGTCCCTGTCCCTGTTCCCAGATCCCAAATCCCCCTGGCTGTCCCCTCCTGTCAGGGAGCTGTGCAGAGCCACAAGGTCCCCCTGAGCCTCCTTTTCCACCTCCACACTCATTCACCACACCCTCACCTAAATGCTTACCTGGTTCTTTGCCACAAGACACAGCCTAATTTGTGCCTCTCCTAAACCCAGCACAGCCACCATCAGCCAGCACAGCTTCTATTCCTGACTCAGGTTCCAAGGAAGTTTCAGAATCACTCTGGCCTCCACCATACACATTTGCAAACTGCATCAGCAGAGGAGAAAATCCACAAGAAACTGATCCTGAGTATCTTAACCAAACCAAGCACCACTGCTCTGTCACAGAGTTAGCAGTTTCTCCTGTTTCCAGCCTCTGCAGCATGGAAGAAAACCCAAAGTCAACACGGGGGCTTTATCCAAATGAAGAACAAGTGGTAAGAGTTAAGGGTGTGATGAGAGCTGTCTGGAGGCTGCTCTCACTGAGAGACACAGTGTAAATCCCCTCAAGTTGTGACAAATGTCTTGGCTAATGCAGCCACAGTCTATGTTTAAATCTCACTAAGATGTAATTTGACATTTGGGTTTACTTTTTTCATGATAATTAAGAAACAAACTCCAGCCCATGCTAATCTCTCCACAGGCTGAATTTGCTCATGGAATTCCCATCCCCAACCCTCCCCAAGCCCCACAGCCAAATCAGGGCAAAACCACACATTCTTTCCAGTAAGGTTCTTTGGTTACAGAAACACACTCAAGGCATAGGATGGATATCTCCAGGAGTCCAAAGGTGAAATCCTCATCTCTTGCTCAAGGAAATCCCTGTGGAACAGGTAACATGGAGATAACCCTGGTGCTGCAAGATAACCCAAACAGAACAACCCACAGCTGCACTGTTGATGGATGGAGGAGGAGAACTGAGGACAAGGAGCTGCCTCATGTCTCAACACACACCACCTTCAGCAGCAAAGTGTCTCTTGGATCCATTTCCACGCAGGCTGCATTCCCATTGCTCCCACTGCACAGCTGGAAGGGCAGGGTGAGCCATAAAGTGCCACCAGGAATTGCATTAGTGCACAGCCACAAGCCCTGGTGTGCTGGCTGAGCCTCAGGGGAGCAGCAGAGCACAGGCACCAGCACCTCTCACAGCCACATTCTGGAACAGGATCATCCAGGCACTCCTGTCCTGGCTGCTCCACAGAGCCCTTGGCATGCACAGCTCTTTGTGCAAACCCAAAATGTGTGTCTGCAGCCCTGCAGCCTGGCCCTCCCATGCCAGCTGAGGAGTGCAGAGGCAGGCAGGGCTGCAGGAGCACAAGACTCCACTCAGATGAGGAGCACCAATGCATGTTTTGTTTCTGGGGCCACCAGAATCCAGGCAGGGGCTCCTTTAGGAGGGATGAAGAAGCTGGCACCTGGAGCTGGAGAGGGCAGTGCCACTACAGCTGCCCCAGGGGAGGAGGAACAGGCTGGTTCATCCAAACAAGGGTCCCTTTACAACAGGTGACAGAAAAAGGGAGCAGAGGCTGTCACAGAACCAGAGAATCATGGAATGGTTTAAGTTGGAAGGGCCCCTTCAATCTCATCCAGTCCCACCCTTTGCCTTGACACCTTCCACTAAACCAGGCTGCTCCAAACTCTGTCCAACAGGGATCCCTGTCCTGGGTCTGGACAGGGATGGGGCAACCACAGCTCCTCTGGGCAGGTGTGAATGGAAACAAGAGGGGTTCACCTTGGGGCCAGGAGCCAGGGGAGCAGTGGGCTGTGCCCAGGCAGGCTGAGCCCTCTCCTCCCCTGGAACACCCCCAGCACCCTGCTCTGAGCACAGCTGGCAGCAGAACCCTCCTGAGCTCCTGTCCTACCTGAATTACCTGCTGGATCTGCGACTCCAGGCTGGGGCCTGGCTGCAATCCACCCCCAAGCCTGTCCCTGAAATGCAGGGCAGCACCTCCCCACGCAGCCTCCATCTCCAAACTGCTCCAAACCAGGGCTTGAGCAAGCCCAGCAGGTGCTCCCATGCCTCACCTGGCCTCAAGCAGTGTTTTCCTGACAAACAGGAACCCTTCCATGGAGCTGGGAGAGCCCTGCTCAGAGCAGGAGCAGTGTGCTGGGATGGGACACCCTGCATGGAGCTGCACCAGACACCCCCTCCACAGCCACACAGGCTGCCACAGACAGCTCTGCCTCTCCACATAGCTTCTTTTGGTGATAACTGATAAATGATTCGTGTTAATCAGAGAAGTTTTGCAGTTTTTATAAACCAGAATACTTAAAATAATAAAAGAGCATGGACCTAGATAAAGGGAAATATATGATTAAACCCATGCTGTTTAAATCCCCTGTTATGAATTTTGCATATTGAATATTGTACACCAGTTTGTAAAAGAAAAAAAAAAAGGTTTCCCACAGTCTGAAAGGTTTTTTTGCAGAATCAGATTTCCTGCCTCTGTGTAATCAATCACAAACTCTCTGCTAAAGATCAGCTTCCCACTTCTCCTGTTTTTATCTACCAAGACCAGGTGGTTCCATGACCAATTGTCCCAAGAGCTGTCCCACGGGAGTTTGGAAGTTTCTTTGCCCACCACTGCTTACCTTGCAGAATTACTACAACAAAACAATAACAATTATTGATTACTACAAGGAAAACCAGACTGTAAAAAGGGAACTGCAAACCAAATTGGGTGGAAGCATGGAGTGGGCAGTGACCCCTCACGTTTTCCCCAGCTCTGTCTATATAAAATAAACCAATCTAAATTTTTCTATCGAGACTTTTTTTCTCATTTATAACATTTTCATATCCCAGCACGCTGCTGGCCATGAGCAGCAGGCACAGAGGCCACAGATGGCCCTGGCTGCTGGGCAGTGCTGTGGGACAGTGACCACACAGAGCTGGCAGCCCCAGGGACCCGCTGGCAGCAGCCTTGCAAACGCATTCCAAAATAAAAACTAACAAGGAGTTTTCTCCAGAATCCCTTCCAGAGGTGAGGAAGCCTTTGGCACAGCAGGGCTAACACGGGGAACAGGGGCCACACTGCTCTGCTCACAGGAAACCTCCAGTTCTCCACCAGACCCAGCAACAGCTGCCAAGGAGTCGCAGGGCTCCAAAAACCCTGGAAATCTGCAGTGCCTTTTCTTCCACTCTGCTCTGCTTGCCATGTTTTCCTTCCAGCACGGCACAGCAGCGTGTTTGTGCTGGCCAAGCCTTCCCTCCTCCTCTCCAGCACACCTCCAGCAACCCAAGCACGGGAGATACAGTATTCCCTCAAATATTTAACCAAGGGATTAAAGGATTCTCTTGGCAGGAGGCAGGAGCTGCCCCAGGGGTGCTGCTGGCAGGGAGTGACCCAGTGCTGCCCCAGTTTTGTTCTGTCCCAGTTGTGCTCACCGGCTCGCGGCCGTCCATGGCCTCCATCCACAGCCTGCGCTCCTCCTCCGACAGGGCCTGCATGGTGATCACCCCGGGCCTGCGGGACACACGGAGCAAAACGGGGCAAAAATGAACTTCTCACAGAGCAACAGGGAAGGGAAGGAAGGAGCTGCCTCCCAGCCAAGCCCCAGCACGAGGAGGACACAGGGCACGGGCATCCCTGCAGGGCCAGGCTGAGGCAGAGCGGATCTGCAGGAACACACAGGGCCCTGCTGCGGCCTGGGGCCAGAGCTGGGGCCAAACTCCTGCTCTGGCCAGCCAGGCTGCAGCTCACCTGCCCCAGCCCACCTGCCCCAGCCCACCTGCCCCAGCTCACCTGCCCCAGCCCACCTGCCCCAGCCCACCTGCCCCAGCTCACCTGCCCCAGCTCACCTGCCCCAGCCCACCTGCCCCAGCCCACCTGCCCCAGCCCACCTGCCCCAGCCCACCTGCCCCAGCCCACCTGCCCCAGCCCACCTGCCCCAGCCCACCTGCCCCAGCCCACCTGCCCCAGCTCACCTGCCCCAGCCCACCTGCCCCAGCCCACCTGCCCCAGCTCACCTGCCCCAGCCCACCTGCCCCAGCCCACCTGCCCCAGCTCACCTGCCCCAGCTCACCTGCCCCAGCCCACCTGCCCCTGCACGGGCTGGGCACGGCGGGGAACGGGCCAAGGGGACAGGGGAAGGGGACAAGGAGGGTGACCAAGGGAAGGTGACCAAGGGAAGGCAAGAAAGGTGACAAGAGAAGATGACCAGGGGAAGGTGACACAGGGAAGGCAAGGAAGGTGACCAGGGAAGGTGACCAGGGGAAGGTGACCCAGGGAAGGTGACCAAGGGAAGGTGAGCAGGGAAAGTGACCCAGGGAAGGCAAGGAGGGTGACCAAGGGAAGGTGACAAGGAGGGTGACCCAGGGAAGGTGACCAGGGGAAGGTGACCCAGGGAAGGTGACCCAGGGAAGGTGACCCAGGGAAGCAGGAACCCCACCCATCCCAGCCCCCCAGTCTCAGCACCACCCCAGGCACCAGGCTCACAGAGGAGACCTTGTGCTGTGCAAAGCATTCCATCCCCAAGGTGTCCATGCCCTGTGGCTGTGCCAGCCCCTGTCCATACCCTGCTGTGACACACAGGGTGGCAGTGACACGATGCTGGTCCCTGTCCCCTGCAGCAGTGCAGGAGTGCTGCTCCTGCCCCCAGCACTGCCACACACACACAGCAGCCCTGAGTCAGTCCAACAAACAGCCCTGGGACTGCTCATTGACTGTAATGAGAAGGGACAGGCCAGGCCTGAGTGCTGCACACACACACACACAGAGCAGGGGACAGCACTGGCACCACCCCTGCCCCAGGGCCAACGCCACCTCCAGCCCTCAGGGACACTGCACCAGCCCTGGACCCTGCCCATGCCAGGAGCCCAACCCCAAACACCTGCTCTGTCACTGTCACCAGCAAGGGGAGCATGGATGTGACACCACAGAGCCTCAGGTGGGGGGACGGGGACACAGAGGGTGGGAGCTGTGATCCCACAGCAGGGACTGGCACCTCAGTGACCCTGTCCGTGTGTCTGGCACTGCCAGAGCCCCAAGGCTGTCTGTCAGTGACCCTGTCCGTGTGTCTGGCACTGCCAGAGCCCCCAGGCTGTCTGTCAGTGACCCTGTCCGTGTGTCTGGCACTGCTCTGGAACAGCACAGGAGCCAGGAATGCTGCTCTGAGCACACACAGGGAAGGAGTTAGGACTGGAATTGGGACTGGAATTGGGACTGGGATTGGGACTGGGATTGGGATTAAGGACTGGAATTGGGACTGGAATTGGGACTGGAATTGGGATTAAGGACTGGAATTGGGACTGGAATTGGGATTAAGGACTGGAATTGGGATTAAGGACTGGAATTGGGACTAAGCCTCTGGAGCTGCCAGCCCTGCAGTGCCCCACGTAGGCTCTGCTCAGCACCAACCCCCAAAACCTGATAAAGGCTGGGCACAGGGGGATTTCTAACTTGAGCTTCCCAAGGGTGATTGAGCAGGAAAAGCTGAGCTGCACCAGCACTCTGCAGATGCCCTTTGGTGCTTGATAAGAGCCTGTAAGAAAATTAAACTTTAACAGGGGCTCTCCAGAGGTGGGTTTGGCCCCTGTGCTGTGCTCTGTGGCACTCCCAGGGCAGGGGCTGAGGATTAACCCTTGTCCCTAAGCCCACTGCCCACCCCCCAGCCCAGCCCCCAGCACACACACAGCAGCTCAGCACTGCCCCACCACTGGAAGCTGTGCCCAGGTCCAAAAACCAGACATAATGTGCTTGATCTCTGCTAATCCCATTGGTGAGTCAGTCAATACTCACCAGCTTAGTGGTTTGGAAGTTTACTCACTTTGGAGGGAAAAGGAAACCACTTAAACCATGGCCCCATCTGAGAGGGAAAAGGCTCCACATCCATGAGCAGAGATGTTCAAACCCTGCACAAAGCTCCTGGCTGTGCAGGTACCAGAGACTCAAGAGCAGCCCTGGACAGGGGGAGCTGGGGAGCTGCAGTGGCTGCTTTAGGCAGGGCTTAGGTCTGACTTTAAGCCAGGCTGCTGCTGAAGGCACAGACACCTCAGTCAGCCCTGGAAGGGCTCTAGCTCAGCTAGGGACACACAGGAAAGGAAATACTGGGATTTCTGTCTCTAGCCAAGACATCAGAACAGAGACATTGAAACCCTCCCCCCATGGTGTGCTGGGCACTGGGCTCCTGGTCCCAGGGGGCAGGGCTGGTATCTGGAGTGCCAGGCTCCCTCAGCACAGGGCAAACAGGTGATAACAGCAAAATGTTTGTTCTGCCTCTGAGCAGATAACAACTCCTCAGGCTTCACTTCAAAGCCAAACTTCTTTAACAGCATGAGGGGAGGGGCTGTGAAACTGAATCAAACCCAATTTCCATTGCAAACAGCTCTGCATTTCATTTGCCAGGGCACCCATTGCATCCCCTTCCTGAGCAGAAGCATCTTCCTGGCTGTGATAAAGTGAGATGCAGCCACACATTGCAGCTCATCCATGATGGATGTGGCCCTGCCCACGGGCTCTGTGTGCTCACAGCCAGGTCATGGCTGGCACTGCACCAGCCCCAGCCCTGCTGGAAGCACCATCCTCACAGGACCTGCTCCTTGGGTTACCCCAGCACCCAGCCATGGCCAAAACCCCACTCTGACACTCCCCAAAACATCAGCACAACGGGGCTGTCCTTGTCCTCTCACCCAACAAATGACCCCAAATACCAGGGGGTCACTTATACAGAAAATTATTTATAAAAATAACATATAATAAATACAGATTTTGTTGTGGGGCATCTCCCATCTCCCAACATGGGATGCAGCTGGAGCCAGCCCAGCCCAGGCAGCCACAGCTCCTGGTCAGCAGTGTCACAGTGCCAGCAGGACCCTCCTGGACCTGGCTCCAAGGTGCACAAACCTGAGCTCTTGTGGCAAACAAGACCAAGCACCTGCAGATTCACTCCCAGGTGCTGCATCCCACACTTCCACCTGCAGGCACCAAACCCCTTTGACTTTTTCTGGGACACAAAGAGGGGAAGGGACATCTTTTTCTGAATGGAGTGAGTGTAGGAGGGTGAGATCACAACACAACATGGCAAACACTTAATAAGAAAGAATTTTCAATATGCTACAATCTAAAAATGGAAGATTTTTCCATATGAGACCACACAGGAAATTTGGATTTTCTCAATATCTCAGCTTTTGTGACAAATGGCCTGGCCTTAAGGAGCTGTGACTAAGCACAGTGAGAAAATGAGAAACTGCAATAGCTTTTCCTTCTTCCAGGAAAACAAACAAATAAGGAAAGCAATAGAAGGAGATAAGAACTTCCAACTGCTTATCACAGAGAGACAATCTAAACTGCTGCTGAAAACACACAGGAGTGCATCTACAGCAGGGGCTGAGTGCAGAGATGCTCCCAGTCCCAGCCTGAGCAGAAGAGCCCAGACAGGAGCCCATGGGCCAGGCACCAGCAGCCAGATGTGGCCCCAAAATGCTGGTGAGCAAAGATGGAATTAAGGGGGAAACAGCTCAGAAAGTCTGGGTGTCCACTCAGAGCTCAGCAGCACAGGCAGCAGCACATTCTGCAGGGCTGGGGCCACCAAGGGGAAGGAGCCTCAGTCCCCCTGTGCCAGCCCAGCCCCCCTGTGCCAGCCCAGTCCCCCTGTGCCAGCCCAGTCCCCCTGTGCCAGCCCAGCCCCCTGTGCCAGCCCAGCCCCCTGTGCCAGCCCAGCCCCCCTGTGCAGCCCCCAGGCTTTGCTCCAAAGGTGACACTGGCAGGGAAAGGGACAGGGACAGCACTGAGGCACTGCCAGGCACAGGGACAGCACAGAGCCAGGCTCAGCTGGCCCAGGGGAGCAGGGAGCAGCTCCTGCCACAGGCAGAGCCCTCCTGGGGAAAGCCACCTGCTCAGGGCAGCACTGGGCAGGAGCCTGGCAGCTCCCCCAGCCCCCTGCCAGCCACCCAGCCACTGTCCCAGCTCTTACAGGAAGAATTTCCCCATGGAAAAGGGGGCTCAGGGATTGGATCCCCATCCCTGGAGTGCCCAAGGAGTTCCTGGAGGTGGCACTGAGTGCTCTGGGCTGGGGATGGGGCACAGAATGGACTGGGTGGTGCTGGGGGTCTTTTCCCACCTGGGTGACTTTGGGATTCTGGTTCTACAATCCCAGAGCAGCTGTGGTGCCACTCACCCTGGGGCACCCAGAGCTTGGGGCAATGGTGGCACTGCAGAGCTCACTGCCCCTGTGACCCCCCCAGGGCAGGCCCTGCCTTTGAACAGCTCCTGCTCCCCTGAGAGCTGCACTGAGAAGCAGCTTGCTGCTGCCCAGAGCAGTGACCTACATTATCCTAAATGACAGAGCTTTTGTCATCACTCCCATGAGACACTCCTCCTCCCCAGGCTCTTTTGTAAGACACTGGCTGCCATCCCTGCTCACCTTGTTTACAAACCTGATTTAATGTGCAGAGACTACAAATGAGTTTAGTTAATGAAAAAAGAGCATTTCCAGTAAAACACAGCATCCATCACACTGGGGGTGGATTCCAGCCAGACCCTACAACACCATTCTGGGTTAATTCTGCTCTAACAACACAATACAATACTTCTACCTTGCTGCACTGAACCATTTCTAAATGCCAAGGCCAGGCTGGATGGGCTTGGAGCAGCCTGGGCCAGTGGAAGGTGTCCCTGCCCATGGCAGGGGCAGAATGAGATGAGCTCTGAGGTCCAACAGGAACTATTCTGGGATTCTGTCACAAGGAAGCAATGCTGTAATAACAGATCAGGCTCCAGATTTTCAGCTTGGTTGTGCTGAATCATCCTTACAGGAGAAAAACCCTTTTTTTTTTTCCCACCTAAGAAGCAGCAGCTCCTCTCTGGTGCTATTTAGGGTGTCCCTGCTGGCTCCAGCCCCTGCTGTCTGGGCTCCCAGTCCCATTTCTGCTGGGAAGGGAAGCTCCAGCCGAGGCTGCCACCTCCAGGCTGTCCTGGGAGCTGTGAAACAGCCGAGCCCTGGAGCCTGGCAAGGTGAGGGTGATCCCCAGCCCAGCCTGGCACTGACAGGTCCCTGCTGCTGCCCACACCCACCCCAGGAGGAGGGAGACAGCCTGGCCACATCACAGCCTCCTTCAGCCACGGCTAAACTTGTGTTTCCTCTTCCTCTTAAGTTCATCTTGGGAATACCCAGTATTTTAGACATTTAATGACAAATTCTGATACCAAGAGAATGCAGAGCTGCCTGTATATTGGGAAAAAACAGCATTTTCCTTCAGGTGTGTCCTACTCTCTCAGGCAAATCCCTGCAGCAGGAATGGAGAAATTTCTCAGGTTTCCCCTTCCCGTGCTGTTCCTCTGCCATGATTTACATGGAGCACACAGATTTCTGGAGCAGCTCCTGATCCCATGCCTGGCAGGCTCCAAACATCAAGGGAAGCTCCAGCTGCCTCTGAACACACTGAACAAAATTATTGTGGCTCCATTCTCCTTCTCCCACTTTTTTTTAGTTTGATTTTCACATTATAAAAAAATATCCTCAGGGCACAGCAAAAAAAAAAAAAAAAAAAATCCTGTGTCAGCAGTAATACTGCAACTTTTTGGGGAAAAGCAGAGCTCCAGAGAGTGGGAGGCAGCCCCAGGTGATCCCATCCCTCAGCCAACACAGGCAGAGCTCCATCACCCCAACCCCTCCCTGCCACAGGCTGGCACTGAAACACTGCTGAGGCACAGGGGAGGCACCAGGGGTTACCCCAGCTTTATTCAACACCCAGATTTTAATGAACTTGGGTTTTTCTGAGACCTCCAGGGCATTCCTGCAGATGGGAGGGCAGCTGGACCACGGACAGGCACACAACCAGAACACACTGAGTGCCTTTGGAGCAGGCTTCTGTGACCCATGTGAACTTGTGCAGCTCCAATTCAGTGACCAACCCCTTTGGAACAGCAAGAGCAGCCTGGCTTTCCTGTTTGTGTGTGCAAGCCATGCATGATGCTCACTGATATGCTAACAGCTCTCACTCCTGCCTGCCAGAGATGGAATCCACACACACCTCTGCTCCAGCTGCTGTGTGATAAGTCACAGCACAAGTGTTTTCCTCCTTCTGCAAAAAGGAGTGAAAGTGCCTGGAGGCATGAGCCAGAGGTCCAGTATCACCCACCCATGGTGAACCAGCAACAGCCACTCCAGCAGGAAAGCTGACACTATTCCAAAAGAGCCAGGGCTGGAAAGAGGCAGCACATCCCTCCCAGCACAGCCACAGAGCAGCTTCTCCAGGCTGACAACTGCTCCCCTCGTATGGCCAGAGGCTGCACAAGTGCTAAAACACCCCTCAAGTCACTGAGAGCTGAGCCAGAGAGACTCAAAAACCAAAGCACCACCTCAATGCACGGAGCTGGGAAAGGTGTGATTGCATGGAATAATGCTCTCCACTGCCACAGGCTGGGACTGAAGGACAGAAAGTGCCCAGGAGTGTCCCAGAGCAGGAGCAGGGCAGGCTCAGCCAGCCCCTGGCAGCACTCACCTGTCCACAGCCTCCACATCAAAGCAGAACCTCTTCTCGATGGAGTCCGTTTTGCGCCGGGTGCAGGATTTCAGGGTCACAGCTTCATCTTCCCCCTGAGCACAGACAGAATCTGCTGAGGCCAAGGACAACCCAAAACCACAGGCCTGACCCCAGCTCCCACTGCTGTCAAACCTGGGGGGGATCTGCCAACATCACCCTGCTAAAAACTTCTGTTTATATCTCTGACAGGAGGACTTGTCCTTTTACCCTGATTTATCCAAAACCTTTGAGGAGGAGCCTTCCCTTCAGGATCCAGCCTGTGCATTTAGCACCACACAACCCACTCTTCAGCAGGTAGAGCTGGACCACAACAAATCACCTTTATTTTCCATGGCTGAACAACACTCCCCAGAGCTGCTGGCACTTTGCACTCCACGCTGGTGTTGGCAGCACTGTGCACACGAGGACTTTTAACAGGAGCAAACATGTCTTAAAATGTTTATTATACACCAAAGCAATGACAAAAGCATTGTCCCATCCAGGGAATGCCTCTGCATCCGAGCTGGGCTGGATTTGCACAGGGCTGAGCAGGGATGCAGCAGGATCTGTGAGCACTGCTGGCCTCTGCTGGAGGAAACCCTGCCTGTGCCAGCACAGCCACTTCTCCTGCAACTGTGAAATTCCACGGATGACTTCAGAGAAAATGAATTTTAAGGGAGTTCCTGGAGACAGACACTTTTCTGGGCTCTCTGTGCTGTTCCTGATGACACCTTGGCTGACCACCCTGTTCCCTGACATCACCATTTTTCCAGGAAACATATTTAGAATCACTTAGAGTGGAAAAGACCTCAAAGATCACAGAGCCTGAAAGTTGCCCAGAACAGCCAAGCCCAGCTCTAATCCATGTCCTCCCGTGCCACAAGTCCATGTCCATTAAATCCCCCCAGGGAGGGTGACTCCCTGGTTCTTATCCATGAACTCCTCCTTGCTGCCACCACCATCCAGCTCCTGACAACCAGAACATCCCACCACACAACCCTGCTCATCTCACTGACCTCTCCATGACAGCAGCAGTTTTCCTGCTGCACTGGGGCTCCCAGCCCCTCCTGCTTGCTGCCCATGCTGCAGCCACTGCTCTTCTGCTGGGACTCTGAACCTGCCCTGTTTTGGGGGAGAATTCCTAATTCCTGCCTCACTGTTCTCATGTGCTCCCATGGTTTCTAACTCACCAATAACTCCTGTCCCAGACAAAGCAGCCAGCACAGACCCAGGAAGGCAGAAGAGTTCCCTGCAGGCTTCTCCCTGCCCCTGGTGTCCCCATCCAGCACAAGGCTGCTCCCAGCCCCTGCCCAGAATCCAGGGAATGCCCCAAACCCAGCAACACCCAGCTCTGAGCACCAGGGGCTGAGAGCACCCATGAGTGATGGGTCTCCTCATGCAGCACCTTCCACCTGGTTATCAAAGCAAAACTGCACCTGCTCCATTCAGGAACACATGGCTGCAGATCTGCATTCACAGCAGAACTACAAGGGTAACTAAACAAGTGAAAAAGAGATTTCCTGGGGTTATGTTGGACAGACATATGGCATTTAAACTTAATACATGAACTGAAGTCACTCAAACACCTTAAGTTGGCTAATTGACAAATCTGTACTACTAAAAGGAAGCCAAGCATAAGCATAACATAAAACTGAACTTCTGCTGCTCCAGCCAGAGCCCAGAAGTGGCAGCAGTGCAGCCCCAGCCCCATGTGGGGCTGCCCATGCTCAGATGTCCACGGTGCTGACCCCTGACAGAGCCTGGCCACAGCTGCCCCAGCACAGGCAGCACCTCAGGCCAGGATGGGGCAAGGCACCAGTGCAAGCACAGCCCTGGGAGGGGCTCAGGGCTCTGCCAGCAGCTCCCACAGCCCTGGGAAGGGGCTCAGGGCTCTGCCAGCAGCTCCCACAGCCCTGGGAAGGGGCTCAGGGCTCTGCCAGCAGCTCCCACAGCCCTGCAATGGAAGGGACCAGACACAACACACCACAGCCACTGATGATTACAGGGCTGGGATATGCTAATGCTGAGCTCTAATGAAGATGCTCCAAGGCAAGAGGAAATGAATTTTAGAAGCTTCCCTGCCCACAGCCAGCTCCCAGTGCCAGCAGGAAGCCGTGTGGGAGCCTGTCCAGTGCCCCAGGCTCTCCCCAGCAAGGGGGCTGTGTTTGTCCCAGCTGGGAACACTCTGGAGGGGTCTCCTGTTCCTGCAGCACAGAGCAGCAAAGGCAGCCCTGGATCCAGCCCTGGGAGCACTGGGACTGTGCTGGATCCCCACACCCCATGCTCCCCTTGCTCCCCACACCCCCTCAGGGCCAAGGGGAGCTCCAGCCTCTGCTGTGGCTCTGTCCAAAACAAAACAACTTCACTGGCCAAGTCCCAGATGAGAGACTCAGAATGGTTTGGGTGGAAAGGGCACTTAGAGCTCATCTTGTTCCACTCTGCCATGGGCAAGGACACTTGCAGTGCACCAGGCTGCTCCAAGCTCTGTCCAACCTGGCCTTGGACAAGTCACAGGCATTGGAGAAGGAGCAAAATAATCAACAGGTTCCCTTGTCCATGCCTTGGAGCAGGAATGAGGGACTGGGGAACAGGCACCCATGGAGCTGATGGGTGCATGTGGCTGGCACACATCTCTGGGCTCTGGGGGTTTCCTGTCTTTTCTTTCTCCAACCAGGGGCCAAGTTCATTCCCTGAGTCCAGCCCCCTCAGCCTGGAATGAATGGGACCCACTTCACTGCATTTGTGCCACCTTGCCAAAAAGGTGACACACTCTGAGCCCTGGGAGAGCCTGCAGCCAGCAGTGCCACGTGCTGCCTGGCAGAACCCAGCCCTGCTCCCTGCCAGGACCTTCTCCTGCTGCTCCCTGCCAGGACCCATCCCTTCCCCTGCTCCCTGCCAGGACCCATCCCCTCCCCTGCTCCCTGCCAGGACCTTCCCCTCCCCTGCTCCCTGCCAGGACCCATCCCCCTCCCCTGCTCCCTCCCAGGACCCATCCCTTCCCCTGCTCTCTGCCACCCCATCCCCCCCTGCTCCCTCCCATCCCTCTCCCCTCCCCTGCTCCCTCCCACCCTCTCCCCCTCCCCTGCTCTCTCCCATCCCTCTCCCCCCTCCCCTCCCTGCTCCCGCCCCCCCCCCCCTCCCCTGCTCCCTCCCACCCCTCTCCCTCCCCTGCTCTCTCCCACCCCTCTCCCCTCCCCTGCTCTCTCCCACCCCTCTCCCCTCCCCTGCTCCCTCCCACCCCTCTCCCCTCCCCTGCTCCCTCCCAGCCCTCTCCCCTCCCCTGCTCTCTCCCATCCCTCTCCCCTCCCCTGCTGGCAGCACTCACCCCTTTTGCTCCTGATTTCTGGTCGAAGGGCACCATGGTGATGCGTTTGGACTCCCTCTGGTAGGTGCAGTAATGCTTCACCCAGGAGGTGCCAAAGTGACCTGCAGGGCAGACCCAGGTTCAGCCCAGAGCAGCTCAGTGCCCTCACACCCAGCCTGCTGTGTTTAACCATCCTGTACCTGAAACACTCTCCTGAGGCACTGCCAGTGCTTCTCCCTGGCTGCCACTGACCCCCCCCGGGGCCAATCCCTGTTTTCCAGGGGTTCTGCACCTGCTGGATCAGCCTTGGTGCCCCTGTCCCGACCAGCCCCTCCCCCAGGCTCCCCTCAGCCCCCTCCCCACCCCACTCACGCTTCTCCTGCACATAGAGATAGCCCTCCATGGTGTAAGGGCTGATGTTCTTGTGCTCGTGGGGATTCTCCTTCATCTTCTTCATCAAAGCTTCCACCTCTGACCTGGTTCCTTCAAAGCGGTTTCTGGTCTGCAAATGAGACCAGGGATGTTCTGCAGGGCACTGGGGTGGGGCTGGGCCCCTGCAGCCCTGGGGGAAATGGGGGGGAGCCCAGGGGCAGCCACAGGCCAGGTTTGCTTCCTGGGCCTGGCTTTAAGCTAAAGCAAAACCATTACAAAAATTGGCAAAGCCTTACAGAGCTTTAAGGGGGCTTAAAATAGAGGGAGAGTGATTTTGACATGGGTTGATAGTGATAGGGCAAGGGAAATGGATTTAAACTAAAAGAGGAGACATTTAGATTGGATATTAGGAAAAAATCTTCCCTGTGAGGGTGGGCAGGGCTGGCACAGGTGCCCAGAGCAGCTGTGGCTGCCCTGGGTCCCTGGCAGTGCCCAAGGCCAGGCTGGATGGGGCTGGGAGCAGCTGGGACAGGGGAATGTCCCTGCCATGGCAGGGGTGGCACTGGATGAGCTTTGAGGTCCCTTCCAGCCCAAACCAGTCTGGAATTCTGTGATTAAAATACAGCAGAAAGTGAGGTGGCTCTGCCAGGCAGTGACAGTGACAGGCACAGGGACACCCTGGCACAGGGACACCTAGAAATGGGGACACCCTGGCACACTCACATTCTGGATGCTGATTGTCAGCTCTGTTTTGAAGTCACTGAAGTCCTTGGCCAGCTCGTAGCCGTGGTGGTAGAATGTGAAGAGCCCCTGCAGGAAGGCCAGCAGCTGATGGGCAAAGAGCAGGGGGGATGGTGAGTGCAGAGGCAGAGCTGCCCCGAGCCAGCCCTGCTGAGGGGAGGGGGCCCTGCAGGGACAGGGGCTGTGGGGTGAGGCTGCAGCCCCTGAGAGTCACTCACAGGTTCCACAAACTCAAACATCTTCCTCTCCTGCACCTCCTGCACCTTGAACACGTATTCCAGGGACACCTCGTAGAAGTGCTGCCGGACCAGGTCCACCTGGGAGTCTGCCTGAGGGGGGATGGAGGGGAAACAGCAGCTCAGCAGTGACCTGGGCTCTGCTGGGAACACCCAGACACAGCAAACCCAGCAGTGACCTGGGCTCTGCTGGGAACACCCAGACACAGCAAACCCAGCAGTGACCAAAGCTACAGCAAACCCAGCAATGACCAGAGCTGTGCTGGGAACACCCCAAACCCAGGAGTGACCAGAGATCTGCTGTGAACACCCCAAACAGAGCAAACCCAGCAAACCCAGCAATGACCAGAACACATCTGGCTCTGCTGGGAACACCCCAAACAGAGCAAACCCAGCAGTGACCAGAGCTGTGCTGGGAACACCCCAAACCCAGGAGTGACCAGAGCTGTGCTGGGAACACTCCCAGACACAGCAAACCCAGCCCCAGCCCCAGCCCCAGCTGGACAGAGGGCACAGCAGTGAACATAAACCTGATCCACATGGGCAGGCTCTTCCTCCAGCTGAGAAAATGGGTGGTGACTCCTGTTCTCACCTCCCCAACAGCTGGGGAGCAAACCCACAGCAGAGGTGGGAAAAATGGAAATCACTGTGCACTTGACAAGAAAAGGCAACTGTCCCTTTCTGGAAAGCACTCCTCCTCCCAGGGATGCCACATCCACATTTCACAACCCCACACTGAATCCTCTCTCTGAGGTAACCCTTGGTGGGGTCTGAGCCACACAAACCACAGACACCTCCCAGGGGCAGGGGGAGCAGGAACAGCACCTGCACTGGGAGCTGCAGCCTCCTCCTGCCCTCCCAGCAGCAGCTGGGCTTCACTTATCCCAAATGCTGCTGGGAATTGGGAAATCCATGGGATGCAATGGCTGGGCTTCACTTATCCCAAATGCTGCTGGGAACTGGGAAATCCATGGGATGCAATGGCTGGGCTTCACTTATCCCAAATGCTGCTGGGAACTGGGAACTTCTTATCCCAAATGCTGCTGGGAACTGGGAAATCCATGGGATGCAATGGCTGGGCTTCACTTATCCCAAATGCTGCTGGGAATTCGGAAATCCATGGGAATGCAATGGCTGGGCTTCACTTATCCCAAATGCTGCTGGGAACTGGGAAATCCATGGGATGCAATGGCTGCCTGCTGTGCAGCTCAGGGAAGGGTGCAGGGACATGCAGCTCACTCAGAGGATGCCTTGGGCAGAGATGCCCATGAGAGAAGAGTTCCTGTGTTCAACAGCTGCAGAGATGTCTTTTGCTTTTGTGAATGGAAACATTTAATTCTGCATTTGAGTAGTTTATAATCTGAGATGTGTAGAGTTTGTGTAATAAATACACAGAGAATGTAAGACAGACACACTGCCTGACAGGCAGGGTCTGGTGGGAAATGCCACCAGATGGCACCAGCAGCCAGCACTGCTGCAGGGCACCTGCACAGACCCAGCACAGAACACAGCCCAAACACACCCAGCACAGAACACAGCCCAAACACAGCCCAAACACAGCCCAAACACAGCCCAAACACAGCCCCAAACACAGCCCAAACACACCCAGCACAGAACACATCCCAAACACAGCCCAAACACAGCCCCAAACACAGCCCCAAACACAGCCCAAACACAGCCAAAACACAGCCCAAACACAGCCCAAACACACCCAGCACAGAACACATCCCAAACAGAACCCCAAGCAGAACCCCACACTCTGCACCCCCCTGGCACCTCCAGGCAGCCCCCCAGGGCCATGCCCTGCCCAGGGCACAGGGTCACAGCTCTGGCAGCCACGAGTGGCTCCTTCCCTCCACAGCCACAATTCCTTCCCCTCCCATGCCCCATGTCAGTACCTCAAACACAGTCCAAAACAAGGTTTAGTTTGGGACCTAAACTAAACCAGATTAAAGCAGAGGGTCATTTAAAAGCCCCCTGGGACACACGGCTGCCTCCCATGGGAAGTTAATTCCAAAGCCCAGGGCTGGCTTGCAGGCACCTCTGCCCAGGTGCTGTGCCCTCCCCAGCCCTGATGTGCTGGCAGATGATCACCACTGGCATTTCTGCCCTGAACCCCCAGCTGTGCTGGGCACATGCCCCCAGTGCTCCCAGTAAGGGAGCAGCAGCACACCAGCACCATGCCCAGAGGTGCTGAACACACCCTGCAGGGGCAGCCCAGCTCTGGGCCAGCTCAAGAACTCCAGACTCGAAATAAGTGAGTGCAAACTCAGCACACTCATCCAGCAGGAGCACCTGCCACCACAGGAAGCACATCCTGAATCACTCCCAGAGAGCTGAGGGCACTGAGCCCCATCCCTGCTCCCCTGGAGCACAGAGCACAGCAGCCACTTGCAGAGGAGACCAGACATCCATGATCTGTGCTGGCACATGGGGAGCCTGCAGCAGAACCAGCTCCTTTCTGCTACACTCTTTAATTATAAACCCTCTCTCCTTTTGGATTGCTATCCATTCTGGGATCTCTCTGATTTACTCACCAAGACAGCTCCACATCCTTTCATTACAGGAAAAGGGGAAAACCCAGTACCCACAGCCAGAATGAGGGAAAAAATGAGTTTACAGCCAGAGAATCATTGTTATAAACTGTGTGAGGCACTCAAAAAGCTCTCCACAGTCACAGCCAGACATGGAAACTCAGAGGTTGCTCTCACCTCCTGAAGCTGGGATTCTTTCTTCTTGGAAGACAAGTTCAAGTGCTTTTCTAGGACACCACAGTACTTCTCAGTCTCCTTGTCGTATTTCTTTTTGGCATCCTACAGAACAGAACAGAAGTGTGACACTGAACACAAGGGCCCCAGAGCAGCTGTGACAGCATCCTGTGGCACTGGGCAGGATGGCAGTGCCAGGTGGGGGCCAGCAGCAGACAGCACCTGGGGGCAGCAGCTGGCAGCAGGTGAGGTGAGGCTGCTTTTATCTGCCAGCAGCAGCAGCCACAGGAAAGCAGCTCATGCTGCCAAAACCCAAGGTTTGAGGGAACCCCTCCTCTACTCCTGAGGCCCAGGGCTTGGTAAAACATCCAGATCCAGGTCCAAAAACAACAGAGCCAGGAAAGTGCTTTCTAAGCAGAACATGGTCAAATTCCACATCCCAGCCCTTGCAAGAGCTGCTCCTCTGTTGTGTGGGACAATGACACAGGTTGGCTGTGGCAGCAGTGTTAAGGATGGCAACTTCACTTACCTTTGCACTTCTCATCCCAGCCTGGCCACCCCAACATGCCAGCACCAAATCCATACCAGCACCAAATCCATGCCAGAATCAAATCCATGCCAGCACCAAATCCATGCCAGCACCAAATCCATACCAGCACCAAATCCATGCCAGCACCAAATCCATGCCAGAATCAAATCCATGCCAGTACCAAATCCATGCCAGCACCAAATCCATGCCAGCACCAAATCCATGCCAGCACCAAATCCATGCCAGCACCAAATCCATACCAGCACCAAATCCATACCAGCACCAAATCCATGCCAGCACCAAATCCATGCCAGCCCCTGCCCAGGCCCACCCTGGGCTCTCCTCTCTGCTCTGTTTTCAGCTGCACAGGGCCAGGCTGGGCACTGCTGCCATGCAAACACAGCCCTGGGGGCTGGCATGAGCTGCCTGCAGGCAGCAGCAGGTTGTTATAACAACAGGGGAGCCACAGACAGTGGTTTTCATTTCTGAACAAAGGCAGGAAAGAAGGAGGGGGGGCCAGGCTGTGTCACAGCCACCCTCAGCCACACCGGCGCTTCCCCGTCCTGCCAGGAGTGCCAGAGCTGCCTGCAGCCCCCAGCCATGCTCTGGGCTGGGGAGTGCAGCAACGTGTGAGCCCCTCCAAGAAAATCCTAATTCTTCCCTGGAGTGAGGAAAAAAGTTCACTTCAGCTGGCATGGAGTGTTTTGCCCTTGGCACGTTATTTGGTTGTGGGTGAACTTGGAACACTGAGACACGTCCCAGGAGCTGCATCACCCTGTGCCCATCCCAGAGCAGCATCCCCTGCAGGTGCCAGCCCCTGGCCAGCACACACTGCTCCTGCCATGCCCAAACCCACCCTGGCCAGCACACACTGCTCCTGCCATGCCTGAGCCCACCCTGGCCAGCACACACTGCTCCTGCCATGCCTGAGCCCACCCTGGCCAGCACACACTGCTCCTGCCATGCCTGAGCCCACCCTGGCCAGCACACACTGCTCCTGCCATGCCTGAGCCCACCCTGGCCAGCACACACTGCTCCTGCCATGCCCAAACCCTGCAGGGTGCCAGCCCCTGGCCAGCACACACTGCTCCTGCCATGCCCAAACCCTGCAGGTGCCAGCCCCTGGCCAGCACACACTGCTCCTGCCATGCCCAAACCCTGCAGGTGCCAGCCCCTGGCCAGCACACACTGCTCCTGCCATGCCCAAACCCTGCAGTGTGCCAGCCCCTGGCCAGCACACACTGCTCCTGCCATGCCCAAACCCTGCAGGGTGCCAGCCCCTGGCCAGCACACACTGCTCCTGCCATGCCCAAACCCACCCTGGCCAGCACACACTGCTCCTGCCATGCCCAAACCCCCTGGCCAGCACACACTGCCCCTGTCATGCCCAAACCCTGCAGGGTGCCAGCCCCTGGCCAGCACACACTGCTCCTGCCATGCCCAAACCCACCCTGGCCAGCACACACTGCTCCTGCCATGCCCAAACCCCCCTGCAGGTGCCAGCCCCTGGCCAGCCCCTGGCAGTGCCCCTCACCTTGGCAGCCCCAATCTGCTCCTTGCGGAATTTCTCCAGCGGTGTGATCAGCACCTCGCTGGCGTTCTCGATCTGGGGGCAAACACAGGCACAGCTCAGCTCTGCTGCTGCACAGCCTTTGCCATGGAAAGCCTCCCACAGCCCCCAGGCACCCAGAGGCTTCAGCCCTCCCTCTCTGCAAACCTGTGAGCCCCCAGCACCAGCACCAGCACCAGCACCAGCACCAGCACTGGTCTCTGACAGCAGGACTCCATTCCTGATGCTTTCCAAGTGTTTCCCCACCAAGCCCCCACGCTCTCCCTCCCCTGCAGCCCCACCCTGGGCTAGGGAAGGGGCCCTGGGGCTGCAGTCACTGTCCCCAGGGGTCCTGGTGGCCCAGACCTGCTCCCAGCCCTGCTCCCAGCCCTGCTCCCAGCCCTACCATGCGCATCCTCTCGTCCTCCAGGTTCCGCAGCACCGTGGCGAACTCCTGCAGGGACTTGGCTGCAAGAGACACAGTCAGCACTTAGCATGGCATTTCTAAAGGAACTGCACACACACACAGGGGTTTTGTCTGTCTGTTTTGGGTGGGAGGTTGGGTTTTTATTATCTTTGCTCTCTCCTGCTGCCTGCAGAAGCCACTGGCAGCAGAGCATCCCCAGGAGCTGGCTTCCTTCTCCAGAGAGCAACATCCTCAGCTCAGAGCTCCCTACCCTGCAGTCAGCCATGAACCAGCCCCACAGCACAGCACTGGCCTCCAGCCATGCCCAGCACACGAGGGGCAGCTCCCCAGCACAGGCACAGCACCAGGGAGCCCTGGGTGAGGAGCTATTTCTGCTGAGAGACTGGGCACAAATAAGCAGCAAAGTTAAATCAGGGCTAAAGCTTCTTTGCTCTCCTGGCTCCAGATGATGTGCACAATAAGCTCTGAAAGTTCAGCTGGGGCAGGAGCAGGATGGGAGAGGGAAGAGGCTGAAGGCACTGCCCTGTGCCAGGAGAAGCTCCCTGGCAGAGCCAGGCTTAGCTCAGGGAGCCCTGCCAGGCTCAGCACTGCTGACTGCCCCCAGCACAGGACCTGTGCCCCAGCAGCAGAGCACAGCCCCTTGCAGTGTATCCAGGCACAGCCACCTCCAGATTCTCCTCCCCAGTGCAAAACACCCAGCTAACAGAGATGGTTTCAGACCCAGGCAACCTTCTCCCTTCCCAATCTGGCAGGGACAGATTTAGGCCAAGAGGCAACCACTGATTCCCTGGGGCAGGCTCTGCTGCTGCTGAGCCCAGACTGACTCCTGGAGCCCTTGGTGCCCTCCTGAGCCTCTCCCTGCCCTGCCCTGGCCAGGGCTGGCCCCAGCAGCAGCAGCAGCAGCACTCACCAATGCAGATCTCATCGTCCGTCTCGGCGTCGCCGATGCAGCGGAATTTGAACTCGTTGAGGGAATCGGCGAATTTGCGCTTGGCAGCCGAGAGGTCTGTGAGGGAGGAGAGAGCAGGGCCTGGGGCTGGAGCGGCCCCAGGGCAGGGTATGGAGGCACACACACCCTCCCAGGCACACACACCTCCCAGGCACACACACCATCCCAGGCAGCACACACACCCTCCCAGCAGCACACACACACCATCCCAGGCAGCACACACACCCTCCCAGGCACACACACACCATCCCAGGCAGCACACACACCATCCCAGGCAGCACACACACCATCCCAGGCAGCACACACACCCTCCCAGGCAGCACACACCATCCCAGGCCCAGGCACCACACACACCCATCCCAGGCAGCACACACACCATCCCAGGCACACACCCTCCCACACACACACCCCAGGCAGCACACACACCATCCCAGCAGCACACACACCATCCCAGGCAGCACACACACCCTCCCAGGCAGCACACACACCATCCCAGGCAGCACACACACCATCCCAGCAGCACACACACCATCCCAGGCACACACACACCATCCCAGCAGCACACACACCCTCCCAGGCAGCACACACACCCCCCAGGCACACACACACCCTCCCAGGCAGCACACACACCCTCCCAGGCACACACACACCATCCCAGGCAGCACACACACCATCCCAGGCACACACCACCCTCCCAGGCAGCACACACACCCTCCCAGGCACACACACACCCTCCCAGGCACACACACACCCTCCCAGCAGCACACACACCCTCCCAGGCACACACACACCCTCCCAGGCAGCACACACACACCATCCCAGGCAGCACACACACCATCCCAGGCAGCACACACACCATCCCAGGCAGCACACACACCCTCCCAGGCAGCACACACACCATCCCAGGCAGCACACACCCGCAGGGAAATGCCCTGGCACCTCCACACCCACCCCAGGGACAGGGCGCTGTGGGGTCCCTGTCAGTGCCCCCAAAACACCCACAGGAGATGGAACCTCAAAATGCCAAAAGAGGCACCCCAGAGCCAGAGCCAGAGCCAGAGCCATGGGGCAGCAGCACACGGTGGCACACAGTGGCACACGGTGACACACGGTGACACACAGTGACACACGGTGACACACGGTGACACACGGTGACACACAGCAGCACACAGTGACACACGGTGACACACGGTGGCACACAGTGACACACAGTGACACACGGTGACACACGGTGGCACACGGTGACACACGGTGACACACGGTGACACACGGTGGCACACAGTGACACACAGTGACACACAGTGACACACAGTGACACACGGTGACACACGGTGGCACACAGTGACACACAGTGACACACGGTGACACACAGTGGCACACGGTGACACACGGTGACACACGGTGACACACGGTGGCACACGGTGACACACAGTGACACACAGTGACACACAGCCGCACACGGTGGCACACGGTGGCACACGGTGACACTGCCCCCCCAGAGATGGCACCTGTGCCTGCTCCTGTCCTGCTGAGGGCACAGAGCTGCCCTGCTCCCCGAGCTGCAGCCCTGCCCCAGCCCTGCATCCCATTAAGTTCTTACTGGCAGTGACCTGAGTGGATCCAGGATTGGCTCTTCAGGCCTGGCACACGCAGGCAGCCCTGGGCACTGCCAGTGTGGGGAGCACACACAGCTCTCTGCCCTGTGCATTTCTTCACTCAAAGCCCAAAATTCCCTTTCCCAGGGTTTTTCCCTTTCCCAGCACCGATGGAAAATGTGTGTGCATGCAAAGGCTGCTTCCTCCTCCCAGCCACCAACAGCCAAGAGATAAGCACAGCACAGCCCAAGTGTTGTGCTTTCCCCATGGGAGAAGGGAGCTGGCAGCTTCCTCCAAGCACTAAAGCTGTTTTCCCAGTCCTGCTGCTGACAGCCCTGGGTTAATCCTGCCCAGTTCTGCCTTCACACAACTGCTTCCTAAGGCAGCAGGAAACCACCCAGCCAAGGCAGGGAAATCCCCAGGAGCTTTCCCAGTGGAAAAGTACTGAGGGGGCTTCTCCAAGGAGAAGGTTCACACATAGCAGGATTTGCACTTTGCTCCCTGGAGGATGGAATGAGCCTGGCTTTTGCACCCTTCCCGTGCCAGGAGTCCCCACTGGCACCTACAGAAGCAAAACACGTTTTTGGGGAAACTTCCCAGGTGCTCTTGGCCAGGGTTGAGAAGAAAGACTCAGGAGGGTGGGAGGGTTTGTTCCAGCAAAGGAACAAACTGGGACAGCTCTCCTTGCTCCTTTCCTGGTGTCAGCACAGAGCAGCCACAGGGCTCAGGGACCCCCACCCAGCCCCTCCTGCTGCCCTGCAATAGCCACAAGATGATGTTAATGATGTTAATGAGGCTAATGATGTGCCACATCCCCACAGGAGCCAGGCCTGATGTGCCTCCCCAGGCTGGGCAGGACCCCAGAGCTGAGGCTGCTGCAGCACAGGGATGAACACCTGGAGGGACCTGGGGCAGGGTGACCCTCCCCAGCTCCAGCCTGAGAGTGAGGAGCAGCTCAGGGCTCTGGGACCAGGCACAGCAAAGCCAAGAAGCCTCTGGAGCCAGCAGCACTGACAGCAGTGGCCCAGGGTGCTTATAAATAGGCCTGGGAGAGGGAGATAACTCCTGCAGTGATAAAGGGTAAAATTAGCAGCAGGATCAGCCAGAAAAGGAGAGAGGGGCACCCATGCCCACCCTGTGGGGCCCCCTGTCAAACCCACCCACGCCCCAGCATCACTTCTTCCTAAACCTGGAACCCCTCAAGCACATTTTGGGACAACAGCCCTGCAGTGGAGGCAGAAAGGCACAGGGAGAACAGGGCAGCCCCTGATGAGCCTCAGCCCATGAGGGTTCTTCTTCCCCAGGGCTGGGAACAAACAAACCCAAAACACTGCAAAGGCTCAACAGAACCTGCTGTAAAACCACCCAGACACTGCACGTGAGTCTGGCAAGTTTTCCTTCCAAATTCTCTGCTGGCTTCATCAGCCAACCAGAGCATCAGGGAAAACCACCACAAAAAGCCTGAAAAATCCTTCTGCCTGAGCAACCCCACCAGCTCAGACTGCAGTTATCATCATCATCATCATCATCATCATCATCACCATCACCATCACCATCATCACCTCCCACAGCTCCATTTTCCCACCTGCCTGGTGAGGATGGGACAATCCCTTCAGGAAAAGCTTCCCCTTGACATGACAGAACAGAGGCACACCTGCACAGCCACACAGCCAAGGATCTAAATCAAATGTCCTTTCAGGAGTGATGCAGCCTCCCCAGCCAGTGCAGCCCAGCACAGCAGCAGGGGGATGGTTCCAGCAGGGCAGAGGGCAGCAGCCTGTCCTGGCAGCAGCCTGGCACCACCCCTGTGCCTGCCCCTGGTCCCCCACACCCAGCCCAGGGGTCACCCCCCTTTCCTCCTCCCTCTGCAGCCAGGGAGATGGGAAATTCCTGGCTGAATTCCATCCCAGGATGGGATTCAGCTCCAGGGCTCCCCCCAAACCCAGCTGCAGTCCCCAGGAACCCTGCAAGGGACCAGCCCTGTGCCCCCCTCCTCCTCTTCCTCCTCCTCAGCTGCTGACAGCCCAGTCTTTCTGGGAAGTGGTTGCAAGGAGGCTGAAGTGGTTGCCTTTTACATAAAAAGCCTCTTCCCAAGGAATTTGGAACTACTGAGAAAGCAGTTTGCAGAAGGAAGTGTGGTGATTTCCCAAGCCTCCTCCAGGGAGCAGCAGCCCAGGCACGGGGGGGTGACCCCATCCCAGCCAGCACCCCACAAACAGCAGCCAGGACCCTGAGGGGAGCCACAACACATCCAAATGAGATGCCAGGAAGACAAATGTCCCCTCCTGCCTGGTCCTGCTGCCTGGTCCCGTGTTGGAAAGATCAGGTCAGCCAGGGCAAAGTGAAACTGCTGGCTCAGAGGTGGGGGCTGGCCCCAGAGCTGACTCTGCTCTGCTGCATGAGCTGGAAACAGCACAAAGCTCTGCCTCAGCTGCATCTGGGACAGGCCACAAGCAGCAGGATGGGTGGCTCAGGTTAAAGCCAAAGCTGCTGCTGAGTCTGGCCATGAAGGGTTAATGCTGCTCCAAAGGATGCTGCTGCAAGGCAAGCCCTGGGCTCACAGGAGCTGGATTTCTACACTTCCTGCAAAGAAAACTGCTCAACAGCCTGTATTTAATGTTCAAGTGGACAACAGGAACTGAGACTCCTGCCCCTTCCTTCCCCTGCAGCACAGAACAGCAGGAACAGCAGCTGGGGCTGTCTGTCCCCTGCAGAGGGACAGGGGACAATGCCAGCCCCAGGCAGGGCACAGGGAACAGGACACAGCCCCTGGCCATGGGGCAGCCCCTGCACAGGACACTCCCAGGGCTGGGGTGGGTAATCCAGGGAACAGCCACCCTAAAGAGCAGCCAAAGCAGGCAGGGTTACAGGATTGCAGCCTGCCCAGGGGGCTCAGGGAGCAGCAATCTGCTGTCTGTGCCCAGCACAGGGGCTGCAGCACAGCTCAGAGCCCTCCTGGGGCCACACAGCTCTGGGGCACCCAGGGAAGGGCTCTGGGCAAGGTCAGGGCTGGGCAGGGCCTGTGGATGCACATGAGCACCCTGCATGGGACACTCACCCATGGGACACCCATGGGACACCCATGGGACACCATGGGACACTCACCCATGGGACACCCATGGGACACCCATGGGACACTCATGGGACACCACCATGGGACACTCACACTCATGGGACACTCACTCATGGGACACTCATGGGACACCCATGGGACACTCATGGGACACTCACCCATGGGACACCCATGGGACACTCATCATGGGACACCCATGGGACACCCATGGGACACTCATGGGACACTCATGGGACACTCACCACCCATGGGACACCCATGGGACACTCACTCATGGGACACCCATCCAACCTGCAGGAATCCAGCAACAAGGACCTCATGCCTGAAAACAGCATTTGCAGCTGCCAGCTTGGAGTTTTACCCCCCCAGCCCCAGCCCTGGGGTCAGGGCAGCACCAGGGAACACTTCACTTGCTCCAGAAGGTTCAAATCCCCTCTCTGTGCTCTGCAGCAGGGTCAGCAAAGCCCTGCTCCTGTGAGACAACACAGACCCCAGAGTCACTGCCAGCAGCAGCAGCACTCATCTGCTCATTAAACAACTTCTCCAGCAGGTGCTTGGAGCTGATCAGTGATTTAGGATGGGATGGCAGCTGCTGGCAGGCTCCCCCTCTGAATCACCACCAGCAAATGTATAAAAGCAGATGGGCAGAGCCCAGCCCAGCCCCAGCACAGCTTCTGCTGTCCTGTTCTGCACAAGAGCCCATGGAGAGGCTGCCATGGCATGCCAGAGATGGAGCTGAGGGGTGCCATGGCATGCCAGAGATGGAGCTGAGGGGTGCCATGGCATGCCAGAGATGGAGCTGAGGGGTGCCAAGGCATGCCAGAGATGGAGCTGAGGCTGCCATGGCATGCCAGAGATGGAGCTGAGGGGTGCCAAGGCTTGCCAGAGATGGAGCTGAGGGGTGCCATGGCATGCCAGAGATGGAGCTGAGGCTGCCATGGCATGCCAGAGATGGAGCTGAGGGGTGCCAAGGCATGCCAGAGATGGAGCTGAGGGGTGCCATGGCATGCCAGAGATGGAGCTGAGGCTGCCAAGGCATGCCAGAGATGGAGCTGAGGGGTGCCATGGCATGCCAGAGATGGAGCTGAGGGGTGCCAAAGGCAGCCAGGGGACCCCAAGGAGCAGGGCCATGGGCACAGTGCTGCACTCACCCCAAAGGCAGGGAGGGCATTGCTGCTGTGCCCCACAGCCCCAGAGCCCCTTCTGGAGCCTTTCCCACCCACAGCCCCAGCTGAGCCTTGTGTGAGCAGCACAGCCAGGGAGGCCAAGCCCCAGCACTCCATTCCACCAGGGCAAGTCTACAAACACACGTTCCCTACAAACCCAAAACTGCTCAGATGGGCTAAAGCACAAAATAACCTGAATCTCTGTCCAAGAGGGCAGGTCAGGAGGTGCCACAGCTCTGGCTCAGCCTTGCCCTGCAGCCAGGGGATGCTGGGCACTGCTGGCATCCCCAGTGCCTGGATCCACACCAGCGTGGCTCCACATGGCAGAGGGACAGAGAACCTTTGTGGGCTCAATGGCACCATTGACCAGGCTCAAACAGCACAGCAGACAGGGGCAACACACTGAAGAATTAATTTTTCCTGTGGTGTTTTGAGAGATAAAGGTTCTGTGCTTGGTGAAAAACAAAGTTATCCCTTGGAAGGACTGCCTGGTTGCACAGCTAAAATTATTCCCTGCTGCCCACCAGCCCAGCAGCCCAGCCACGTCACTGAGCCACCCCCAAATCAATAATGCCTGCAGTTGTCTTGGCAGCTTTGCCAGGCCAGGACGTTTTTGCAAAGCTTCCCAAGATCCCTGATGGGAGGCACTGGAGGGGCCAGGGAAATGCAGCCAGAGCCCATCAGGGCCAAGCTGCCAGGGCAGGGTGACACCTGCAGCAGCCCCAGGGCAAGAAGCCAATCCTTCAACTCCCCCTGCTCCAGCCACTCTCCTCTTTTCCCTGGTTGGAGGAAGCTGATGGTCAGTTGGAACCCTTTGAGGAAGCTGATGGTCAGTTGGAACCCTTCTGCCCCACTTCTCAACCATGACCCAGCCCTGGACTTGCTCAGGCTCTGCAGCCCTGAGCCCAGAGCTGAGCCTGCTCTGCCACAGAGGCAAAGCTCTCACAGCCTCTCCATCCTTCCTGTGCAGCTTTTCTTAGCACTTGCCCACCAAGTCATATGGCAACAGAGCCACTGTGGTGAGTCAGAGCTTCATCTCACAGTGGCTGAGACACTGCAGAGCCCAGCTCATGCAAACAGCTCTGCCTTTCCCCTGAGTGTCACCAGGGCTGTGACACTGGCAGGAGAGAAACTGGCCCAGGCAGCAGGGAGGGTTAATGATGCAGCTGATGAAGTGCCCCTGACACAGTTAATGAAGTGCCCCTGACCAAGGGTCCCACCCACAGGGACTCCAGCCCTGGGCATGTGAACCATCAAGCAACGACCTCTCCACCCCACAGGAAAGGAAGATTTGGGAGACTCCCACCTGTCCCACATGCAAACCCTGCAGGATGCTCTGCACTCACCCAAACAGGACTTTTCAGCAGGAACCACTCCAGAGTGAAGTGCTCTGTCCTGTGCCCAGCACAGTCTGGCCCTGCCCCAGCTCTGCATTAATCAGGTTATTTTAATGAGTGCAGCAGCTCCTGGCTCAGAGCCCACTGTGGGCAGAGTGGCCAGAGGTGATGATGGTGGTGGGGAGGAAGGGCAGCAATGGCAGATGGAGTGGCCAGGGGCTCTGGGCACTGCCTGTGTGTGCAGCCACAGGTGCCTGGCAGCACAGCCTGCCCTGCCTGCAGCCAGGAAACACAACCCAGCAATGATGCAAACCACCCACAGAAAGGCTTCCCATTCCTGGAGAGCCTGAGGAGACAGATGTGTGCAGCTGCAGGGAGGCACCAGCCTCACTCCCAGCAAGGAGCAGAGGGGCTCAGAGAAACACAGACCTGCCAGAGCCCTCCTGGTAACCCTACACAGCCCCAGGATGGCCCTGGGAGATGAGGGGCTCAAAGGCAGGTACCACCACCCTGGCAGGAGCTGCCAGGCTGACCAGCACAACCCCCAGCACTGAGCAAAACCCTCAGTGACCCCTGCCTGGGGCTTCCTGCTGTCTGCCAAACATCCCAGTGCTCCCACAGCCCCTGACACCCCTGCCCACAGCTCCTGGAGGGGCACAGGGCAGCATCCCCCCAGTGCCATCCCTGGTCACAGAGTGTTCCGTGCAGCAAAACAAAATAAAATGGGATTTCTCCACTTCCCCACCCAGCTCCCACGTCTGGCACTTTTCCCTGAGCTTATTTTTGTTCACATCCTGGTGTTGTTTTATGGCAGAAGCCCCCAGCCTGCCCTGACCTGCAGGCACAGTGTGCTGGGCAGGGAGCCAGGTGTCCCAGCAGCCGAGCTCAGGTGGGAGCAGGCAAGGGCTCCCAACAAAATCAAATGTAAATATTCACCACTCCAGCACAGAGAGGGATGCATCCACACAGCAAACACAGGCAACAGCTTAAGTGCCTGGAAAACATCAGGGACATGGAAATGAAATGGAAAATGACGGCCCTGGCTGGCATTTCCACAGGCTGCACGAGAGAACAGTGTGAGGAAGCAGCAGTGACAATCCAGTGTCCCAGCCAGGCTGGGGATTTGGGCACAGTGCTGGCTCAGAGACATGTCAGAGCTGCTGGGCACAGCTGTCCCACCTCAAACCCCAATCCCTGAGCTGTTCCCAAAACAAGGATTTGAGTATCACATTTCCCCTCCACCTGCACACTGCCCCACTGCCCCTGCTCCAGGCAGCTCATGGAAATCCCCAGCCCCACAGCTGGCACTGAGGGCAGGATGGAAATGCCACGTTTCACTCACAGCTCCCTGTGGCCCCAGTCCCCTCACTGGGGAGTGCAGGTCAGTTCCAACCAGCATAACACTGCTCCAAGAATTGCAGCTTCTCCTCCAAGGGCCAGGGGAGGTTCAGGTTGGGCATCAGGAGAAATTTCTTCCTGGAAAGAGTGGTCAGGCAGTGAAAGGAGCTGTTCAGGGAGGTGGTGGAGCCCCCATGCCTGGAGGTGTCCAAGGAAGGACTGGCTGTGGCACTCAGTGCTCTGGGCTGGGTGACCAGATGGTGATGGGTCACAGGCTGGACTTGATAATCTTGGAGGTCATTTCCATCCTCAATCATTGTGTAATTCTGTGATTCTCTGCAAACCCTGGCACGACCCCCAGGAAGGCTGCAGATGACTTTACCCTTGTTACCACAATATTTCATCGACTGGAGCCTGGAATCACATTTCATTAGGACAGAACGCCCTGCCCGAGACAGCTAATCGATTTACAGGACACTAATCCACAAGAAATTTGCTCCTGACCCAGGCAATGCCCATTAGTGGAGCAGAAGGGGGTCTGGCAGGGAGGGCAGAGCAGATTGCCTCAGGCACTGGCCCCACTTCTGGATTAGGTTGTTATTAAATCTAATTAGTTAATAGGTGGGCCACAGGGAGCCTGCTTGATTTCTCAAGGGGCAAGCACCAAACCATTGGGGTGCCCAGAGATCCCCAGGTGGGGAGGGGACAGGAGGTGGCACAGCCCAGCTGGGTCATGGCAGGGCAGTGCCACCCTGTCCCCTCTGTGCCCACCCCAGGGGCAGCAGCTCTGGCCCAGCCAGGCCAGGGAAGGGGGGCAGCTCCCAGCCCCTCCAGAGCAGCTCTGCACAACCTCCTTCCTCCTCCTCCCAAGGAGGAAATCCTCTTGTCACCAGTGCTCCTCCACCTCAGCTGTAAGAACAGGAAAAATCCCACTGTGCTTGCAGGAACATCAGTGGCAAGTGAGTCAATTTTTCCTGCTTCGGCAGGAAAAGAGAAATATAAATTAAATGTGCAGCGGAGATGGGGAGGCACACAGGGTGAGAACAGGGAGGCACAGCCCAGAGCACAGCCCAGAACCAGGCAATTGGCCAGGTGGGAAAAGCCCCCTGAGACTCTCAAGTCCTGCTGTTCCCCTGGCACTGCCAAAGCCAACACTGACCATTGTCCCCATCTGGAAAACCCCTGCAGGGATGGCGACTCCAGCACTGCCCTGGGCAGCTGTGCCAGTGTCTGACCACCCCTTCCAGGAAGAAACCTCTGCTTTAACCTGGGCTTTCCCCCAGGACTGGAGGGAGAGGCAGCCAGGGCTCTGCTCTGCCCTGCCCTGCAGGGGTTGGGGTGTTTTGTGGAGCATTGCCCAGCAGCTCAGCCAGGGCATTGCTCAGGCACACGCTGCTTCAGCAGGAAAAGAACAAAATCCCAGCACAGGCCCCTGGCCCAGGCAGTGTCAGGAAAAGGCACACACCAGCTCTTTTTACAGGTCACTGGGCCCAGAGAACCTTCACACTTGGGACAGGGATGTTTCCCTGTTTTCACAGGACAGGGCTGTTTCCCCTGTTTCCCTGGGACAGGGATGATTTCCCTGTTTCCCATTTTCCTGGGAAAGGGATATTTTCCCTGTTTCCCCCGTTTTGCTGGGACAGGGATGTTTCCCCTGTTTTGCTGGGACAGGGATGTTTTCCCTGTTTTCACAGGACAGGGAAGTTTTCCCTGTTTTCCTGGGACAGGGAATGGAAAATGGGGGAAAGAGGGGACCCATCCCTGTCCAGGAAAACAGGGGACCCATCCCTGTCCAGGGAAAGAGGGGACCCATGGGTGTCCCCGGCAGTGGCAGGCGCTGGTGCTGGGAGGAGGAGGGGATGATTCACAGCAGAAGGAGCTGTGCAGGTCTGTACAGAGCTGCCCCTCCCTCCCCTCCCCTCCCCCTCCCCTCCCTCCCACCCAGCTCGGTCACGCTGCAGAGACTCATCCCAGCACCCCCAGAGCCAGGGATGCAGCAGCCAGCCAGAGAGGGATGGATGCCACAGCCTGTCCCAGCCTGTCCCCCCACTGTCCCTCAGCCTGTCCCAGCCTGTCCCAATGTGTCCCCACTGTCCCTCAGCCTGTCCCAATCTGTCCCTGCACTGTCCCACAGCCTGTCCCAGCCTGTCCCCCCACTGTCCCTCAGCCTGTCCCCTGCTGCAGAAGGGGCCCAGGATGCCCCAAAGCAGCAGCACAGCAGGAGCAGGGTTTGTCCCTCAGACACCACGGGGGGCTGCAGCCCCTGTGTGCTGCACAGGTGTCACACGGGTGTCACACACCCCACAGGTGATGGCACACACCCCAGGTGATGGCACACACACCCCACAGGTGATGTCACACACCCCAGGTGATATCACACACACACCCCAGGTGATGTCACACACCCCAGGTGATATCACACACACCCCACAGGTGATATCACACACACACCCCACAGGTGATGTCACACCCCACAGGTGATGGCACACACCCCACAGGTGATGTCACACACCCCACAGGTGATGTCACACACACACCCCAGGTGATGTCACACACCCCAGGTGATGTCACACACCTCTGGGTCTGGCACATTGCAGAAACAAATGGAGACAGACAATTCCAGCTGTGCCAGCACATCTGCAGCCCCTGACAAACAGCCTCCTGACCCAAATCAGACACACCTGCTCCACGCTGGAAGCAGGAGCAGGACACAGCCTGGCAGTGATTCCTGGTGCTGGAGGGACACAGGGACATCCAGCCTGACCCTTCACACCCCTTCCAGGTGTCCCCTTCCTGCACAGTGTGCACTGCAGGATCCATAGCCCCAGCACCCCGAACATCTGCACTAAAAAACCAAAAATGGCCCCAAAATCCAGCGAGACTCCAGGGATTTCTAAGGAAAAAACTGGGAAAATGAGTGGGCAAAATATCCAGAGGAAATGTGACTTAAAATGGACTAAAACCCCCTAAAATGGCGCAAAAAAATGGTCCAAAAACTCCTGTAATCTGTATGAAACACCTAAACTCTGCCAAAGGATTATTGGGAAAAACATCAGGAAAAATCCAGGGAAAATTCAGCCTAACAAACCAGAAAAATCCCTGAAAATTTGCAATAAGAAATGCAAAAAATCAATAAAAATTAAAATGAAATTGCCCAGAAATAGTCCTAAAATCCACACTGAAACATCCCAAACCAGTCAAAATTCCAGGCATTATGAAAAGCATTGGGAAAAACGCAGCAGGGCGAGTTTCCCTGTGCCACCCAGGCAGAGGCAGGTGGGATAAGTGAGCAGCCCCCTGAGCCAGCCCTGCCAGCACAACCTGCCCTGCAGGGCTCCAGTGCAGACCCACCAGCACAGAGAGCATCTCCCAGGCAGGAATGTGCTCCTGGTGCTGGTTTCCACTGGGGAGGGAGAGGAGGATCAGCCTGTGCTGAGGCTGAAGCACAGTATTATCACCTGTCCTGTCCCCCATTTGAATAAAATCCCAGACAAGTTATTAAAGATGTGGCAGCACAAGCCACACAGGTCATGCAAAGGAGGGGAATCCCTGGTGCCTCTGGCTGTGCTGGTGCAGCTCTGGCTGAGCCACAACCACAACCTCCTGCCCAGCTCAAAGCTCCCTACACCAATCCTACAAAAATGAAGAGGGGAAAAATGCACCCTTGACACAGGAGAGCCACATTACACCTCAGCTGGGTGAACAAAGCAGGAAAAAAACCCAAAGTAAATCATTCTACCAGCCAAAGCCCAAGCCATGTGCTCTCCCTGTGGTTTGTGAGGCAGAGGGAGAGCCCAGGGGGGCAGGCAGGGACCCCCAGACCCCTCTGAGCATGGAAGGAGCTCCCTGGCAAGGGGATGCTGCAGGAATCCCCCCCTGCTGCAAGGCAGCCATTCCCAGGCACTGGGGAGAGCCAGGCTGGGCTGAGCTGCCACAGGTGCCTCACCTGGGCTGCCCCACAGCAGCACAGCCACAGGGGCTGGTGGCACAGCCCCAGCAGAGCCCAGTGCCAGCGGTCACAGCAACCCAGGCAGCTGCTCACTGCTGCCTGGGCAGCCTCCAGAAAGCACAGAGAGCTCCTTTTCCTCCCAAGGAGCCTGGGAGGGCCCTGGGCAGGAGCCCAGGCTGAGCACCCAGCTCTGCACCTGCACAGAGGGGCTGTGCCTGCAGAGGCCAGAGCTGAACCTGAACCTTGATCCTCCCTCCTCTCTGCAAAGGTGCTGAGAAGGTGGGGCTGTGACTGCTTTCTTCAGGGACCAGAGGAGCAAAGAGGATGAAAATAACCTAAGATGGGCTCTGGGTTCCTTCTCCCCAGCACCTGGGGCACAAGGGACCTGTCACCCCAGATGGCACCAGGCTAAAAGCAGCCCCAGACTGGGACCATGCTCCAGCACACCCAAGGGCTTTGTCCCTGCAGGGCACACGAGGGCACCTGGGGGCACAGCACTGTTAGCTATTATTATTATTATCTATTATTATATATTATTATCTATTATTATCTATTATCTATTATTATTATCTATTATTATTGTTATCTATTATTATTATCTATTATCTATTACCCACAGCTGCCCTTTGCCCACCTGGGCTCAGACCCACTGCCAGGGCACCCAGGGAGCTGCACAGGGCCCAGGGGGAGCAGGATGGGACAGGCAGTGACAAAGGGACAATGTGCAAAGGGGCAATCAGCAGCACTGGCCTCTCACGTTTCCTTATCACCTGCCTGAGCCTTGTTTGTGTAAAAAGCAAGTTCAGTAAACACTGGGCAGAGTGTGTTTCACTTTCACTTGCATTCTGCTGCAGATGCAGTGCCAGCCCCGTGTGGGATGGGCACTGCCACCCCACAGCCATGGGCACAGACACCTCCTAAAGGCTGGGGTGGGACAGAACCCCTGTGCCAGCACAGCCCAGGCTGGAACACCACCAGCAGCACCAGGAACTATCCCACACACCACCAGAGCCAGCCTGGCCAAAAAAACAGCTAAAGGAAAAGTGACCCAAAACCCAAACCCAGCCCAGCTGTGCCTTTTGGGGCAGGGGCACCTCTGCCTTTCCCCTGTGCCCTCGTGGGCAGGGGGCTCCCAGGGCCAGCCCAGCCCCAGCCCAGCCCAGCCCCAGCACACAAATTGCAGTTTGTGCCGTGGCAGCAGCCGGGGCGTGGACGGGTTTGGTGGCTTCAAATTAGTGCCTGGGAGTTGGGAGAAGGAAAACAAAGCAGCAGAAACGTGGCAGGGCACCAGGCTGCAGGCAGGGCCTGAGGGGACAACAGCCCCATGGGCACACGGTGCCTGGCAGCACAGGGACCAGGGAGGTGATGGCTGGCAGCCCCTGCACCCCACATGCTCTGCCCTTCCATGTGCTGCCTGTTTCCCAAACAAGCTGTGGGCATCTCCCCGGCCCCAGCTGGGTGCCTGGGCTCCAGCTCCCTCTCCATGGAAGCTGGAGGTGATGCCAGCACAGGGACAAGCCACTGGCTCCCTGCCTGCCCCTGGCACAGGCACAGGGACATGCAAAGGGATGGAATCCTTCAGCATCCTTGGTCCTGACAGCCACCACAGCTCCTGTGCTGGAGAACGAGTTCCACGGCATCCAGGCTTCCAGTTCATTATTTATGTCACACTTGAAGTCTCTGCATCTGCAAAACTTTCTGAATAATTTATGGTTGGTGGATCAGGGAGGAAGAGGGACACGTTTTGCTGAAAACCAGGTCACTGAATACCAGCCAGGCAGCAAAGGGAGACAATGGAAACAGGCACAGAAACTCACTGGGGGAAAAAGATCCAACAGCATTTCTGTACAAACAGACACACACACTCCAGAGATGCCCTCGGCATCTGAGGATATTTAGCAAGATCAGCCCTTCAGCAAATGAGGATAATTTTAAACCTTCTGAATTTATTCTTGGGAAGGAGAAAGCGCTGTGAATCATTCCTATTTCTCTCTGTATCTACACTGAGGGCAGAAAAAGGGCAGAGCAGCCCCTCCACCAAACCCTGGCAGGGATTTTGTTACCTGTCCTTACTCCAGCCTCACCATCCCTGCACGCTGGTGCAGCTGCTCCTGCCCAGCTCTGCAGAGGGCTCTTCCTCCCTCTTCATCTTCCTCCCTCTTCATCCTCCTCCCCTCCACTGCCCAGCCCAAGCAGCCCTTCACCAACACAGAGCTGCATGCTCTCCCCACGCCTGCCTTCATACAAAGAGGATGTGAAACGTTCAGCAGAAGAGGCAAGAGGAAGGAAAAGGAGAGAGGAGATTGCCAAGACCTCACGTAACTCTGCAGGCTGTCACACTGCCCAGACACCCTGGGAACCCCTCAGAGCACAGGCAGCATGTCCTGAGCCCGGGGGCTGCTGTCCCCAGGCCTGCCCAGCTCCACAGCCACTGTCACAGCAGCTGAGGAGCAGCCTGGAGACAGTGGCAGTGAGACAAGGCCACCATGCCCAGCCATGGGGACACAAACCAAAACCACCTGGAAACAACACTTAAAAATAAAATAAAAGCTGGCTAAGAAAAGCAAGCACCTGGTGAGAGCCAGGAATGGCCCCCAGGCACTGTGGGGGCTCACAGAGGGGACACCCCAGCCCCTGCAGCAGTGACACAGGTACAACAACCAGCAACAGGCAGCACAGCAGCTCCTCACCCCTGGAGCACCTCCATCCCTGCTGCTGGACACTGGAATGGTCTGTGAGACATCAGACCTTGGACCTGTCACACACTGAGGGTGACACACGTGGGAAGAGCTGGGCCAGACCCGTGGGAGGCACTGGAGCAGCTGCACAGCCACCAAAGCCACTCCTGGAGCAGGAGAAGGATGCACAGAGGGCTGACACCCCAGCCAGGGAGGGGACAGCCCTTCCCAGCCTCCACGTGCCCCAAACCCTCCTCCAGAGCACCCTGGGGACCATCCCAGTGCCACACGTGCCGGGGAGGTGGCGGCAGGGCAGCAGTGCTGGCCCTGGGCACTGACTGACTCTCAGCAGAATCAGCAGAACCCATCCCTGCAGCCTGGGGACAGCTGAACTCCCCCCAGCCCTGGGCAGGAATTAAGGGCTAATCCAGGAACACATTCAATAGAAGCTACAAAACAATTCAGCCATAAAAACATCCTTATCTCCAGAGGCCGGCGAGCATTCTTCCTGCCCCGAGCAGCACAGCCACAGCCACGGTCAGGGGGGACAGGGGACAGGGGACAGGAGCCCAGGGGCAGCCACGAGCCCAGGGGGGCTCACAGCACCCCCAAAACACCTGCACACACAGCCCAAAATACCTGCACACACAGGCCAAAACACCTGCACACAGCACCCCCAAAACACCTGCACACAGCATCCCCAAAATACCTGCACACAGCACCTCCCAAAACACCTGCACACAGCACCTCCCAAAATACCTGCACACAGCACCTCCCAAAACACCTGCACACAGCATCCCCAAAATACCTGCACACAGCACCTCCCAAAATACCTGCACACAGAACCCCCCAAAATACCTGCACACAGCACCCCCCAAAACACCTGCACACAGCATCCCCAAAACACCTGCACACAGAACCCCCCAAAATACCTGCACAGCGTGCCCAGGGTGACAGCACAGCTGGCCACCTCAGCCAGCACCTGCTAGGAGCTCACTGACTAAGCCCAGAGACACCTCGGACTCACCAGCTCACTCCCAAAAGGGATTTTCTGCCATGAACAACGCTGTAGGATTTGTTCTGGGATAAAATGAATGCTACAGGCAGGGCCAGGCTCTGCTGCCTTCAGCAAAAGCTCCACAGCAGAACACAGCTCAGACCTGCTGAACCATAAACGCTCCCACAGCTGTCGGGTTTGAGATTATTTTAACCCCAAATGCCAAGAGTTGGTACAATGGGAGTCCCTGTGAGCCAGATGTTCCCAGCTGCTGTTCCTCAGCACAGAGGAGCTACAGCCATGGGGCTCGGTGTGAGATCAGAAGGGGAGGGAGCGGGAATCAGCCCTGCTGGGAAAGGACAGGGTCTATTTCCTTCTGGGAAACAGACAGGGAAACAGACCTGCCGTACACCCTGGGGTGACCTCGCTGTCACACAGACCCCACAGTGACCTGGCCAGGCTGGCTCACGGCAGGTGATGCTGCAGGGGCTCCATGGCACCTGTGATGGTGACGTGCCCCTGTCACCCCATGGCACAGACGGGTGACCACCCGTGCTGGGCACACACACACCCCCAGATGGGGAAGCACCCGGTGATTTGGGCCAAAAAACTTAAAAACAGAAAAAACCCAAATGACCCTGTGAGGGAACAGCAGAAATAGAGCCACAGGGTGGGGAGCAGCCCAGCCAGCACAGCACCACGAGGGCACAGCCATGCACAGGTGTCCCCAGCCTGGCCGTGGGGACAGAGCCAGCCCAGCCTGGCCATCAGGGAGGGCCGGGCACTGCCAGCCACAGGTGAGGCTGTCCCCAGCCGGGAGCCACAGCCTGCATCGCTGCATCCTCCTCCCACCCAGACCCCTCCTCACAGGCTGGCAGCTTTGCAAGCAGCTCCATGGAGACAGAGACGACAGAGACGACAGAGAGGACAGAGAGGACAGAGAGGACAGAGAGGACAGAGAGGACAGCCCTGGAGGGACCAGCCCGGGCAGAGCCACACCGGGGGCTCCGGGCATCCCCCACCCTGAGCACAGAGGGGACAGAGGACAGCCGGAGGCGGGCTGGGGGAAAAGGCACCAACCCATCACCCCAGAAAACCGCTCCCAAAGGATGCGACCCCCGAGGGCCACGGACTGGACCTGGTGCACCAGAAACGGAACCACACACATCCCAATGGACCACGCATGGACCCGGACCGGACCCCTGCACATCCCCAGGGATCCACGCCCATGGACCACACATGTTCAGGCGGACTGGGGCAAGGCCCGCGCTGTGCTGATGGTGCAGACCCAGGGGCACACACGTCCCCACGGACCATGGCCAGGCACATCCTGCTGGACCAGCACCAGCACCGGGCATGGCCCAGGCACGGCACGGCACGGCACGGCACGGCACGGCACGGCAGCACAGCACGGCACGCAGCGGGCTGGGCGCAGGTGGTCCCGGCTGGAGGAGCCGCGGCTGCGGGGGCAGCGCGGGGCGGGCACGGACGGGGGTCGGGGGTCCCGCAGGGCCGCCCCCAGCCCCGCACTTACTCTTGAGGGCGGCGACGAGCGACTTCCCGTCCTTGATGAGCTCCTTGATGAACTTGTTGGTCTTGTCCAGCTCGGCCTCGTGGGAGCGCAGCCTCTCCCGGAACTGCGGACTGTCCAGGCAGCACTCGCTGAACTCCAGCGCCGGCAGCCCCATGCTGCCCGGCACGGCGGGGCAAAGCGCGCAAGAATCCGGAGCGAACGCAAAGCGGAAGGGCTTTTAGGGCGAGGCGGTGCGCAGCCGCCGGTGCGGGCGGGCGGCGGGAGGCCGGCAGCGGCGGCCGCGGCCCGGCCTTGCCCCGGTTCTGCCCCCGGCTCTGCCCCTGCCCCGCTCCCGCCACCCTGCCCGGCCCCGCCGCAGTGAAACCCGCGCCCGGCCCGCGGGAGCGCCGCCCGGCCCGCCCCGCCCCGCGCCCGGCCGGGTGGCGGCTCGCACGTCCGTGCTGCCATCGCACATCTGTGCGGGAGATTATTGCCCGGGCTTAGCGGTGTGATCTGAGAGAATAAAGCCGTAATCTCCTGGAGGGGCTGGATGCGGAGCGGCGGCGGGAGAAGCCGGCAGCAGCGCGGGGCTGTGCGGCCCTGTCCCCGCGCCGTGTCCCCTAAAGAGCATCGTCCCACGGACGGTGTCACCCGTGTCACCACTTCCCTGCAGGGATGATGGATGCCCGCACTTCTTCCCCCGCACACGCTGCCCCGCTGCCTCCTCCCCTTCAGGAGCACGCCAGGAATTTGGCCGGGGCGCAGCAGCCGGCTCGTCACCTCCTTCCCTCCATCTGCGGCCGCAGCAGCCAGCGGCTCCCGGCGGGTCCCCTGGCTGCCACCGCCTGCGCGGTGACAACTCATCCCCAGGAGAGCGGGACACAGCGCCGGGAGCTGAGCTCACCCAGCCCGCCTCAAACACCGGCCCCGAGCGGAGCCCGAGCCGGGACACGCACGGACCGGACCGGGACCGGGACCGGGACCGGAGCGGGCGGGAGCGGGACCTGTCCCCGCAGCCTGGGACAAAGAGCCGCACTCGCGGATAATCCCCGCGCTGGAATTCGCCGCTTCCCCCCGCTCCGCCGAGCATTCCTGGCAGCTCAGCCGTGAAACGCCAGCGCTGCCAGCCTCGGCACCACGTCCTGCCCGGGCTGGGCTGGCCGGACCGGCTCCAGCACACCCCTGTTCCAAAATTCATCCAACTGCGTTTTCCAGCGGGAACGGGAACCTGACACCAGCTCAACCTTTTGTCTCTGGTTTTTTGTTTTTTTTTTTTTAATCCTCCAAAGCACGATTCTCTCCATCCTCACGCCACAGCCTAATTCAGGCTGAGTCACCGCCTTCAAATATGGTTTGTGAGCCACATTTTTTGGATGAGGCCTCCTAATTATAAAAAAAAGGATGTAATACTAATTACATGCTTATCTAGTAGGCAGGATATAAAGTTTAATGAGCTGTCAGTTACACCATATGCACGCAGCCCCATAAAAGCACGAGATGTTATTATTTGGATTATGCTCCCTAATTCTACCCTGCACAAAGCCACAGGAGCACTATTTTGGTTTTACCCTTCTCCATCACCATTGTTCGTATTTAAAAGTGTTCCAGCACTTAGTGCTAATAGAGAAGAACCTGTAACTAGATTTATAGGACACTGCCTTAGAGGATGTGAGTATCTGGGGCTCGAAATTGAATTTTTTTGAGCACTTTTCCAGAATCACAGAAAATGATGATGCTCAGACTGTCATTTTCTGATGAGGATAGAATCGAGGCCATACAAAGCTCTGCCACACATGAAACACCACACATACCACTGGAAGTGAGGCCTCAGGCAGGCACTGAGGAATCTTCTCCCTTTTTTCTGGCTTCATTCATCAGGACCCACTCGTGTTTGAGTTCCAAATGTGGGAGCAGAGCAGAGCAGCAGGGAGGAACAGCCATGGACATCTTCCAGCCTCATTTACCTAGGATTGTCTAAAAAGAATATCACAGAATGTCCTGAGTTGGGAGAAACCAACACTGATCATTGAGCCCAGCTCATGGCCCTGCCCAGGACACCCCAAGAATCCCACCACATTCCTGAGAACATTTATCACTGAAAGGAAAAATAAACAAACAGACTTCCACATCCTCCTGCCCGTGGCTAACAACAGCTTGCATCCCTCTGTAATTCCTGCCATATTTGCCTGCTTTGATTTATTGTTTTAAGCAGCTGAGTTGTCTCACCCCAAGTGAGCCAGGTCAGCTGGACACTGTGCAGGGATCCAGCAGCACTGGGCAGAACCTTGGCCACTGAGAGCTCATCCCACTGGCCACAGGAGTCCTCCCCCAGGAGCCTCTGCAGGGCTGTGCTCACACATCCTTCCCACAGAGGAAAGCTGTGGCTGCCCTAATCCCACACTCCCACCCCTTGACCACACATTAGCACATTCTCCCTCACTCACCAACCCACATCCCACAGCTCCCTCGCTCAGGGAACATCTGCAGAAAACTACTCCAGCATTAAAATAAAAATTTAAAAGAGCAGTTTCTACCTAGATGAGGTGACTCTGGATCAAATAACTGCTGGGTGCAGGAGTGGGGGCTGCCACAGCCAAGCAGAAAGAAGAGGGAGACTGCCAGAGGGCAGGGCTGGATGGGATATTGGGAAGAATTGTTCCTTGGGAGGGTGGGCAGGGCTGGCACAGGGTGCCCAGAGCAGCTGTGGCTGCCCCTGGATCCCTGGCAGTGCCCAAAGTCAGATTGGACAGGGCTTGGAGCAGCCTGAGGCACTGGAAGGTGTCCCTGCCATGGCAGGGCTGAGAACTGGGTGATCTTTGAGCCATTTCCAGCACAAACCAGTCTGGGATTCTGTGACTGCACCAGCACCAGCCCAGATCAGCCCCAGCCCTCGCTGGCCACCAGCGTTATCTCTGGGTGGGTCGCACAACCAGCTGGATGAAACCGGTTTGTTTGAAAAACAGCAATTCTTTCCAGAGCGAGCTTCCATCTGGATCAGCTCCCTGCTCTGAGCACAGCATCTTCCCACCTCCACACTGCTGCCCATCCTCTCTGCGCCTGTCCCTGGGTGCCTGTGACACATCCAGTGCTAACAGGAGCCCCTTCTCCCCCGGGAGAGCTCCCTGCCATTGGAAAATGGGAAAAGCTGCAGTGACAGCGGGGGCGGGAGCTGAGGAGCCAGCCCCGGCCCCACTCGGCAGCTCTGGGCATCTCCCAGCTCTGCCTGAGCAGCTGCAGAGGCTGGCTCTGAGCCCCGCACCCTCCCAGGGACCCCCAGCCTCCCTGGGGACCCCAACCCCTCATCCCATCCCTGCCCTGCCTCGGGGATCTTGGAGCCTCCCTGCCCCAGCAGCATTCCCAGCACTGTGAAAAGCAGAGATGTGGAACAGAGGGAGGGATGGTGGAAAACCACCCACTGCTCCAGCTCTGACAGCACCAGAGGCTTGGGCACTAATGCATCTCTTTACAGCCCAGGAGACAGCAGCAGGCATCCCGACTGCCAGAATGCAGGAGCTGCGCCAGAGGTTTCTTGGAGCTGCCCTCAGGCAGCAGTGATCAAGGTCGGGTTATTGTGTGGCTGTGTATCACACTCACATCTGCCTTGCTCCCAGGACTCTTTTTATGGGGCTAGACACAGAGGAGGCATTGTATATGGCAAAAGTAAAACAACCCTGCTCCAGATAATACATTAGACCATCATGATGAATCCCCTGTTGTAAACCAAAGGGCATGTTGTACCGACAGCCCTCCAAGAGTTCTGATCCTCGATCTGGCTGTGAATACAACTCTAGGGCAGACACCAAGGCTTTCCCCTTCTCCCATGCTATTCTGGAGTTGTGCTTTGGCTATATTCCTGTTTGACACTTCTCCATGTGACTGCAGCAAGCCTCAGTGACACCTTCAGCGTGACAGTGCTCCCTCCACCGAGTGCTCACGAGCCTCCCACAGAACATGACTTCAGATATTTATATTTTAGAGTGGAACAGTACTTTCCCTCACTGCGTTGCACCTCTCACAGTCACACATGAATTTCCACCTACTCAATTCCTTTTTTCTCTTCTGCAGCTCACTCTTCTCCCTGCAGTCACTCCTCCTGGCCCTCAGGCAGATTTGCAGGGGTGGACGAGACGAGACATGAACAGCAGTGACACAGCTGAGCCTCTGCAGGGGGACAGATCCCCCCAAAATGAAAAGCAAACCAGCCTGGGGTCTCTGCTCCCAAACCCTCTTCAGCTCCCAGCTTACACTCGTTAACTTCCTATGATTTTTTTGCAGTATTCATCATTAGCTGTGCTGCCAAGTCTGCCCGGATTTGGAACTGGTTTCCTGTTGAACGGAAATATCGGTGCCATCTCCTGTTAGTCAGCCTGTGGTGCCACAGCCATCCCCACACCAGCTCCTTCCAGGTCCCTGAGCACGAGCTGATGCCTTGGGCCATGAGTTCCTCTCCCTGCACAGAGCACTCTGCTCTAACCGTGCCTGACGAGCCTCTCCTCTGTTTTTAATTGGCTTCACCTCCTGCTCGTGCTGTGCCAGGCTCCCAGCTGCCGGGGCGTGCCCAGGTCCTGGCAGTGCCTCTCAGCCCTGGCAGCGCCCAGCAGGGCAGCAGCGCCCAGGACACAGCCCCAGGCCATGCACACAGGGAGCTGTCCCCAGAGCAGGACACCTCCCATCCCTCCCCTCTCATCTGCCTGGCAGGTGCCAGAGCAGATAGAGCAGGGAGCACAGGGACACTCCTCAGGCTCCTGGTGCTTGTGCTTTCAGCCAGTGGGAGGGTTTGTTCCCTTTGATTCCTTGTTAAAAATAGAAGAAAACTTCTCAGTACCCTCCAGCTGAGGCACTGGGCAGCTGTGTGTGCCCCTGACCCTCGAGCTGCCCTCAGCCTTGCTGCTCCTGTCACACTGCATGGTGGCACTTTGCCCAACTCTGTCCATTTTTGGCACAATTCCCCAGAGTGCTGCTTGTCACCCCTTCCCCAATTTCAGAGGCAGCTTACTTACATCTTTACTGCTTCATTAAGATTTAAACTCTGCTCCAGCACCTGTCCAGCTGCAAACCTCCTCCTCCCTATCCAAATGTGAGCCCAGCCCTGCCTGCTGGGACCCCAAACCAGGATCCTCCTCAGAGCACAGGGGTGCTCACAACCCCCTGTGGCTTTTCCCAGCCTGATGCCAAGCCTGACTTTTGTTTCAGGATGATCCTCAGGGTGCTGGAGCCTGGCTTCTGCTCTCAATGTCTGCTTTGTGTCCCCAGATTTCAGTGGTGGTATTGATGACCAGTGATCAAAGGCACCCTGAGAGCCTTATGCTGAAGCAGCTTTTAGAATTGCCGTGCTGGGGTCTGTGCTCACCCTGTTCTGGCCAGGAATGGGACAGAGAATAAGTCACAAATCAGAAACATTATTTTAAAGAGTAGTGCCTCAGTGGGGGATTGCAGAGGCTGGGTTTCCTGGCAGCACAAATCCCCGTTTGACTGGAGCCACAATGACCCCTCTCTGTGTCCCTTGGGAGCAGCAGTCCCACTGTAAATGTTACCAGGGCTGTGCACACATGTGGGACAGAACAAAGCTCTGCATTCTCGCTGCTGGGGCAGCAGCAGCCAGGCTGTGGCACACAGCAGGAGGGCAGTGGCTGCAGGGTCACAGCTCCTGGAGATGTGACAGCTCTGCAGCACAGACAGGAGGGTGGGACGTGGCTGGGGCAGGGGGCTGGGCTGGCTGGAGGCATTGAGCACATGGAACATGGTGCAGGAAAAACACACAAAGGAGCTTCATGGAACAGCAGGGGTTGGAAGGGACCTTCCACATCAGCCAGTTCCAGCCACGGGCAGGGACAGTGTCAAGGACCAGGCTGCTGTCCTTGAACACTTCCAGGGGTGGGGCAGCCACGACTCCACTGTTTTCACACGTGTGTTTGTGTATTTATTCACCTTCCAGGCAAAGCCAGGGCCAGTGCTGCTGAAGATGACTGTCCCCTTGCTTGTGGTCCAGGTTACATCTCATCCTGAGGGAGGGGGGGCTTCCAGCACCATCATCCCCTTCATCCCTGATCCTGTCCAAAACCTTCACTGTCCTTTTCCATCCAGGCATCACTGGCACAAGGATTCTGCAGAGCAGGGTGGGGGATATTCAGCAATGAGGGGAAGAAGGGAATCTGTAACTGCCAGAGAAATGGCAAAGGAAACATCCCCACAGGCTCCCATCAGGAAAGTCCTTACTGGCAGAAAACCAGAAGTGATACTTAAATAAGAGTTTCAAGCTTAGGAATTTTGGGTGAATTCCTTAAGGGGGAAGTGGACACACAACAGACAACAGGGAAAACCCAAAACACATCACTGTGATGGAAATGTTTTTGAAAAAAGAGCTGGACATAGATGTTCTCTAAATTCCCTGGGAGGAAAAGAAAAGGTCTGACAGGTGCATTTTGGGCAGTGACAAGGCATCGAGCAGCTGGCCAAGCTACAGTTAAACACACAAAATCAGAAACAAGCTTTCAATTAAATGGAAAAGTGAAATTAGTCACGCCCCTGGGAGTCACTGCAGCGCAGGAAGCTGAAATGGAAAAGTGAAGGAGCCAAGAGCTATGAAATTGTCACTGATAGCCATGGAAGAAGTATTTAAATAACAGGGTCAATTATAAAGATGACACAGTTTCATTGTCAGGAAAGGTTAAACAGTCTGCCTATTCTTACTCTCCTTTTTGGGAGAAATACAAAATGCCCTCAAAGGCCCAGCCAAGCAGCTTCCACTCATTTCCCTCCAAACAAAAAAAAAAAAAAATCAGACTCACTCTGTGTTCTACAGGGGAGCTCTGGTCTTGTAATCTCTGTGGATAAACACTGCCCAGGTGTGATGTGGGGTTTTGGGGAGGAGGGGGGCACAGGCAGAGGAGCAGGACCCCAAGGAGCTGGGGGTGCCTCATCCTGTTCCAGGAAACTCAGCTGTGCCCCTGGAGATGGAGCAGCAGCAGGCAGGGCTGTGACCTGCACCCAGCCCAAAGCCAGGAGAGGTTTGGCCACCAGCTGCATCAGACACTCACATCTCCCATCCTTTGGGCACACAGGAGCTGCAGGTGAGTCCCAGTGCCTCCAGGGAGGATTCCAGCAGGCACCAGTGCTCCCAGACTCAGGGACCAGCACAGCTCCCCCAAAAGCTGGAGATGGCCAGAGCAGAGGCATTTATAGCCCACTCCAGGCTGGATGCCATCAGCCCTGCCAGCCTGCAGCTGCTCCCTCTCCAGCAGCACCTGTGAGAGGGAGGGAGCCCTTCCCTCCCAGAGAGCCCAGAGACACAAAAGGGATCCAGGAACAGACACAAAAAAAAATCCAGGAACATCTCATTCCAACCCCCACCACGAGCAGGGACCCTCCCACTGTCCCAGGCTGCTCCAAGTCCCATCCAACCTGGCCTTGGGCACTGCCAGGGATCCAGGGGCAGCCACAGCTGCCTCAGCACCTGCAGCAGGAAAAGTTTCAAGGCCAGCCCATCCCTAGGGAGGCAGGATCCCTGCCAGGGCAGATGGGAGCTGCTTCACCCTCTGGAGGGGTGTGAAGCAGTCTGAAACCTCCAAGCACTTCAGTGGGGTTATATTATCACAAGACAATTCCAAGGAGAGGAATGTTTTCCCAAAATTTGTATAACCACTGGAAAAATGTCACAAACCACTGTGAAATTGAGCTGAAGCTGTGTTTCCAGGAATTAGAACCAGAAGTTCCCAAACCAAACTCTAGTTTCCTTTTTGGAGGGGCTCCAGAGATGTCTGCTGTGCATTAGCCCTGTACAAGGGCTGCAAGCTCTGCTCTCCCTGTGTAAATAGGAATTTCCTCCTGGTGCTGCTCAGCACTCCCAGCCCTCAGTGCTCCCTCTTTTTCTCTCTCTGCTCCTGGAATCTGGATGGAGATTTTCCTTCCCCCAGCACTCAGAGCCCAGCCCTGCACACGGGCCACTTTACAGCAACTCCCTGCTGCTGGCTTGGGTGCAAATCCTTTTAATTTTCATAATCAGGCAAGGCCACTGCCTTTCCTGCATAAAAATATCTTCAAACAGCTTCTCGAAATTCCTGTGGAAATCCCCAGAACTATCCCAGCCGTGCCCGGAAGCCCAGACAAAGGGTTTGTTCCTGGGGCTGGGGCTCAGGAGCCAGTCCTGGTTCCCTTGCCTGGCCCTGCAGCCCCTGGTGTCACCATGTCACCCCCTGGTGTCACCATGTCATCCCCCTGGTGTCACCATGTCACCCCCCTGGTGTCACCATGTCACCCCCCGGTGCCACCACACTCTGTGCCCATGTGTCTCTGCTGTCCTTGGCCCTGCACACCTTTTTTTGTCCCCTGCTCTGAGCTCTCAGAGGAATGGTGGCACAGCAAGAGGGAGACCGTGAGGGTCCCCAGGGGCTGGGTGCAGTGGGGACATCCCTGGAAGGGACATCCCTGGAGGGCTGAGCCAGCCCTGGAGGAGCTGGAGGGGCAGGAGCAGAGGCTGCAGCCCGGCTGATTTACGGGAAAAGGCAGGAAAAACCAGAAAACACGTTTGTGGCTTTTTGAGTTAATGATTATGAGAAGAAAAAGGAGGAGCTGTGCCAGCTCCTGCAGGGAGCTGTGCCAGCCTGTCCGTGTGTCCCTATTCCAGTCTGTCCGTGTGTCCCTGTGCCAGCCTGTCCGTGTGTCCCTGTGCCTGTCCATGTGTCCCTGTGCCAGCCTGTCTGTGTGTCCCTGTGCCAGCCTGTCCATGTGTCCCTGTGCCACCCTGTCCGTGTGTCCCTGTACCAGTCTGTCCATGTGTCCCTGTGCCAGCCTGTCCGTGTGTCCCTGTGCCAGTCTGTCCATGTGTCCCTGTGCCAGCCTGTCCGTGTGTCCCTATTCCAGTCTGTCCGTGTGTCCCTGTGCCAGCCTGTCCGTGTGTCCCTGTGCCAGCCTGTCCGTGTGTCCCTGTACCAATCTGTCCGTGTGTCCCTGTGCCAGTCTGTCCATGTGTCCCTATACCAGCCTGTCCGTGTGTCCCTGTGCCAGCCTGTCCGTGTGTCCCATCCCCTCCCAGCCCTCTCCTGTCCAAGCCAACCTCTCATTTGTCCCTTTCCCTACAAATCTCCCCCAAATCCAGTCCCAGTTTCCAGTCCCAGGTCTGGTCTCGTTCCTCTCCTGTCCCTGTCCCTGTCCCTTTGCTGTCCCCATCCCTTGGCAGATGCAGGAGGGCCGAGGGCTGAGCTCATCTTATGCCTGTTTATATTCATGTGGCTTCTGAGATTTGGTTTGGAACTATAAAAATATGTTATTTACTGTACAATTAAATATTTGTTTTCTCGGGATGTGGACTTGGGTGAACTGTAGTTCCTACTCCCCTTCAAGCATGATTTACACTCATTGCCTTCCTTTTGTACCTTTAATTCCCTCACTCCTTGTGCCTTTAGCAGCTGCAGGGAGGTTTTTTACATTAAACAAAACAAAATTTAATTTAATTTAATTTACATTAAATTAAACAAAAAAAAGTTAAAAGAACAGCCTGAAAATTTTTAAAAATACTTTTAAATTTGCTTCATATCTCACTTACTTTTTCTGTAGGAAGTATAGTGGCAAATCAAATGAAGAATATTTTTTAATTACTCAGGAGAACTTCCCCTGCATATCCATCAGCCTGGGCACCCAATTAGCGTGTCTATAATGGTGGTGGCAGTGCTGTGACAAACTGGAGCAGGCTGTCCCAGCTGTGCCTGCAGTTATCTGCCTCACAGCCCTTGCCAGGGTGTGTGTTGTGGGCAGGGCTGGCCCTGCCGTGTCCCCAGCAGGGTGGGGACATCCCCTGTGCCACGGGGATGGCACCAGCTCAGAGTTTCTGTCAGGCTGCCCACGTTTGATCCCCGGGGGGATTTTTGTGACTGTCCTGTGCAGGGCCAGGAGCTGGGCTCCTTGTGGGTCCCTTGCAGCTCAGGCTCTGATTAGGTGACTCCTAATTTTTCTGCTTTTTGGGCACACATCTCTTAAACCCAGCTCAGTGTGGATACCCAAATGATTGCCCTCGCTTTTTTTCTGAAAGCAGGAGAGTTTCCCATTCATTTGGCACTTCCCAGTCGGACTCTGACCTCTCCCTCTCCCTCTCCCAGCCAGACCCCAGCAGGGCCAGCACCCCCTGCCCTGCACAGCCCCACACTCAGGCCAGCACAAGGCCAAGCTGCAATTTTCCGGGTTAATTGCCAGGATGCCAGTGCAGGGGAGAGACAGAGATTCCTTTGTGCCGGCTCCAAGTGCCTCTGTTCCAGGAGAATGGGCTCAAAACCGACCTTGCTTTGTGTGCCCAGCCCTGGCTTGACACTCTTTGCACAACTAGCTGGGCTGACAAAGACAAAATCAGGAATTCTTGGAGATTTTGGGCAGTGAGATATCTCCTGGAGCAGCCCTCAGACACAGTAGCCCCAGTTGTGTTCTCCTCACGGGTTCAGGTCAGAAAACCCAGTGCTGCAATGAGCAGAGCTGACATTCCTGAGTGAGCCAGCACGGGGGTCCTGGGGGTCCCTCCCTCGCCCAGAGAGGGAGCAGAAACCTCCTGAGGCAAAGAAAGGCCCAGCAGTGGCACAGGGAGAACTGGGATCCTCCATCCTGCAGCACCAACCTGCAGTCCTGCCAGCAGGGCCAGAGCACAGCCTCAGCCTGGTGCCAAAACGAGGAGAGGAAAGTCTGGGTCTCTTGTCAAGTACATGGGAAATAAAATGACAGGCAGAGAGTGTCCAGCCCAGCCCAGGGAGCAGCTGGGACAGCTCTGAGGGGATGTTCATAGACAGGACTTTGCCACCTTCCCTTCAGAGCCACCCCTGCTGATGACAGACACTGCTCAGAGCCTTTTCCTCCCAAGTGGGAAGAAAGCTGCCTTGGCTTGGCTGCTGGGGAAACTACAAAAGCTGTGGAAAGCACACAACAATCAGAGGAAAGAGGAAAGTGATGCTGATGAGCAGGGACTGGGTCCAGGGCTCACCTTGGTGGGAGCTGGGAACAGCAGCTCTGGCAGAGGAGCAGCAATGCAGAACATCCTGGCCCAGGAATTCCCTGGCTGGCAGCAGCTCCCAAGGGCAGAAAGGTTAAAAGCAGCCAGGGCTGGATAACCTGAGCCTGAGGAGCCTCCTGGGCTCTCTGTGTTTAGATATTTACATCTGTATATATTTTTATATATTTGTATTTATATGTAAGTGGCACTGGGTGCCCAGAGCAGCTGTGGCTGCCCCTGGATCCCTGGCAGTGCCCAAGGCCAGGCTGGACAGGGCTTGGAGCAGCCTGGGGCACTGGGAGTTGTCCCTGCCCGTGGCAGGGGCTGGGACAAGATGGGCTTTAAGGTTTCCTCCAATCCAAACCATTCCATGAGTCTGTGGTTCTGTGATTGATAAGTTTTGGAAGACTGTGATGAGGGAACAGCAAACAAGCTGGGGGGATCTCAGCAGCTCTTGGGAAAGCTGTGTGGATTGGTGCTGGCCATGATGGAGCAGGAACTGCAGGAAAGAAACATCATTGGGAGCAGGGGAGGAGGACAAATGGATTCTGTCAAGCTGACTTGATCTATTTTTAGATAAAACTGTAATTAAGTCAGTACTTGATAACAGCAGGACTTTTTAAGGTAATGGGGCTTCTGTTACATATCTAAATGCAAGATGGCACGTATTAAATGAATCAGGAGATGTCTGTTTTCCCTGGAATGTAATTACAGAAGGGGCCTCCTGTGGTCAGGGTATCCAGGAGAGCCTTTGGGAGGCAGCTCCCGGCTCTGAGCTAATGCCCAGCCCAGCAAACAGGGCATTTGTCCAAATACAAAGGCTGGGAGTCATTCCTCAGGAGGAGCTGCTCCCTCCTGGGAAACAGGGACTGGGAAACACCAAAGGGATCCTGGAGAAGGAGCCAGGACTGGGAGCCACGGCAAGACAAACAGAATCGCTGTCCTGTGTGTGCCTGGGCAGTGGCAGCTTCTGGCAGAGGTCAGGGAGGGCAGGAGGGTTTCATGAGGCCCAGGCTCCTGCCTGGCTCCCAGGAACAGAGCCCACACCTGGGCCAGCTGCAGCGGCTTTTGGGAGCCCCCAGAGGTACCCTGGGCGGCCAGATGTTCACTGGGTGTGACACAGGGACAGCTGTGCTCGCTGCCACGGGGCCAGAGCAGCCAGCCCTGCTGCTCCCCAGATGTGCTCCAGCTGTGGATGCTGCACCCTCACCTGCACGGGGCTCAGGTGCCCCATGGCTGCCAGATGTGCTGCAGCCCCGGCTCCAGCTGTGCCCCCTGGCAGGGCCATCGCCCCCCTTTGCCCTGTGCCCCGGCTGTGCCCGCTCCATCCAGCTGCTCCCGCCCCATCCAGCTGTGCCCAGCTGCGCCTGCTGCGGTTCCGCGCTGCCCTCTGGCGGCCCCGGAGCCTCCCTGCGCCTCCCTCTCCTGCGGGGTTTTCCCAGCTCCGTCATTTTATTCACCTTTCCCTTCATTAAAACCTCTGCTACCTTTATAAAGTGACTTTTCCCTCCCTCTTCCCTCTCCAAGGATTGTTGAAGGGAAAATTGGCTTCTGGGAGTTTCTGGTTACCAAAATTCACCTCGTTGTGATGAACATAATTTGGAGAGGCTGCACGAGGAAAGCTTTGGCCCTGGTGAGAGTCCCCCCAAAAAGAGAGCACTCAGTAAGTGCCAGAGATCAATTCCTTATTTCACATAAAACTCGTCAATGGGAAGCAGGAACAAGAAAATAATTAAATAAGTCTTTAGTAAAAATTACACAATTTAATGGTTTTACATATTTAATCTACATGTAATAATGCATGTGGCACCGAGATGTCCCCAAGGATGTTCTCGGGGAGAACCCCGGAGCAGGTGTGGGCAGGGTGGACAGAGCTCCCCTGCTCCCTGTTCCTCTCCTGTCCCTCTCCTGTCCCCTCCTGTCCCTTCCCCTCTCCCCTCCTGTCGCTCTCCTGTCCCCTCCTGTCCCTTCCCCTGTCCCCTCCTGTCCCTCTCCTGTCCCCTCCTGTCGCTCTCCTGTCCCCTCCTGTCCCTCTCCTGTCCCTTCCCCTGTCCCCTCCTGTCCCTTCCCCTGTCCCCTCCTGTCCCCTCCTGTCGCTCTCCTCCCGGCCCTGCTGCCATCAGGGGCTTGGTGGCAGCGCTGTGGCTCATTCCAAGGCTGCTTCACTCTCCGAATATATTTTTAATGTATTTATCTCCCTCCAGCTTCCTGCCAGGCTGGGCTGGGGGAAACGGGCACGGAGAGGAGGATGGTGCCAGGACACTGAGAGCGGTGCCGGGACACTGCGGCTCCGCAGTGCCAGCCCTGGGGACACGGGCATGGAGGGGCGGCTGTGGGATGGAGGGGGACCGAGGGACGGAAAGGGTGACGGAGGGATGGAGGGGTGACCGTGGCATGGAGGGGGGACAGAGGCATGGAGGGGTGACCCGGCCCGCTGCCGGTTTCCATCAGCCTCCGCAGCAGGGCAGGGAGAGGCTGGCAGCGGGCAGAGGGGGACATGGGGCAGGGTTTGTCCCCATCCCGCGGCCGGGCGGGCAGAGATCCTGGGAGGGCCTCCGGGAAAGGGGGAGGCTGGATTCAATCCCTGTCTTTCACCTGGGCTGGAGTCCAGCCCCAAAATAGCCGTCCAAAAACAAGATCACATGGGAAGGAAAAAATAGCAAGGCGAAGGATTATCCATCCATATTTCCTTGTCCTATGTGGGTGCAGAGCCGCGGCCGGCACTGGCCCTGGCCCTGGCACTGGCCCCGGCACTGGCCCCGGCACTAGCACACTGGCCCTGGCCCTGCCAGCCACGGCGCCGCTCCTGCCCCGGCACATCCCCGGTGCCCGCGCCCGGCTGCGGGACCCCGCCTGGCCCTGGTGCGGCCCCGGGAGGTGGAGCGAGGGCAGGGTGACCCCAGCACGTCCCTGCCCAGCCCTGCGCACCCGGACCCTGCTCAGGTGAGTGTCCCGGCCGCTTTGCAGTCCTGTCCCGCGGGGTTTGCAGCGCGTTCCTGCTCCTGGCCACATGTGCCGTGTGAGGAACAGCTGCGTTTTCCCTGTGCTGCGCCCGCTCCGGGCCAGGGAGCGGCCAGGAGGGACATCTCCGCCCCGGTGCTGTCCCCAGCTCGTTCCGGGCTGAGCGGTGCCCGGAATATCACTTCAGGAGGGATAAACCCAAACCCAGGACTGGCGGAACCCGCGGGTCTCACTCCAAACGTGCGGGAGGTTTTGCTTGAGCGGTCTCTGCTGTGCTTTGGGGGGATGAGGAGCAGCCAGGGCAGCGGGGCTGGGGCTCAGTGCCCCCCCAGGCACCGCCTGTGTGCGTGGGGCCGGGCTGGGGAGCCCCTGCGGCTTCCTCGGGGCTCCTGGTTCATTGTTCACTGCGCTTGCCAATAGCCCGGGAGGGGTGTGGCACCCATGGGACCGAGCCCAGGGGCTGGTGGGCGCCCCGGGCAGTGAGGAGAGCAGTTCCTTACCGCAGGCAGGGCAGGAGAGGAGCGGGGGCAGCAGCCAGGCTTCAAATCCATCCCGAGAGCATGAGAAACACCACGGGCACCTGCTGCAGGTGCTGCTCCTGCAGTGTCCCCATCCCTGCACTGACTCCATCCCTGCAGTGATCCCCATTTCTGCAGTGTCCCCATCCCTGCAGTGTCCCCATCCCTGCAGTGTCCCCATCCGGAGCAGGGCCCGGGGCCGCTGCAGCTCTGCCGGTGTCTGGGTTTTGGCCGAGCCTCCTCTCCCTCGCGCCCGGCGCAGATCCCGCTGCCCAAGTCCATGTTCGCTCTGTGTCTGCGTCGCTCTGGCTCTTGGCTCCATCCCGGGGCCATCAGCCTTAGGGACAGGCAAGGAGGACACAAATTTGGCAGGACACCGCCGGCAAAGCACCGCACCGGGGCTGCTGAGCGCCAACCACAGCCGGGGGGCGAGGGCGGCCGGGCAGGTGGCGAGGGCTGGGCTCAGGGAGGGGCAGCTCCCAAACAAGGGGGATGTTCCCGTGAGTGAGAAAAAGGGAGAAGTATTTCCTAATCTTCTTCACGTCCTCACAACCCCCATGCCTTTCGTCCAGGAGAGCCTGAGGCAAAGCCAGTCCCGCTCCTCTGTTAGATTCAGGAATGTTTGGCTATATCTATTTTTTATTTTCTAAAAAAGCAAAAGGAAATATTGGGCAGGATTATTAAAAACAAAGCTGGGGAAAATGTATATTGCTGTGTCCGGAAAGCTCCGAATCCACCTGCGCTGTGGGGAGCTTTGGAGCTGTCCCCAGCAGGCGCTGGTAACCGCAGTCACCTCGGGAATGTTTTATCCAAACGTCTGGGCTCGGGCATTTCCAGCCCGGAATGCCTGTCCAAACACGCTGACCCCGCGTGAGCCGCCGCTGAGAGCCTGTTCTGAGCGAGCCTTAGATAACGCAGCCTAAACATCACCACATCAAAGCGCTCGTGGAGCGCGGCCAAGCGCTGAAATCATCGCCAGGCCTTCATTAGTGCTTCATTAGGGCTTCATTAGTGCTGCGGCAGCGACAGCGGCCTCGCACCCCCAAACAGCCGCACCCCGACCTGCATCCACCCCGGTACCCCGTGAGCCCCGAGCATCCCCCGATCCCACCTCGCTACCCCGTGAGCCCCGAACCCACCCCCGGTACCCGCCGAGCTCATCTCCGGTATCCTCCGAGCATCTCCCGAGACCATCCCCCGTACCCCGTGAGCCCCGAACCCACCCTCGGTACCGCCCGAGCCCATCCCCGAGCATCCCCCGAGCCCACCTCGGTACCCCGTGAGCTTTGAGTCCACCCTGGCACCCCCCGAGCCCACCCCGAGCATCCTTTGGGTCCGCCCTGTCACCCCCAGCCCAGCAGTGTCCCCATCCAGCGCAGTGCCCGGCGCAGCCCCTGGGGCAGAGCCAGCGCCGCCAGCCTCCAGCGCGCATCCCTGGGGACGCGGAGCTGCGTTTTATCCGCCTGACAGCGCTCCCGGAGCTCTTCGGCTTTTAAGGCCAAGCTCTCCCGGTGCCAGCGGGAACGCAGCCGTGCCCGGCACAGCCCCGGGGCGGCCCCGGGCCCCTCTCGGCAGCTGCCCCCGGGGAGGGCAGGGACCCCCATGGGGACGGCAGGGACCCCATAGGGAGGGCAGGGACCCCCATAGGGAGACAGGACCCCGTCCGCACTGCCCGGGGCGCTCGGGGGTGACCGGGATGAGGGAGGTCATCGCCTCCCCGGAGGGCACTGAGGCACCAGCGCCGCAGGGAAGGGACACGCGAGGGGCGGCAAGGCCGATGCCGCTCCGGCTGCCCGGGGGGCTCAGCCCCAGCCCCCGCCCCCGTGCGGGCAGGTGCCCGGCCCCGCTGCGGGGATGGATGCGCTCAGCCTCCCCCTTCCCCCCCCGCATCCTCCCGCCGCTCCCCCGCCCCGAGGCAGCTCCTCCTCATCCTCACCATCCCCGCTCGCTCCGCTCCATCGCGCTTCTCCTCCCCGCGCCCTCGGAGCCCGGCGGGAGCGCCGCGCAGCGCCGGTAGGTGCGGGCGGGGGGCGGCGGGGCGGGATCGGCCCCACGGGATGCCCCGGCAGCCCCACGGGTTCCCACCCAGGCTCCGGGATCCAGCCTCGGGATGCTCGGCGGATTCCCAGGGAATTCCCGGATTCTGTTCCGCCGATCCCCGCTGGGAGCGAGGGGCACGGGGAGGTTCCGAAGCGCTGGTTCGGCTGGGATGGGGTGAGGCAGATTTAGGGTGGCACGGTGCTGCTCCCCCAGCGGGGACAGACCCCCCAAAAACCCTGCAGGTGCCCCCAGTTCCTAGAAGGGAGGAGTGGCTCAGTGGTGGGAGCATCATTCCAAATGACAATCTCCAAATGACTGCAAATTCACCGGAAGCAGAAGCCCAGATCAGAAATGGAATTGAAATATACTAAACCCCAAACATTTTAAATGGCAAAACACAATATTTGGACCTTTAAAAAAACCCAAACCAAACAAACTAAAAAAAAACCCAAGCAGACAGAACAACAAACAGAAAGGAAAATTGTTGCAGTGACACAGCACTATGAACAGTTCATTTTTGATGCAAAACAAATAAATCACAAAACCATGGAATGGTTTGGGAATGCCACAGCTTCTCTGGCAATTAAGATGATTGGGGATGCCCCATCCCTGGAAGTGTCCAAGGCCAGGCTGGACAGGGGATGAAGCAACCTGGGCTAGAGGAAGGTGTCCCATGGCAGGGGTAGGTTTGAGATCCCTTCCAACCCCAACCATTCTGTGATGATTCTGTGATTTATGACTGAAATAACACCACAGGGATTTTCCTGATGGGTCTGACAGCCAAAACTCCTCATCACCAGCTCTGAGCCGTCAGCTGCTCTCTCATGCCAAACACAAATTTCTGCAGGTTCGGATCTCCCCGGCTGGGGGTGCAGATGTCAGGCTGAGACTCTGCATGGTGCCGGGGCCACGTGTCCCCACTGCCCCTTCCTGTGCCAGCACCTGCAGCATTTTGGCTCCTTTAGGTCATTTAGCAAAGGTGAAACCCCTGTCAGGGCAGCAACAGTTCCCTGTCCCCCCTGACACAACAGTTCCCTGTCCCTGTCCCACCGTGCCGGGGGTCCCGGGGCTTTGGCTCAGCTGCTTGGGAATCAGGGCAAGGAGCCAGAGCCAGCTGCATGAGGAGCTGCCTCAGCTGGGAGGAAGATCAAGGTCTCAGCAGTGGGAGGAAGGCCAAAGTCATTTAGGGAGCTCGGGAGGAAAAGTTCATCCCCTGGGCTGGGGTGGAGCTGGGAAGGAAAGTTGATGCAGAGGGCTGGCAGAGCTGGGCTCTGGCTGCAGAGCCCTGAGCACCCAAACCCGTGTGAGGGCTGGGATGCAGCTGGGGGAGCTGGGCTGGCCCCTCTGCAGGGACAACAATTGCACATTGTGCTGCCTTATCAGCACAGAGCCCTGGCCTGCTGAGGAACCCATTAAACTTTAGACTCCTCTTTGGGCAGACCCTCCCCTGTGTCTCATGTGCCTCTTCAGCCTCCCACCCCTTTTCACCCTCCACTTTTTTTTGTCTCTACTTTTCCTTCGGCCTCCCACTTTATTTTGGCCTCCTGCCCTTTTCAGCCTCTGCATTTCTTTCCCCCTCTCACCCTTTCTTGGCCTTCTGCAGCCTCTGTTTTTTTCTGTCCTTGTTTTTATTTCTGATCAACCTTTTGTACCTCTTGCACTCCTCGGCCTTTACTTTTTCCTCCCCAACCCTGTGACTCAAATTCTTTTCCAGTCTCCTTCTCTCATTTAGCCTCCATTTCTCTTTCAGCCTTCCTTGCTTATTTAATCTTTTTTTTTTTTTTTTTTTTTTTTTTTTTTTTTCTTCTTTATTGCCCTCAGAACACATTAGCACTTGCACTGGATCTTACAAACCCTTTTAGTAAACATTCCCTGAAAAAAAAGTGTATTGCAGGGAGGTGAAGGCTGTCCTGGCCTCCCAGGCTGCCCTGGGTACCAGCACTCCTCTCTCCTGGGCACTGACTCACAGCTGGGGCATTTTTAGGAATCCTGTGTACATTGTCTGTCAGTGCAGAGCTATCAGGGATTATCGTGGGGGCTGGGTCTGCCTTTCAAACAGAAACCTCACAATAAAAACCTCTCTGCAGAAGGATTTGTTGAAAACCAGTTCAGTGAGAGGCACAATGGCTTTGTCATGGTCTCTGCTGTGGGTGCAGGAATCCTCCCTCTCCCCCTGTGTTTGAAAGGTGCCCGACTCAGTGTTCAGTTCCTGTTCCCTTCCTTATTTCCACCACCAGAATCTGTTGGTTTAAAGCTGTTGGAGACCCAAAGCAGAGGGCAGGGCCATGCAGAGCAGCTGCAGCAGCAATCAGTGACTTGCAGGTTTTGTATTCCCCAAAATGTGTCAGTGTTTGACAGGGCAGGTGGCACTGCCCACCGAGGGATGGGGACTCGTGCCTCAGGCCTGGGTTTGAGCTCTGGCCTCCAGGCCTGAGGATGTGGGGACAATCTGCACCTGCCACAGGTCCTGCCTTTCTCTAAAACCTCCAATAACAGAAGTGCTTCATTTCCATCTGGTGAAGGTGGCAGAGGAAGGCTGAGACACACTCTCACAGTGCCAGGGTTAATATTTAGGAATTCCCTTCAAGGACAGCTAATACACAGCCAGTGCTGCATAAAGCCACATTAACCCCAGCCCAGCATCACTAATGCACTAATGGTGCAGTGCAAAGCCTGGTCTCTGTTTTAATCAGGTAACCAACCCCATTCTGCTGGGGTTTAACTCAGAAGTGAGCTCAGAAGAACCCCTTTGAGTGGGCACAGAGGAACCCCTTTGAGTGGGCACAGAGGAACCCCTTTGAGTGAGCACAGAGGAACCCCTTTGAGTGGGCACAGAGGAACCCCTTTGAGTGAGCACAGAGGAACCCCTTTGAGTGGGCACAGAGGAACACCTTTGAGTGGGCACAGAGGAAACCTTTGAGTGGGCACAGAGGAACACCTTTCCCCTCCTTTTGTGCTCTCCCTGTCCCCCAAACTGCCCCCCTTGCCCAGGGACAGCACCAGACTGAGAGGGCTGCTGGGGAAAGGAGCAGGCTGGGATCCCACAGGAGGATTCCTGAGCCCACAGCATCAAAGCCTGGCAGCTGTCCCTGAGGACAGGGCAGAAGGGGCTGTGGGAACCAGGCTGGCTGCTGTGCCCAGGTACCTCTGACTCATGGCATGGCACCTAAAACCCTTTTGTCCCCTCCAGACTCCTTTGGGGAGTGGTGCTGTCTGCCCTGAGCCACCCTCCCGAGGGTTTGCCCACTGCCCACAGCAGTCTGGACACACAGTTCAGCCATGACTCACAGCCCTCTGGTGCTCACAAAGTCTGTCCTTGCTCCTGGCTCTTAATTTAGATCTGGGTGCCAGCCTTGATCTCGGATCTTCCCTTCCCACAGCTCCAGGGTTGGTAAATCTGCCTGTCCCACCTGCAGACCAGCCCTGCCAGCTCTCACCTGTGCAGGGAGCCTGTTTCTGCAGAACCCCAGAATCCAAGAGCTGCTTAGTTTAGAATTAAACCAAATTGAGCCCAACCATTCCCCAGCACTGCCAAGGCCACCACTAACCCCTGTCCCCAAGAGCCACAGCCACAATCTGTCACAGCCCTCCAGGGTGCAGCCAGCCTGGCAGTGGCCCCTGGGAGGGGCACAGTTGCCCACCCTGGGGGCTGCTGGTCCCAGGGGCATTCCCAGCCCAGGGCAGGCAGGCAGCTCCCCCACCTTGGGGCACAGCTCCCCCAGCTGCACACTGAGATTTTCTGTCCCATGCTCAGGCCATGGATCAGGAGCCTGAGTGGTTTCCTTCCCCTCCCTCATCCTCACTCTGGGGCAGGCAGGAGGGGGAGATGTTGACCCTGACAAATCCCACTCTGTGCATCCCAGGATGAACTCCAGATCTGAGCTGTTTGCTCGTCCCAGACACTCTCTGCACACCATAAACCCCTGGAAATGATGCTGGTCAGGAAGCTCAGTGCCAGACAACCCCTCTGCAGCCTGTCCCTGTCCTGGCACACACTGCCTGGGCCTGGCACATCCTGCATCCCTGTGCCATCCAAACAGGACATGTCCCACCCTGTCCCCTCCCCAGAGCTGCCACAGGGCCATTCCTGTACCCATTCCTGGCAGACCCCAAGGCTGCCCTGCTTTCCCCCACTCCAGTTATGTTTTCCCCAGAGAGGTTCCTTGCTTTTCCCAGAGATCCATGGTGAGGTCCCCAACAGCTGCACAGCCCCACAGGACACGTGGGTGTTGGACACAAAACTACCCAACTGTGTCCTTTTGCCACTGGAACTTCCATCTCCCTTGATCCTCTACTGAAGGTCAAATCTTGGACATAAAGTACAAGTGTTTCACATTAAGTAAAACACCCTCCCTTCCCCTTCCTTAGTATTCCCATTGCTGCAGGGTGTTCACAAAAGCTTCCACTTGATGGGAACAGTTACTGGCTGCCAGACTCCAAATGGGGATCCTGGAGCTCACACCTGCCCTGGTGTGGCTGTGAAGCACAGGGGATCTCACTGACTCCCTGGGGATCCCAGTATGTGCAGGAAAAGGTAAAAACCCATTGGGCTCCTGTTGTGGCATCCCAGCCTGGCAGGGGGCACAGATCCCCACACTCTGCCTGGCAGCCTCAAAATTTTGATTCAGTGTGGGGTTTTTTTCCACTTAGACAATCCAGGGCATCTTTCTGTCTCGATTATCACAAGCAGAGCAGCTGTGGCTGCCCCATCCCTGGAAGTGTCCAAGGCTGGGTTGAAGGTTTGGAGCGACCTGGGGCAGTGGAAGGTTGAGGCAGGGGTGAGAGTGGGTGAGATTTAAGGTCCCTTCCAGCCCAAAGCATCCTGTGATTCCATGATCCTTGGCTGCAGGCTGGCCCCAGAGCTTTCCCCTGGAGCAGCTGTGGAAACAGCAGGCACAGCAAACACAGTGGTGGCTCTGAACTCCCACGGGGAGCTGGGAATAGCCAGCGTGGGTGAAACCCCAGGGCTGAGGCTCAGCAGGTTGTTCAAATTGCAGCCCTGTGTCCTGCACCGTGCCCTTTGTGGTGCTCTGCTGTTTACAGAGATGAGAAGGGGTAGAAGACACCCAAAAAACGCCCCCTTCCCTCGGAGGGCTCTGTAATGGAAAGCCAAGGCAGGGCTCTGTTTTCCTTGGAGCAGAGTGGCAGCACTGGTGGCTGCTGCTGCTGTCACCCAGCCTGTGTCACACAGTCACACAGGGAGCAAACAGGTGCCAGCTCTGCAGGGACACAGGTGTCTCCTTGTGTCCCTGTCTGGGACAGCAGGACCAGGACAAGGGCTGTGCCTTCCCTGGGGTCTGGCAGGTCCCAGCCAGTGACTCACGCTCCCTCCAGGCCAGGGGTGACAAACAGCTCGGTGGCCATGGCCTGCAGAGCCACCCTCTGCCACAGCTGAGAATTCCCAGCCTGTGCCTGAGGAGCACACACCAGGCACTGACCTGTCTGCCTCTGCAGGCCACAGGAGGTGCAGATGCTCTCCTTCACCCCAGTCACTACTCAGCCACACTAATTCCAGTTTTCCTGCTAACCCACTCATCTGCATTTCACGAGATCCAGCCCTGAGCTTGCCTTGCTCTGATCTTTCATCTGAAACACTCCTTGCCCACTCCTACACGCTGCAGCTTTTCACTGGAAGGCATTTTCTCCAGTCCCAAAGTCATGCAGATAAGAAAATTATTATTTATTGAAGGATTTTCCTGGTAATAGCCATTATTAACTCAAGCTTTTATCACACTGTTATTAAGCAACAGCTTAAGCTCCTTACTCAGGCAGCTTGGAGGAAAAAAAACAGGAGTTGGCATCCAGGGGTTCTAGAGACTGAATTTAAAATAAGACATTGGGCAACAGAATTAAGAACAGGATTCTTCCAGCCAGTCTCACTTAGATGTTAAAAAGAGCAGCTGTATTGGCCTTACACAAACATTGCAGGATGAACACCACTAACTCCCTGCACAGTTTCATAGTAAATCACTGCTGAGCTTCTGGTGAACCCAGAAACCAAGAGATTTTCCTTGGAACAGCCCAGACCGAGGCTGTGCTGGAGGAAGTTGGATTTCTGAATTTCTGAGCAATGATTTGTCTACTGCTGGTTAACCACCAGGATGGATGTGGGGTTTCACTTGGCCTGGAGATGAAACCCTCCATTCCAGCATCCTCTGCCTCTCGGGGAAGGACACGGTCTGAGGGCTGAACCCAAACTCAAACCCCAGTTTTGAAGCTGGAGCCAACCCTTGGCTGGGCTTGGCCACCCTTCAGAGGGCAGCTGCAGGCAGGGCTGCCTGACACCGTGCAGCATTCCTGCTGCCACTGCCAAACCCAGCCCCAGCCCCAGCAGCAGCCTGGGAGGTGCTGGACCCCTCTGGGCACCGAGGGGACAGTGAGGGTGGCACCAGGACATGGGGACAGGCACAGACCTGAGCAGGGCTTCAGCAGAGGCTTGGCTTGGGCTGGCACTGGAGGCTCACATTGTGCAGGAGGAGAGGCAGATCCCCCTTGGATGAACAGCACAGAGGGAGCTTGTGGGGCTGCAGTTTGTCACGAGGCGTTGTCCGTCCGTCTGTCCATCTGTCTGTGGGAGTGCAGGACAGCCACACCTGCCCAGACAGCCACAGCCAGGCTCTGTGGTCTGACTCTGTGCCAGTGTCCTGCATGGACACTGGGGGCAGCTGGGGACACTGAAGGGTCAGAGTGTCCTGGGCAGGGAGGGGTTGGGGCCCCTGGTCTGGGGGCGCTGAGCAGGAGCCAAGGGGCACATGGAGGGATCCTGCCCCCAGGGGCTCCCCCATCATCCCAAACCACTTCATCAACACCTTCCCAGCTGCATCTCCCTCCACCTTCCACCTGGTTTCCCTCCCTCCAGGTGCCTTTCCCTGGGAAGCAGAGCACAGGCAGATCCAGGGAGCAGAGGTGCCCCAGCCCTGCCCATAGCCAAGGTGACAAACCCAAAACCAGGTTCCTGTGCCTGCTGCATCACCCTGAGCAGCACAGAGCCACCCTCCTCAGGTGACAGAGCTGAGACTGGTGGCACTGGTGGCACCTGTGAGTGGCTGCTCCCAGGCAGCTCGAGGTGTCCCCCAGTGAGCACAGGGACAGGGACGGTGCTTTGCTCTGGTCTTGGCACAATCCTGGGAGAGGGAAACCTGGGAAGGGCAGCCAGGACCTGCAGCATCCCGAGGGAAGGGGAAGGCCGGGGTGTCCCTGGGAGCAGCACATCCTCCAGGCCAGCCCTGGGCTCTGGTGACTCTGTGCAGGGCCCCCAGCAGGTCCCACACACTGGCTGGCTCCGAGGGACAGGGCTCAGAGCCGGCACGGGCAGGGGGGTCAGTGGGGTCCGTGTGTGCAGCCAGTCCCTGCTCTTGCTCCCAGCCCAGACAGGACACAGGGGCAGGAGCTTCCCGGCACGGCTCCTGCTCTGGGGACTGCAGCTGGAGCTGCAATTAAGTTAATCACCGGATGGAGGGGCCGTGGGCGGGAGCTGGGACAGCGGGAGGTAATTAGAAAGTGGAGGAGCTCTCGGTTTTCCTGTCTCCCCACGGCCAGCCCAGCTCGGGGGGATGCTGCTCTGGCTGTCCCAGCAGCAGGGATGGGGCACCCCTGAGGCATGGCATGGGAAGGGTTAACCCTGTCCCTCCCTGTCATCAGCCATTAGTGACCCCACTCAGGAAACTGCTGAAGTTTCAGCTTTTCAGCCCCCCTGTTGTAGCTGCCATAAATGCAGCGTGACTGAGTGGAGTGGCTGGTTGTGGTGGAGAGCAGGAGATGATGACAGCAGGCATTAGTTAAATTGATTTTTATGCTTTTGGTCGCACTTCACACAACATGTTCCACTTGCAAAGGGTAAAACCTGGCTGATAAATATTTCATTAAGCAGTTAATCTCTGGAGATAAAATCACCTGGCCATAAATAAGACTAGAAATGAGCCAATGCATTCCACTGATACTCACAGAGTGATCTATTACATATTTATCATATGCTCTGCCTAATCATTTATTAAGTCCTTCTAAGAGGATGTACAGACCGAGGAATTTGAGCTGTGCCTTGCACTGCCAGCCCTGGGGAGGGGAGGCAGCCCTTGCTGATAACCCAAACCCACTGAGCTGCTCCTGCAGCAACCAGAGCATGAGGAAACCTCTGCCTGCTCTCTAATCCTTTCCTGGATGAGGAAATCCACCCCATGAAATGGTTCTTTAAAACTTATGATGAATAAAATCACAGTTTATCTGAGAGATGTTTGTTCCACGTGCCCAGGTAAATCTCAGATTGCCCCCAAGTCCACAGGAACCCCTAGGAAAGGCAATTCAGAGCCTGAATTCCTTGGAAATATTCTACCTGCTGTAAATGCTTTCCAATCCCATATGGAATGTCTGAAGTGCCTGGGAAGTGAGTGTTCTGTTCAGGTGGCTGCAGCCAGCAGTGGGAATGGGAAAGGAGCCCATCAGGAGGTGATGCTGTCTGATCCCAGCTGAGTCACACGCCCTGGAAGAAACGGGATTTCTGTTTTAATGGAGAAAATAACACTTTCCAAAGTGTTTCCACTGAACTCACCAGACCAGGGTCAGGAGACACTGATCTCATTAACTGGAGTTGGTCAAAACCTCAGGAGACTCCTGGCTTCAGCAGCTTCTCCTCTCTCTGGAGCTCTCTGTGTGATCTGTAGCTGATCATCCAAATGACAATTGTGATTAACTGCACTGCCCATCACCGTGGCCACTCAGAGGCCATGCAGAACATTTTTTCCAACCCTCCATAAAAGATTGTGTCCAAAGCCAAGGACAATTTTGATGTATTTGAATCAATCCAATCTGGTTTGAACCCAACAGGTGAGACACTTCTGCTTTCCTCCATGTAGTAGCCAGGTATTTCAGACCTAAGGAAAAAAATCTCACCTTAGCTGGCTACCTCTGGGTTGAGTCTTTGCTGGCCACCAACTTTGTGCCACACGAGCCATAAAAACGAAAAAGCCACAAAAGTTCCTGGCAATTCTGACATGCAAGAAAAACTTTTGGACCATTAGGAATCCCCCCCATTTCCACCACCACCACCTTTGCCATGCAAACAAGTGCTGTGCAGTGAAGTCTGCAGCAGTTTTAAAGCAGAGAGGAAAGGTCCCCACTCCTGCCCTGGCTCCCAGCCTGTGCTGTTATTTCTGAGCTCACACCCCTGATATTGGCAGCACAGCCAGCCCTCGATGCTCAGAGTCAGATGCTCGCAGAGTTTGGGATTTCACATCAAAGCCACTGGTTTGGCCAGTGATAAAGTTTGGAATGAACCCCAAACTTCTCAGAATTTTGCAGCTATTCCAGCCCAGAGCTGCAGGAGCAGCACAGCACAGCCACCACGGCTCAGCAGGACCTGGAGCAAATCAACAGCCAGGCTTAACTCGCTTCTTCAGGTTTTTTTTTACCTTCAGAAATTATTTCTGATCCTTTGGGGCGCTGACATCTCCATCCAGGAGGAGGAGCTGGGTGCCCTGAGTGGGGCTGTCCTGGAGCAGTGCCCTGGCTGCAGCTCCCAGGGATTCCTCCTCGTGGGGTTTTCTCTCAGGCAGCACAGCAGGGCTGTTACACAGAGCTGGAGGAAAGAGGAGCCACAAACACAGCTGCTCTTGGACAGGCAGACTCCAGCCCAGCTCCAAATCACTGTCCTGGTGTGAGCAGGGTCAGTGCTCAGCAGCAGCCATTCCCCTCTCACAGCAATCTCCTCTTGGAACATTTTCCAAATAACCACTGGAGTGTGGTGTCTCTCAGCTTTGCATATTTGAGAGAGCTTTCTGTTCTGCTTGGAGCTATTTAACAGCACTGTTGGGCTGCAACCCAAAGAAATAAGGCCCTTTATGTTGTCTTTGGTTCAGGTTCTCTCTCTCACTTGTGCTTTTTAATTCCCATAAAAACCTAACATGTTCCTGCCAAAAGTATAATGGTAGGGCCATGAGTGGTGGTGTTTGTAGAGGAACAATTCCATGGCCATAAAATCTGAGAATAGTGATAGTATTTAGCACAGGGAGACAAGAGGAGCAGAAAAGTGTTCATTGAGCTCTGCTGGGGCACTCAGGGCAGCTGGCAAGCACTGGAGTCTTCCTAAAAATAGCAAAAATAACCTTAGAGGAAACAAGTGATGATGAAGAAGCTGCTCTGGTCAAACTGTCTGGAGATCCCTCAGAGCTTGAGGTGACTGTGGGTAGAATCCAGCCAGAGCTCTTGGATCTGGGATGTTTGCTTCTCAATACCATCCATCATCAACCCAGGAAACTTCTGGGTGCTTTTGCCCTCAGATAAAGGTTCAAGAAAAGCTTTGGTTCTAGGAAATGACCCAGTGCTGCTGATATTAGAGCTCAGTGGAGGATCAGAGCCCTGTGTGCCACCCTGGTGACCTGGGGGCTCTCCTTCAGAGAAAGGCTGGCAGTTGGCAAGGAAACTGAGCTACTGCATGTATGAGGTCTTGAGAGGAAAATAAATGAGGGATCAGATACTCCAAGAAATAATTTCACCTAACAATGCTGCTAAAAAAGAGATTTTGAGTCATTATTTGGCATCACCTGCTCTGGAAAGCACCAGGAGCCACAGAGCTTGTGAGGCTGCATCTCCAGCCCCATGGCCATAGATGGGGCTGCCCTTTGCTGTCACTGCAGAAAGCACCTCCCAAAATCCCAGTCTGTGTCAATGGGGTGTCTGAGAGCCTGGCCTGAAGTCTGTGTATGAAGCAGAGGTGGTGCAGTGGCTGGGAATGCTCCCACCAACAGCCACAGTCTTTATCTTCTTTTTCTTCTTTATCTTTTCTTTTTCATCTTCTTTACCTTTTTCATCTTCTTCATCTTCAGGGGTTCAGCTTTTAGCAATCCAGCTTCCAGAGGTTTTTACTCTCTGCAGGTGTCTGGGATCCATTTCCAGGAGTAGTTTCCCCTTCTTCCAGCTGTTTTTGCAGATTTTTTTTTTTTTTTTTTTTTTTAAATACTGAAGAGTTTAGAGTCAAATGTTAGAGATTCTCTGTGTGTGAGAGTGTGTGTTGCAGAGTTGCCACCCTGAGGATCTCCCAGGGCACTCCAAGCACCACAGCAAACCCACACAGTGTGGTACTGGCTCCATCCCAACCTACCAGTAGCACAACTCAGTGCTAAAGAGACATTTTTACAATCTATAAACACGTATAAACAGTGACTATAAAATATTTTCCATAATATAGCTGTGGGAATACATGACATTCAAAGCAATTTCCTCTATCTAGATTTATTCAGTGCCATGTCTTTTCCTGTTCATAAATTCACTTCTCTCCAAGCACTACAGAACTCTGGGTATGAAAGACAGAATGAATTAGTGGGAGATTTTAAATGTAAAAACATGGCTGTACCTGGAATATCCATGGCACTCTGATCCCTACCTGTGGCATCTCCTGATGCCACCTCTCACTTCTCAGCCTCCACCATCCACAGCATCTTTCTTTGACTGGTCTGGTGATGCCTTCAGGTTTGGCACAGCATCTGCTTAAACGTGGATTGTGACCACAGTCTCCAGCAAAATGAGGTTTCAGTAGGATATTTTATTATCCCAGGTTGTTCCAAGCTCCAGTGTCCAACTGGGCTTGGACAGTGCCAGGGATCCAGGGCAGCCACAGCAGCTCTGGGCACCCTGTGCCAGTCCTGCCACCCTCACAGGGAAGGATTCCTTCCCAAAATCCCATCCAGCCCTGCCCTCTGGCAGTGGAAGCCATTCCCCTTGTCCTGTCACTCCAGATCCTTGACCAAAGCCCCTCTCCAGCCCTCCTGGAGCCCCTTCAGGCACTGAGATGCTGCTGGTTGATTCATGGCATATCCTACACTCAGAATTCCCATTTTCCAGATGCTATTGATCCCTCTGGCTGAATCTGCTGAGTCCAGGCAATGAAAGCTCCTGCCCCTGCTCCCCCCCACCACACCCAAAGTGTGTCCTGACCTTTTCCATGTGTGTTCCTGGGCCAGGTGAGCTGCAGAGTGCCAAGAGATGAGCAATATTTACTACCTGACAAGCAGTGGGTGTTGCAATTCCTGCTCATAACTGTGTTTGAGAGTTATAATAGCGGGGAGAGAGTTTTACCTGGGCTCCCTTCCCGCCTCCTGTGGGTTCCAATCAGACACTGGGTGTTTTCCAAACTGCTTTTCTCAGGGTGTAATTTTAGCACAAACGTCAATAGAAAGGAGAACAAAAACAGAACTCACCGTGATAAAATTAAAAGGACGGAGTGCTTTCAAAAATAAAAGATAAAATTAAAAGGACAGACAGGAGTCTCCCTGCCTGGAGACAGCCCCTCGCCACCTCCCACGGGGGAGCATCACCCTGGGCTGTGTCACTGTCACAGTGAATCACCAGCACCGGGACCCCCGGCGCCCCTCCCTCCTGCCAGCCCTTAAAGCCTGGCACAGCCCCGTGTGCCCAGCACTGTGCCACCCTCTGTCACCTCTGTGCCACCCTCTGTCACCTCTGTGCCACCTTCTGTCACCTCTGTGCCACCCTGCTGCCACCTCTCTGACACCCTCTGTCACCTCTGTGCCACCCTGCTGTCACCTCTGTGCCACCCTGCTGTCACCTCTCTACCACCCTCTGTCAGTCACCTCTGTGCCACCCTCTGTCCCCTCTCTTGCAGCCCGGCCCTGCGAGAGGCTGCGGGATGGCCGAGGGGGACATCACCACCTTCACCGCCCTGACGGAAAAGTTCAACTTGCCCGCGGGCAACTACAAGAAGCCCAAACTGCTGTACTGCAGCAACGGGGGGCACTTCCTGCGCATCCTGCCCGACGGCACCGTGGATGGCACCAGGGACCGCAGCGACCAGCACAGTGAGCAAAACCTGCCGCGGCTCCTGCTCCGCGACCGCCGCAGCTGGGAACGGGGAAATGGGGACACCAGGGGCTGGGGGACAGCACAGCTGCCGAACACAGCTGGAGCTCGCACAGAGCAGGGGAGGTGTGATATGATATGTGTGCTATCGTGATATGTGCGTTAGCAAAGGGTAGATATCAATATCAAATATATCAAAGTATACCAATAGATATCTATAAATAGAAAATAAATAAATAAATATAATATAAATATAAATATAAATATAAATATAAATATAAATATAAATATAAATATAAATATAAATATAAATATAAATATAAATATAAATATAAATATATACATCTATAAATATATAAATATGTAAGTATATAAGTATATAAATATATAAATACATTTTTATATAAAAATATATATATATTTATATATATATAAATATATATATAATATATTTTTATAGATATAGATATAGATATAGATGATATAGATATAGATTATATAGATATAGATATAGATATAGATATAGATAGATAGATATAGATATAGATATAGATATAGATATAGATATAGATATAGATATAGATATAAATAGATAAATAGATATCAGTATTAAATCTGACACTGGCTTCACCTCATGGCAGGCAGGCAGCTGGAGGGGACACAGCAGGGCTGGGTGACAGAGGGTGACACAGGGCGCTGGCCCTGGCAGGGAGGGCTCAGGTCATCCCACACACGCACAGCACCACATGGAATTCTGGGCACAGCGCCACCCGTGTGCCACAGCGATTTAACAGGTCACCCTCGCCACGGTGTCCCCTTTCCTGTCCCCATCCCTGCAGTGTGGCCCTGGTGGCTCCAGTCTGGGGGACACTGGGACCTCTCCTGTAGATGCCACTGCTTGTCCTACCAAGGAATTCTTGGGAATTTTATGGTTTTTTGGCTCTTGCATTACCAAAAACTCCTCAGAGGATTTTTTACGCCGCTGCCCAAGGGGGGACACGCAGCAAAGCCCTGCAGGGCTCGGGGCAGCAGCGCTGGGCTCTTCCCTCGGCTGCAGCTTGTCCTGAACTTCTCCAGGAACGGGGCCGGGACCTGCCAGGCCCCTATCTCCTGGGAAGGAAGGGCTGGGAGGAGCCAGGCCAGCCTTACGAAGTGCTAAGAAAAGCGCTTTTATTTTCTTTAAACCACAAACACACATGTGACTTCTCCCCCAAATTTAACCTCTCCTCTCGCTATTGTTGTTTTAATGACAGGCAGTTTAGAGCCGAGTTTTAATTACAAACACTGCCTCCCCAGCAGTGCTGGGGGATGCGTGAAGAGCTCCCTGAGGCTGGATAAAGGCAGCGTGAAATAAACCCTCAGAGCCCTGGGAGAGGCTGGTGGTGACCCAAAGTAGCTGCAAGGGACAGAGCTGGGCTCCAGGCACACCAGGAGAGCTGGTAGGAGCTCAGGCAGTGTCCCATTCCAGAGATGGCATCTCCTGGCACTTGGGGGTACCAGGGACATGAGCACCCACTCCTGAGCCCTGCCTCAAGCTGTGTCTCTCAGCATGGATGCTGTCACCCAGCCCTTTTCCCTCTGCAAAGGTGAATCCATCACCTCGGAGTGTCCCCCAGGGCTGCAGCAGCAGTGAGTGCAGGCAGGTCCTGCACCCCAGCACGCTCACACTGCCCTGCCTGCTGGCCTGGGGCCACGTGTTTGCAAACCTCTGCCAGAAAGGAACCTCCTGTAAATGATCTCATGAACTGGGATGTAGGAATACACTAATATTTACAGAGAAAACTCCTGGAAGGGCTGTGTGCCAGCAGAGCAGCCCTGGGGAGAGGCACCCTGCCCTGAGCACCCCTGGCTGCCCACAGTCCTGGAAAACAATGGAGCTGCTCAGCAGCATTCCCTGGTGGGCAAGGAGCAGCCCAGACCATGACTGGCACTGTGGGACATTGTCACCCAGCTGGGACAGGCACCAGGGAGGGACAAGGCACAGAAACAGCCCCAGTTCATCAGGATCCAGTGGGGACAGCAGTGTTCCAGCTGCACTGGTGCTCTGCAGACTGCCCAGGGGCATTTTGTTCCAGACAAATATCAAGAATTCTTATTCCTCTCTTAAATGGCCTCCGAACCAGGCAGGATCTCTGAGAAGAGCAGGAGGAGTCACTCTCTCTAAGCCTTTATTGTCCAGCCCCACATCAGGATCCACATCCTTTTCATGGGCATTCCAAGGAATGGAAAGCAAACTTACCTGGACACAGCAGATTCTCCAGGATGGAGCTCATGCTCATCTCTACCAAAAGTCTCCTTTTCTTGCTGTCATCCCATTATTTCATAGAAAGAAATCTCTGCACAGACCTGTAAGAATTTAGTGCACAAGCTCCTTCCTCTGCACCCACTGTCCTGCCTCCCTCTGTGGCCAAAAAACTCAACACCCCATTGGCAGCAGGAGGGTCCTTCACTCCCCTCTCAGGGACAGTTTTTAGAACAGTATCATCATTTTCATCCCATTTCCCTCTTTTCTCCCTGGACTGCTCCTCCAGGTTCCAGGGAATGCAGGTGGGCTGGGGTTTTTCCCGTGCACATTCCCAGCCTGAACCAGGCATGCACAGGGCCCAAGCATCCCTGCAAACCTGCACCCACACAATTTCCTAATTAACTATCATTGACTGAGCAGGAAATGGCAAAAATGAAGAATGTGAACCATTACAGCAGAGATTTCACTGGAACGGGTGTTCCACCAGGGCAAGAGGTAACATTGCCTTTTACCTCATCTAAATAAGGATAAATAAATTAAATATAAACAGGAAGGAAGGAGCTGGAGCCGAGACATCCGTTCATACTTCATTCCAACCAGCCTAAATATTGCTATTATAAATCCTGGGAAAAAAAAAAAAAAAAAAAAAAAAAAGTTGCCTACAAGATGGGAACGATCACTGGGAAGAGCTGGAATGTGCAAGTCACTGTGACTGCAGGCACAGCCTTTTCTATTTCCCCATTCTCCATCTCCAACTCACTGGATAAATCCAGCTGCAGCAGACTGCTGGATGGGATGCTTTGGAACAGGGGTTTGCAGTGCAGGCATCTGCAGTCTGCTCTCAAAATACTTCCTCATATGTCACTCCTTAAGTGTCTTGTCAAACCACATGAGAAATTTGTAAATTAGAGCCAGAATTAAAACCCCAATCTCCTGTGTCCCATTCCAGCATCGTAACCAAAAGCCTGCCCTTCCTTTGATGTAAAATAAGGGGAAAATTGGGCTTTGGCTCCTAAAGGATGGCTGTGGGATTTCTTTGAAGAAGAGGGTACAAGGAGACACTTTTATTACACACTGTACTGTTTCCTATAAACCTTTACAAGCCAGACTTCAACAAAATACCCCACCAACCTTCCTGGCAGCTCTTTTTTTCCCCTTTTCCTATTTTCCTTTCACTGTTGCTGTTTTCTTTTCCCTGCAGTCCAGCTGCAGCTGAGTGCAGAGAGCGTGGGGGTGGTGCACATCAGGAGCACCCAGTCAGGGCAGTACCTGGCCATGGACACCAACGGGCTCCTCTACGGCTCGGTGAGTGGGACAGCCCGTGGCATCAGCAGGGACAGGGCTGCAGGGACCCCACAGCCCAGTGATGCAAACCTCAGCATCAGGTTTGTGATCAGGTTTATGAGGCTGTTTGTGATTCTGGCACAGCTGCACAGCCACTCTGCATCTGGCTTGATTTTGGGGGGGCATAAATAAATTATCAAATAATGCCATTTACTGCCCTGCCTCTGAGAAATATTGTATTTCCTATCTGACACTTGATAAAGATTGTGTTTTATACCTGCAGCAGCAGCTGCTCTGCAGCCCCTCAGCAGCTGCCAGCTGGTGTAGGTGTCCCTGACCATGGCAAGGGGCTGGATGGTCTCTAAGGTCCCTTCCAGCCCAACCCATCCTGGTTCTGTGCTCTGAGCCTGCAGCTGCCCCCACACAGCTCATGGAGCAGCTTATGGAGCTGATTGGTCACTTGAAATTTGCCAATTCAAATCCCCAGGTCTCACACACCTTGCAGGAGTGGCCCAGGGGAGCAAACCAAGGCCACCTACCCCACAGTTTAAATATGAGTTTTAGAGGGGTGTGGAAATCTCAGAGGTGGGTCTGGATGGCATCTCAGTGGGGAGAGCTGAGCTGGGATGGTCAGGTCAGGAACACGCCCATGCCCACAGCTCAGTGTCCCTGCCCTGGCTCTCTTTCAGCAGTTACTGGGTGAGGAGTGCCTGTTCCTGGAAAGGCTGGAGGAGAACCATTACAACACCTACGTGTCCAAGCTGCACGCGGACAAGAGCTGGTTTGTGGGGCTGAAGAAGAACGGGAACAGCAAGCTGGGCCCACGGACTCACTATGGCCAGAAGGCAATCCTGTTCCTGCCCCTGCCTGTCTCACCTGACTGAGCCAGCCCCGAGCTCACCCCAAACCCCAAACCCAACTGCTGCTGTGCTGCCTCCCTAGAGCCCAGCAGAGCTCCGAGCTTTAGGTCAAGGCTTTGCCAAATCCAGCCAAAGCAGAGCCCCTGTGCTCTGCACGAAGCTTTGCAGAGATCAGGGGGCGACCCTGACACCTCCCAAGGTCCATGGGGCCCCATCTCCCCCTGACCCCAGCCGTGTGCCAGTGTGTGCCATGACCCTCAGCCATGTGCCAGTGTGTGCCAGGACCCTCAGCTGTGTGCCATGACCCTCAGCTGTGTGCCTGTTTGTGCCATGACCTTCATCTGTGTGCCAGTGTGTGCCAGGACCCTCAGCTGTGTCCCCACATGTGCCATGACCACGGTGCAGCTGCCAGGACCTGCCCTGGGCAGGCACCCAGGAATGTGCCCGAGGTCACACCAGTTCCCAGAGAATCACTTTGTGTCCCCATGCATTCTAAGGCAAAACCTCCCTGGATACTGTGTGTTCCTGTATTTATCCATGCAGGTGTGTAGCTTCTGACATGCCCTTGAGCAATTCCAGATTGCACCATCAGTGCCCCCACCCAGGGCCAGCCTGGTGCATGTTCATCTGAGCTAGGCAAAGCTGCAGCCTCAGACCTTGGCCTCCCTCACAACACCAGTAGTGTGTATCTCATGCTAGTACCTGCCATATGTTATTTGTATTTATTTATTGAGTAAATATGTCTCTTCTACAAACTGTTCATGAGTAATTCCAGGCACCTTGAGGCTGTCCCAGTGAGGATGGGGCAGTGGCAGTGACTGCTGTGAGGGTGTGATGTACAACAGCAAGGGTGGCAGAGCATCATTCCCAGAGGGATTCCTCCCACTGCCTCTGTGTCTGGCTAACTGGGGCTCTAAAAGCAGCACTGAGACCCCTTGGTGGCTCCCAAACCCCTGTGAAGCTGAGTTTCCCCACTGCTGGCACAATGCACATGTCCCAGGCAGCTCCAGAGCCACTCCTGCCAGCTGAGAACATCACCAGGACACCACACTCCATCCACCCAGAGCACCCACAGCTCCCCTGGAAAACCTCTGCCAGGGCCTCACCACCCCACAGGGAAGAATTTCTCTCTAATATCAAATCTAAATCTACCATCCTTCATCTAAAAGCATTTCCCCCTTGTCCTATCCTGCCATCAAGCACAGGGACAAGACACAAGAGCTCCCTGCCCCCAGCAAACCCGGGATCAGCCATCCCACATGGAGGAGGGAATAAAAGCCACTCTGCTCTGCATATTTCTGTAGCAGCAATTAGCCACTAATTACTCTGCTAATTACTGCACTGCTGCACTTCTGCACTCGCTGGCTCCCAAACCTCTTCCCCAGCACTGACAGCATCTCTGTAACCCCAGTGCTCCCAGGCAAACAGAGCTGGCACAGCTGTGGTGGAGCCAGAGCTGGCAGGTGCCAGGTCCTGTGGTCCTTCAGAGCTGCTTCCCACCTGTGGCATCCACGAGGAAACAGAGGGGAAAGATGCATTCTGCTAATCCTGCAGGTCCCAGCTGCTCCTCTTGGCCAAGGGACCCAGCCACTGCCTGGCTCAGCTGCTCTGGTGGGCCCAGCACGATATTCCATGGCAAACACAAAGCTGGGCACAACAGGGGGATGTGGGCAGCCAGCAACACCCACACTGCTCTTAAACACAGTGAGAGGCTGGGCTGTCACTCAAGTCAAAAAGTGAATTAATGCATGAGCAGGAGATCCAGGCTCCTAATTAGACTGGAAAGTTGGGCTGTGTAATGCTGGATTTAGCTGTGCTGTCTTGCAACACCTCATTAACCCAGGGCACTCTCTCGTCAGGCTTCTGCTGCTCCCAAACCACCCCCGCAGGTACAGCTTGACACCCAACAGGGGAAAAGTGTCAACACCTGGTCTGAAAAATAATCCCCGGGGCAGCCACAGTAATTGCTTCAGACAGATGGACAAGCCAGCATTGCCTGGAGAAACCATGCTCACCTGGGGGTGTTTGTCCTAAGGCTGAGAGGCAGAAAAGGAGAATTATAAATTTGAATAAAATCATTACAGGTGAGTATCTTTCCCAGGAAGTGCTGTGAGAGGGTTACTGGGCAGGGCCGGGCTGCAGGGTGGGAGGTACCCGCACAATAAAGAAAATAAATAAATAAATAAACAAACTCAGCCCCGCAGGCTGAACCTCCGGGATGCCCCGCACAATAAAGAAACATAAATAAATAAATTCAGCCCCGCAGGCTGAGCCGCGCGTCCCCTCCGGTGTGCCCGGGAGACACCGCACAATAAAGAACATAAATAAGCATAAAGAACAGAAATAAACTCAGCCCCGCAGGCTGAACCTCCGGGATGCCCGGGAGGTGGCGGTGCCGCGGCGCCGGGAGCTCGGGAAGGGACCGGGAGCTCGGGAAGGGACCGGGAGCTCGGGAAGGGACCGGGAGCTCGGGATGGGACCGGGAGCTCGGGATGGGACCGACAGCTCGGGAAGGGACCGGGAGCTCGGGATGGGACCGGGGAGCTCGGGATGGGACCCGGAGCTCGGGAAGGGACCGGGAGCTCGGGATGGGACCGAGGGAGCTCGGGATGGGACCGGGAGCTCGGGATGGGACCGGGAGCTCGGGAAGGGACCGGGAGCTCGGGATGGGACCGGGGAGCTCGGGATGGGACCGGGAGCTCGGGAAGGGACCGGGAGCTCGGGGGATGGGACTCGGATGGGAGCTCGGGATGGGACCGGGGCTCGGGAGCTCTCGGGATGGGACCGACAGCTCGGGATGGGACCGGGGAGCTCGGGATGGGACCGGGAGCTCGGGATGGGACCGGGAGCTCGGGATGGGACCGGGGAGCTCGGGATGGGACCGGGAGCTCGGGAAGGGACCGGGAGCTCGGGATGGGACCGGGAGCTCGGGATGGGACCGAGAGCTCGGGATGGGACCCGGAGCTCGGGATGGGACCGGGAGCTCGGGATGGGACCGAGAGCTCGGGATGGGACCGGGAGCTGGGGCAGGGACCGGGAGCTCGGGATGGGACCGGAGCTCGGGATGGGACCGACAGCTCGGGATGGGACCGGGAGCTCGGGATGGGACCGGGAGCTGGGGATGGGACCGAGAGCTCGGGATGGGACCGAGAGCTGGGGCAGGGACCGGGGAGTTCGGGAAGGGAGCTCGGGCAGGGACCGGGCATCCCCCGGCGCCGCCGCTGCCAGCGGGCGGACACGGCAGCGCCAACATCTGGCTCAGCATCTGGCGCACAACTGGAGCGAGAGGAGCTGCAGCGGCCCGGGCTGCGGAGGGTCCCTCCGGGGAGCCCCCAGAGCGGGGTCAGGCTCTGGGAAAAGCGCTCATCCCGCAGCGTGGCTGCTCCTTCCTCTTCCTCTCACCCGCGGCTGCTTTGCCCATGCCCCAAAAAACCAAACCGAGCCCAGCGAGCAGCGTGTTATTAAAGTCTGGGAACTGATGGGAATCCAAGCAAAAGCAAAGCTTTGGTTTCTGCTGCTTTCCTGTGGTTGGCATTTTGGAAAGGCTGCCGGGGGACACACACGGACACAGAGCTGCCACCACCAGGGCGTGCAGCATCGTCCCCTCGGAGGGACCCAGGGACCCCCACAGCCCCAGCCCTGGGCCATGCTCGTCCCTGGTACTGGTACTACCCCCCCAAACCCTCCACTGCATCCCAGAGCTCCCCCCCACCCCTGAGCCCAGCTTATGCCAAACCATTTTGGGATGCCCTGACTGAGAGAGGCTCTTGGGACAGCACATCTGCTCCCCTCTGTGCCCTGACTCTGGCTTTAGAGCACTATCTGAAGAATTCCCAAGCTGAGGAGGGAGTTGGGGTAAACCTCTGTCCAGAGTGGTAGAACAGGGTAAATCTGTTGGTTAAAGAGGAGCCATTTCCATAAGGAAGGTCCCATTGGGAAGGATGGAGGGACTTGCCAGAGCAAATCCTGCCAATCCTCTGCTCACAGCACCACCACAGCTCTTGCAGGTTGGGCTCTCTCAGCACGTGCAGCAATTTGTTCTGGCTACTGAGGGCGGCTTGTGGCAAGTGCTAATCCCAGCTCTGGGGTCGAGCCCCTCGGGAGAGGGGAGAGGCCCCCACTGGCAGCCCTGGCTCCTCCCGAGACACCCGGGATCCAGAAGCAGCAGCTTTGTGTAATCCCCACACAAAGAGGTGGTCACTGCTAATGGGTTTACCTGCTTAATTCTCCCTGGCCCTTCCTGGCTCTCAGGGTTTTCCCTTCCCCACTGGCTCGGTGCTACAGGAAACTCTGCTTCCCACATTAAGCAGATTGTCTGCAGCAGGACAGGCAAATGCATTTATCCTGCTGAATTCCCGAGCTGTGACACCGCAGCATTTCCAGGATATGAATCCTCTGTCACTCACATCCTTCCCTGCCCTGCTTCCGGAGCTGAGCCATGACACATTTATCAATTTATCACCCCTGGCTCCCAAAGCACTTCCCCTGGGACCTTCTGCTGTCAGCCCCAGCTGCCCAGGGGAGCCCTGATGCTCGTGGTGACCAACAAAACATCTCCTACCCCACTGCCAGGGCTCATCCCTGCCCAGCACAGCCCCACATCAGAGGGGCCTGGTGGTGGGAACGCCAGGGACAGGCTCAAACACCCCCCACTACCTCAAATTTACTGATTTCTGCAGAAATTATCCCAATGTGGGTCTCCTCTTCTTGCAGGAGTAAAGGTGGGAAGGACATTCACAACCTCTGCAATGTGCCTCAATTAAACATGGTTTCTAGGCTCAGACTAGGAAATGTTGGCCTAATTTGGGGAGAAAGGGCTCTACCACAGCACTGCTGGGCAGGAAAATAATTTCCAGGCACAGCCATAAAAGTTACAGCTTGATAAGTCAGGCTGCAAGGTTTGTGCTCCTCAGAGAACAAGGCCCCAAGCTCAGGTCCAAACCCTGCTCTCCAAGGACAGCCTCAGCTTTCCAAAGCAAATCCAAGCACAACTCAAAGCCATCAGAATCCAATCCCTGCTCACTCGAGCAGATCCCCCTTGTCACTGAGCACGGAAATTCAATATACGGGAAGAACTCGCAACAAAAATGAAATTCTGTTTATTTTCTTAGCGGGAGTTTGGCCTAAACCCTTCTCTTTTGGAAAGAGAGCCAGTAACTCTGTCACTTCTTTTTTTCCCTCCTTTAATTACTTTTCTAACCTAAATGAGAACCAAAAGGAAGGCTTGGGGCACTATCACAGCATCGTTGGCCAGATGTACCCTGGCCAAAAATGTGATTCCAAAACGAGACACTCAGTAATGAATTATAACTAAAACACTGTTTCACCAATTTTCCTCAGAATCTGGACAGGTTTTCCCCAATTTAAAAAAAAAAAAAAAAAAAAAATATATATATTTTTATATATTTTATAATTTTTTTAAATTTTTTTTTTCCTAGCCAAACATCCTGTATAAGAAAGCGCTTGGGAATGGCATCCATGAGATGTCATTGCAGATGCTTGGTGGCCAAAGGAAAAGGCACACAGACAATTTGTGTTGGCTTTAGCTCCACCAGCACGGTGAGGAAAGCCTGGAGCCACGCTGCTGTGCTGGGAAGCTCAGCTCCTTCTCACTCAGCCTTTAACTCGTGGGCTTTACATTGTGTTAAGCCCACCTGGACAGCAAAACCATTTCCTCCTGCTTAACAGCCCTGCTGCTCCTCCCCACACTAAGCCCCAGTGATTAACACTGTCTCCACCAAAGAGCAGAGAGGCCCCCGCGGCTCCTAAACACCCTCTGCTCCCCCAGCCTGCTCTGGGATGGGATTTGGGAACAGATCTTCCTCCCTCCTAACGCCTGGGACACATTAATTCATTCTGTGCCCATGGGATGGGTCCCAGTGTGAGCAGAGCAGAGCAGATCCATGGACTGTGCTGCTCCCCCAGCCAGGAGCTGTTCCATTCTGCTCCATTCATTCTGCTCCATTCTGTTCCATTCTGCTCCATTCTGCTCCATTCTGTTCCATTCTGCTCCATTCTGCTCCATTCTGTTCTCCTCCAAACCCTTCAGAACCACCTCCTGCCCTTCCTCACTGAAATGCAGGCTTAGACCTCCTTTTTTTTGTTAGTAAAATCCTTTTTCTGGTGTCCCTCAGTGCTGTCTCAGTGCTGCCCCATTCCCATTCCTGCTGTCCAGTGCTGGTACCCACATCTCCTCTGCAGCCAGCAGGAATCACACCCCACACAAGAGTTAACCCAGCCTGGAGAGTTGCTTCTGCCCCACTTTGCTGCCTGAACAGCATCCAAAAGCAATTACACAGCACAATAACCCCAGCCAGGAGCACTGGGGCTCTGCAGGGACACACAGACTCCAGCCACCCCGTTCTCTCCAGGATTTTCCCCCAAGGCCATTTCCATTCACAAACACGAGTTTTCTTCCCCAGTGCTGAACCCCCAGTCTGGGCTGTCCCCCCAAAGGAGCCCAGCACAAACTGCCACAGGGACACCACACAGAGCAGCACCAAATCTGCACACAACTGCTGGAAACAGGAAGAGAGGAAGAACTGGAAGGAGGCAGAGGAAGGAATGTGCTGGGGGAGCAGCTCCATCAGGGCTGGGCACCAGGGTGCACTCACCACACCACGCTGGAGGGACCATGGGCTCACTTCAAATGCTGATTCTCTGCTGGAGCAGGGGCCACACAGCCAGGAATTCCTGAAAAAATGAAATAGGTGTGTGTTTCCCTGGCCCCCCTGCCCTGGGCAGGGGAAGGGTCCCCAGAGCAGCAGCTGGGGTCTGTGAGCAGCATCACCTCAGCTCTCTGTCCCACCAAACCACCCCCTCCTGCCTGTGCTTTTGTTACCCCATGTGTTTATTTTCTAAACAGTTTGTCCTGAAATGTGGCAGTTTGGGCTTTCGAGGCTTTCCTATTCACTGGGGTAAGCCCCACGTGTGGGATGACAAAGGGATGGAATCAGCCAGCACTGATTCTGTGCTCTGGCTGCTGCCAGCTCCACAGAGCCTCTGTGGGCTTTGGGGGTTTTTGTTTCTTGGCCTTTTTTGCTTTTTTTTCCCCTTTTTTTTTTTTTTTTTTTTTTTTTTTTTTTAACTGAACTTGTGCTTTTGACACTTCCTAGCTTAAATATTTTCAAAAGTTAGGAAAAAAAAAAAAAAAAAAAGCTCTGCTGAGATCTACTTTTCCAGGTTGTCATGAAAATCAGAGAATCCCTCAGGATGCCACGGGTGATTTCTGGGATGTGCCAATGGAACAGCAACCACAAATCCTGTTCTGGGGGTGTAACAGTGCTCCCCCACCTCACCAGGACCTTAATTCTGGGCATTTTGGGACAGAGCTTCTCTGTGATGATGACAGCAGGAAGCACAGCCCCAGCTGGAGCAGTGCCATGACCATCCCCCAGCCCAAGGATCAAGAATGAGAATTAAAAAAAAAAAAAAAAAAAAAAAAACTCTTTGAAATCAGTTTTAAGTAAACAAAAAATTGATCTCACAAGCTTCAAGTAACCACAAGCATAAATTTGGGGTTGGCTGGGCTCTGTTTTGCTTGGGTTCCTCTGCATCACATCTGAAGGTTATTTTAGGATGATTTGTTTGAGTGGATCAGCACATCACCAGGGCCAGCATGCACTGCACAGGCAGCCAGGAGCCACTGCTGTCCCCTTGGCCAGGGGAGAGGGAGAGGCAGAGCTGCTCTGGAGGGCAAACAGAGCCCTCAGCCCTTGGGCTCTGCCTGCCATGGGCAGGCTCTGGCACAAATTCTCCCACTCAGCTTCTCCGGCTGCTGGCCACGTTCTCACTTCACTGAGCCTGCAAGGAGTCCCTGGGTGCCTGTCCTTGCCCTGAGACAGGCAGCTGTGGCTGCTGTCACCTCCCCAAGCACAGGGACAGCAGCACAGCACCACCAGGGATCTCCACAGCCCAGAGCTCAGCCCTGGCACAGGCACAGCAGAGCCCTGCCTGGGCAGTGGCAGGAGAATTGCAGGAGAACTGCACAGAGAGCATCTCAGGGCTGCACAAGGAACATCTCAGGGCTGCACAGAGAACAGGAACATCTCACCACAGCCTTCTGCAGGGATAAGGGCTGGAGGCTCCCAGGGAACTGGGACAGCCTGGCCCTGGACACTCCCCTGCTTCCCAAAGCCTTCCAGCCACTCCAGCAGCAGCTGCTGCCTGCCCCGAGTGCCCCCAGCACCCCCAGGCTCAGGACACACTGCCAGGGCCAAAAGCTCCTTCCCTACCTGCTGGCAAAGCAGGAGCAGGGAGGGAGAGCTGCTCCCTCATCCTCAGAGGCTTAGCTAGGGCAGGACCCCAGGTAATGTGGGGAGACCCCAGGTAATGGGGTGAAGGGAACAGGACCCCCAGGGAATGGGGTGAAGGGAACAGGACCCCCAGGGAATGGGGTGAAGGGAACAGGGCCCCCAGGGAATGGGGTGAAGGGAACAGGACCCCAGGCAATGGGGTGAAGGGAACAGGGCCCCAGGGAATGGGGACGAGCTCAGAGCTCTGGGGTGGCTGGATGGAGCCCGATGCAGAAGCACAAGCCCAGCACAGAACACTGCAGGCTGCTGTGAAACCAAAGCAGGAATTGCCAGGGCTGACACATCAGTGCTGAGGCTGGAGGCCACACAAAGCTGGAGCTTCACCTCCCCTGACAAACACAGCAAATCAAACTCACACCTATCAAACACTGGCAGCTCACCCCTAAGTATTTTGCATTTAATGGCTGCTGTTATCTTCCAGAACTCTGATTAAAATCTATGTCTAGCTGGCATGGCAGCAGGTTGGCTGCATTTATTCATTCACTGTGAGTGAGCTGCTCAGTTTTCCAGAATCCCAGCACAGAAATGCTCCCCACTGAGATGGACAGGATGTGCTTTTAGTGGTTTAGCAACTCTGCATCCTGTGTGTCCTTCGTGACAGCCACGGGCCCCACCACGGCTCCCTCACACTGCTCTAAGCACATCTGCACTTTTGGAGTAATTCAATAGAAATATATATTTATATCAGGTCCAGGAGTTGGACTCAATGCTCCCTGTGGGTCCCTTCCAGCACAGGATATTCCGTGATTCTGTGATATATTTGTCATACGTTCAGGAAGGCTGACTTTGAAAAGTCTTGCAGGGCTTGGAACAAGACACGATTATAATCAGGAAAAGAACAGAGTGAGACATCTCCCATCTTTTTTATGGAATAAAAGTCCCATTTCTATCATTATATGGATAGGTCTGATATTAAACTCAAGCTACCTGAACACAGGGAAAAAATCAGGATTCTACAATAAAAATTCCATACTATTGTTGTCAGATTTTAACATTCCAAGACAGGTAGGAAAAGTATTTCTCACCTATCACAGGAAGTCATCTGGAATTTCTGTGGCAAAGAGCCTGACCTGCTGAAGCACAGAGAGATCACATGGAGACAGCAGGGCCAGGGCAGCACCTCACCTCACCTCACTCAGCAAGCACAGCTCAGGTGTGAGCATCACCTTACACAGAACCTGCATCTCTTCCTCCCACTGCACCAACTCCAACCCTGTGTGGTTTTTGTGCATACCTGGATGGAAAGAATAATTCCAATTACCCATCAGCTGTGATTATTTGGTATTAGTGAGGTTCTGCATTTTGCTGCTGCTGTTTAAAACCTGCCATGGTTGGCTGAGGAAGCCTGAGGATGCCCCAGGAAGTTTCTTAAATGTGGTTCCTATGCAGATATTTAACTTTATATTTTTTTAATGTTTTTTCCAATTTTATTCAAATCCAATAGATTTTATTTTCTCTATCAGCAGCATCTGCACTGCTGTGAGAGAGCAGCATCTCTGTGGACAGATGTGAGGGGGCACAAGGGACAAAGCCCCATCCCCAGGGCTTGTCCCCCTGGTCACAGCAGCCTGAAATGTCCTAGTCCAGAGCACAGCAGCTTCAGCCACCTGCTGCCAGTGAGGAATGACAATGACAGGGAGAAAAGGCAGATTTTATTGTGTCTGGAGAACTGCAGCTCCGTGAAGCTCAAGTATTTAAATAGACAAGAATCTTTTGTCCAGGAAACTGAGCACTAATAATAACATTTCCTCCCCCAAAGAAGGCTTCTTCCCAGCTGCTTTCCACGGTCTCTGCCTCCTCCTGTTCTCTGGCACTGTCCCAGACCTTGTCACCCCCTTTCCCCCCTCAGCCCACACAACACCCCACGGTTTTCCAGGCTGCCTTCACTCCACGCCCCAGCTTTCCCTCCTCCTCAAACATCCGGATTTTCTGTTTGATTCCCTGCTCTGTTTTCTCCTCCAGGCTGTCTTGGCAGGCACCCACCAGAAAGAGGAAGCCTCTCCTCTGGTTCTGGTGCCCAGAGCCATGGCACAGCCCAGTCCCCCATCCTGGTCCTGCTCACACACACATCCCGCTCACAGTCACCACCAGCATTTTTCCCAAATGCCCACAAGCTTCCCAAAGCCATGGGGCAATTTTCAGAGGGATGAAAGAGGACCCAGATGTCCAACATTCCATCTGCTCATCAACTTTCCAAACCCTGGCCAGAGCATGGAGGTGCTCCAGCTCTCCAACCAGCTACAAATTATTGAATTACCCATTCATTTCCTATGGGCACACTTCCCAAGTCAGCCCTAAAGAAAATCCACCCCAGGACTCCAGTCCTGTGTGTGGGTGTTGGGATCCACTGCTGTGGCAGCAGAAAGACACTTGGGGTAGCTCATCCAGGGAAGACAGGGAATTTCCTGGAGCAAAGACCAAGCCTTAATTTGTTCCTGCCAGCACAGAACAATGTGCTGGAGGAGCCAGCAGCCATCCTCTGGCAGAGCAGAGCTGTGGCTCCCATCCTCCCCTCTGGAATCACATCCCTGTCCCCATGGCTGCTGGGTTGAACACCAGAGGTGCCAGGAGCTGGGGGTGCCCTGGGAGCACCCCCTGGCACAGGAGCCAGGACAAAACACCCTGGAGAGAGGATGGAGTGTCAGAAATGAGAACTTCAGGAAATCAGGTCTTACCTGGAGGAGTTGTGGGGCTGAGGGAGCTGTGGCTGGGGTGGAAAGGAGGGGTAGAGCAGGGGGTTGTGGCTGCTCAGAGATCTCAAATCCTTCAATATCCTGCTGCTGCTGGGAGCAGAGTCTCACCACAACCACGGCTTTACAAGGTGACAGATCTGAGCACCAAAGTGCTGGGTAACAAGAGGAAGAGAAAGAAATGGGCAAAAATAAAGGGCTTTAATGAAAATATATCTCGTTTCCTTCTTAAAGAACAATTCTTATCCATAGC